>OY776116.1:37777676-38348699 GCA_963675035.1 Allygus modestus | reverse complement strand
TAACTAAGGTAGTTTTATTTTGGATAATGAAACGGTTTTAAATAATAGTTATCAATTGAAATATTGTAAATGGGTCTTAACCTCTTTAAGGAGGTATTATGTATGTAAAACTAACTAACTCTGCAATAAGATATTGTTAGGTATAGTATTAATATCATAGTAATATTAAAATTTAAAAATTAAATATAATAATTATACAAATACCCCCATCGTTGCAAACCTGCATAATAAGCGAATTTCCAATGAATATATATATATATGCCTTAGTAACACATTAAGCCATTTACTAGGATTCATAAGAAATTATTCACAAATAAGCGGTATTTAAAATATTAATTATTCTCCATAAGAATAACATTGGGGACGAGTACGCAGGTTTGCTGTAACAAGGAACACAAATTAATGGGTTTCATTCAAATATCAATATAACTCATCTAGGTGAAGTTGCATACCAAGTTTCATCCATTTACAATTATAAATAAGCGAAATATAACATTTTAATTATTCTCGATAAGAATAAAATGGGGACCGAGTACCCAGGTTTTCTGCTACGGAAACCATAGGCAAAAAAATCTTTGTCGTGCAAACCACAATAAACCACAACCAGATGAAGCCATAACCAACCATATACCAAGATTCATAAGTATATGTACATAAATAAGCGAGATGTACAAATTTTATTTTTCTCCATAAGAATAATATTACTCAACGGACTGTGTTTAGCCCTTTTAATGTCTCACAAACCAATTGACGTAGAGCAATGATCAAAATACCAAATTGATTTGATTAAAATAAAAATGACATGTGAAACCCCCCCCCCCCAAAAAAAAAACACTTTTGGGGTACAAAACCCCCCAAAAACACCCCTTCGGATGGTGCGATTCGTCTGGTTTTCGAACTCGATCAAATAAATGGTACGTTACACATATGTACCAAATTTAATTAAGATCTGACCTTTTTTACGAGAGTTATTGTGCTGACGGACACACACACACACACACACACACACACACACACACACACACACACACACACATATATATATATATATATAATAAGAACGAATAAAAAACTCACAGTGTATAAAATTCCGTATAGTAAAACTCATTTTATTGAGTATGTAAAATTGAACGAATGGTGTTTTTGTCATGTAGGGACCTGAAAACGAAATGTTATCATGGTCCCGGGCCGACTACGGTAATAGCTTCTTCCCTATAGTGGAAATTCGCTAAAAGGAATGCATATTCCAAAATATATGAGGTTTGTTTGGGATCGAAACCAAATCAATTACAACAAACATAAAACGGCTAAGTTATTAAAAAAACAACTTTTATAAATAATAGCTGGTTTGGCCGTTAGAAAACCTGAAGAAAAAGTATTAAAATATATTGATTGAAGATGGGCGTTTTCTTTTATGTATTCAAATTTGGACGAAGTAAAACTATTGGAAACATGACATGCTTTTACTCACATACATTTTTATGCTCTTAGCGAATTTCCCCTATAGGGAAGAAGCTATTACCGTAGTCGGCATGGTAAGACCTAGGCCCGGGACCATGATAACTTTTCGTTTTGAGGTTCCCATACCCCAAAAACACCATTCGCTCGAAACTGTATATATATATATATATAAATATTAGAAAATAAAAATTCAACTGAGCACCCTTTTTAAAAAAAAAATATATATATATGAAAATATAAATTCAACTGAGCACCCTTTTTAATATATATATATATATATATATATATAGTGCGTGTCCGTGAGCACGATAACTCTCGTAAAAATGATCCGATTTTGATGAAATTTTGTATAAACATGTAAAGCAATATGTATGACTTTAAGTTCGAAAACCAGCCAGATCGCTCCATCCGAAGGGGTATTTTGGGAGGGTTTGTACCCCAAAAATCAGTTTTTTGAATTTTTTATATATAATTGTTTAAATTGGATTCACTTTAAAAAAAAAACACAATTTGGTATTTTGATTGTTACCCTACTCTACGTTGGTTACCAAGATACTGAAAGTGCTAAACACAGTACGTTGTCTAATGTTATTCTTATTGAGGAAAAGACAAATTTTATATCTCGCTTATTTATGAACGCATAATGACGAAACTTGGTATACGGTTTCATCTGGTTGTGGTCTATTGATATTTGCTCAACAAAACAAATTCTTTTGCCAAAGGCTCCCGTAGCAGCGAACCTGCGTACTCAGCCCCCATGTTATTACTATGGAGAATAATTAAATGCTGTTAAATGCATGTTCCCTTAATTATGAACATAAATGAATACAAACTGGTATACGATCTCACCTAGTTGAGTTATATTGATATTATCATAAAAACCCATTTTGTTGTGTTCCTTGTTGCAGCAAACCTGCGTACTCAGCCCCAATGTTATTCCTATGAAGAATAATTAAAATTGTATATATCGCTTATTTTGTGGATTTATTGTTATGAAACTTGGTAAGTGGCTTTATGTAGTATTAAGAAATTTATATCTCCATTGGAAATTCGGTGAGTATCCAGGTTTGCTGCGACGGAGGTATTTCCAATTAATTACAATAATTGAAAAATACTGGTTAAATGAATAGCTTATGTATATATAAAGCCTCGTTTTCCCAGGAACTTTTGAGAAAACCATGTCTGACACCCATTAACCCCATACTTGAATGAAAGGTCTCGGTGAGCTAATTGGAGGACAAATATTATTTTGTTGATAAAATATTCCCTAAGGGCATAAATATAAAGAAAGGGGATGAGTTTAAACACACTTAAATGTTAAGAGTCTCGATTATCCGACCTAAACCGGCCGCGGCAAGGTCGGATAAGCGGGAAGGTCGGATAACACGGAAAATAATACAAACATGTAAAAATTTTGATTTTTTTTCTAGGTGCGCGGAAGTTGATCGTTTGATCGTGTACGGGGACGGTCGGATAACACGGAATGACGGATAACCGAAGGTCGGATAATTGAGACTCTACTGTATTTAATTTAAAACAGCTGATACATTTGTTTTTATTACAGCTGTTACCCGTGCGAAGAACGGATACACATTCTACTAGTACTAGTAAACTTTAAATAATAAATACAACTGAAAAATTAATGAACTATTAAAAAGTGTTCTTGGTATTTCTTTGGGTTAGTTATTGGATTAGCTATATTGGACTAGTTTATTATAGAACATGTGCAAAACAAAAAAAAATACTTTAATAATTGTTAGTCACAGTTATCATAACGCACATAACGCATTACTGTGATAGGATTAGCTGATGTATAAAGTGCGTAATATGAACGTGAAGTTACATTATGTATTGGCCGGGCGTGTTGGGTTTAGTGATTGGTTCCATTTCGAGGGAATATCCCACATAACATCATTAGCAATTAATTTCATAATAAATGCTGGGATGAAACATAGGCTCATCGATTTATATAATCCATCACGAATAAAAGTAAAAATATCTGCATTGATTTAATCAATTAAGTAAGACTTTTTCCCCTATAATTATTTAGCGTTTGTGTATAAATAAATATGCCTTTTTAGTACATTCAGTAATTAATTAATTTTTTACAAAGGCATTAGTAAAGACAGCAAGAGTAATAATTGCTCAGGTTAGGTACTTTTAATGTGTAATGGAATTATTACTTTATTTTTCCGGATTCAGTTAAGCTTAAGGAATCGCAGTAAATGGTTGACTGGAATATCAACTAGGTCGCGTCCTGCAATACTCAATAATACAAGTGTATTTGTTATCAAGTTGTAAGTGTAAAGTGGCGTTTGTATTTTAAGCATACGTAGCTTGGATTTTCAATAATTTATGTATTAGTAGTTTTATCTGTTTACAAGATAAATATCTATTATCTATATAAATCAAATTAGAGTTTTGTTTGTTACTTGGAGTTATGAAATTTTTGCATATTTACACGTTTTACACCCTAGGGAAGCCAAAACAAGTCTTATCTCAATTTCCGTTTGTCTGTCTGTCGGTAACGCTCGGTTTTTGTTCGCTTTTCAAGGGAAAACGGGTGCACTGGCATTGATGAAACTTTGTTTCTTTGTTCTATACATGCGTGAGAAAGTTTTAGGTTACTTTAAACTGGAATACGCCTTTTGGAAAAAGTATGGCTGCCCCTCAAAAACGTGATTTCGTGCGATATTGGTCACGTTTTGTTCGCTTTTCACAGGGAAACGGGTGCACTGATTTTGATGAAACTTTTTTTCTATGTTTTATATGTGCTAATACAGTTGCGAGTAGAGGTTTAGACTCATGAACAGAGCATTTGAGGGCAGAGAGAGCTTGGGAGTTTTCAGTGAATGAATGACAAACTGTCGTAAGGATTGAATATTGAAGCAGTAATTGCTGGTAGATCCAAAAAATTACTTAGGTGCAGGGATTGCGACATCCGTATGTTATGGTAGCGATCATGAAGAAGATTATATACGATCATGTAATTCTCTGCTGTTAAATTTAGACTTTTTATTAGATTGAAAGGTTCCCCGCGAAGTACACTTATAAGATACTGAACTTTCATAACAGCTAGGTTTGAAAAAAATCGTACCCGGCTCTGCCCTAAATTAATTTAATTTCTGGCAATCGTATGAGCATTAGGTCGGACCTTTTAAGTTGAATTCGGTAGGAACATACCTAATATATTAGAACAAACACAAGCCTATTCCCGTTAAGAACGTGTTTTAGGGCCTCACCACCGAACCTTCAGAATGCTTATTTTAACAATATTGTACCTGCTACTGGGCTGATGGAGATGAAATTCGGTAGCAAAAAAGGCAAATAAAAAAATACTTAAGGGCTCTCCCCACTGACCTTTAATATAATCATCACAAACTACTCAACCAATAGAGCTGAAATTTGGTATTTTAAAGGACATCAGCAACAAAAACATGGCACATAATGGGGATTCATGGTGTTGTTCTCTAGAAAGTTCATACAGACACTTTGTGTGCTTGAGTCATAGGGGGATACCTCTCTCAATAGATATTTTATGTAGCCAACTACTGAGTGTCTCAACTTAACAGTAAATTTGAAAATTATTTTTTGATATGATTAAGGGGTTGAGGAGTTTTATTAAGTCCTTTTAAAAGTTGGGAACAGGAAAACAGTTGGAAAATTGGAAAACAGGTGGTCTCATAAACATCCCTCCTTCACTCAGTTCAATCGACGAATAATAGGAACTACTGATCGACAGTTTTTCCCCTGAGGTTCATAATTAGATTAATTTCGAAAGTGCCTTTTGCCAACCTCACGTCCTTCAATGAACAATCAACAGAAATCAACGTAAAGGTGATGTATCTTTTCGAAATAAGCGATGAACGGGTGGGTCAGTTTGTTAACATCTTTTAACCAGGACCACGCCGGTCACTACCTGACAGTGTTCTCAACTCAATAACAGTAGTACCTGAATTATCTGCCAGTATATTTCGTTAATTTTTATTTAATATTTTCTTAAAAAAAATTAAAATGTAATTTGAATAATGTAAAATTAATTTGGTTGTTATTCTTTTCAAATTCATCTATTATTTAGACATACAACCCGTACGAAGGACGGGTACACAGCTAGTATTTTTATATAGTATGGTAAAATATATAAATATGTTCTGCCTAAATATAAGTACATTTTGACGCGTAGCAAGACGTATTTATCATTAAACCGAATACGGACGAACATTAAACAGCAAATTAAGAAGTAGTTACAACAAAAACAGGGAAAGTTAAAAACAAAAAAAAACAAGTTATAACACATTCAATAAGGAGGTAAAAGAAAAGTTCATGCAGTCATGCAGGTTTAAGATGTCAAGTATACAATTTTACCCATTGAAATATTTTGTAAAATAAAGAAGAAATATCAGTTTTTTAATTTTTTTAACTCACATAACCATGTGTTCATTATTAATTATAAACAGTACAAAAGATGTACACTGTGTTTATATAGTTTAAATTGCATAACACTTTCAGTTACAATATTGTATTGCATTTCAACTATTTAACTTCATAATAAACCTAAACACCACATCATAGAGGTGGTCAGTGTTTAGCACTGTGACTCAATTACTCAGTATCGGTCCCCCGCGTGGCCCTGCAAACGCGTGCAGCGTGCAATTGTTTTGAACGCTTTCTCTTGTTTTGTGTCTGGGGAAATTTCCAAATGCTTGTGGTGTTAAATAAACAATATTTTAATGAGAGCTGTAATGGGATATAGGAGGGTTAAAGTAGCCGGTGATAGGGTCGAAGAGTCGCGGTTGTTGTGACGTATGCGATGCCATCTGTCGTAGTTCTTGTGGTGATTTAAAAATAAGCATTTTTCCCATGGTTTTTCTGATGTAACATGTTCTTACTTACTATAAATATATTTTACTGCATCAACAGCAGTTTTAGTATGCAATTAAATTAAAATCATTTACAATGGTAATCCTATGGATAAAAAAACTAATTTTAAGGGTGGCTAGGGCCAAAGTACGTTAAATAGATAAATTTGAAGTTAGTGATGAAAAACTTCAGACTGAGATTTATTTACCGATACCAAGAACAAAATTAGTTAAAAATTGTAGAAATGTTAACAATCACAAATACACCCCTAGCGTGTTAAATATGTTCAGTTAAATGTCAATTAAATACTGCAGAGCTTGTACCAATTAAAAAAAACACGACATAAAAATGATTTAAGAGATTAATCAAAAACATATCCAAAACAAGTCAAACATCCTAAATCTGATCTTTTAGAACACCACTGGTTAGTACGGTCTTGTCTTAAACTCTGAGAACGTTGTGTCGAAAACGCAAGTTTTACTTTTGATGTTGACGTAAAAAAAACTCAATAGTCATTTTGGACCAAGCATTAGGTTGTATTGTGACTGAGGAATTCGACACCATCCACTTTGTGGAGGCTCTTTGACGCTTTTACTGTCACAAAAAAAAAACATTAAAGACAGTGTTGGGAAAATACAGTTAAAATACCTCTTACTTATGTACAGAACGTTTCAAGAGATGATCGTTATTTACGTCAAAGTATTTTCATCACTTAACAATGTAAGAGGAATTTGGAAACAAACTTTTTTACTAATTCTATAAATAGAGCAAATCTTAATAGAATCTGAATAAGTCAAAAGACCAAAAATCATTACTATCAATCTCAGTAAAATTGTCGCCTTGATGAAAACAATGGCGTTTCAGTAATGAGTTTTAACCAACGAAATATGTCTGAATCAAAAGTGTATTTTAACTAACAGTTATTTCTGTTACAACCCACAGAAAAATTAGTGAGGCTACTGTAACATTTAAAGCATAATTTATTCGAATGACAAAAAATATATGTAAAATTAGAGCAAAATGGGTATCCTAAATACATTAAATATTTATCAATGAAAATCTGATGCATGCAAACATACAACATTGCAGACAGGATTTTACATCAAGCAATAAGGTGATTGCATTTAGGGAGTTGCACGCGCAATAATCTTCTCCCTTAGAGAGTCGGAAATTACCATAAATACGCTCCTTTCCTCCTTAGTCTCCTTAGCCTTGTTTCCCTCTTAAAACCAGATTCTTACTATAGTCGGTCGTAATTTAACTCTTACCATATGTTATCAATATACTCTTATAATACTTTTGAGCAATGGCGTTGACCGTGTAGGAACAGTATAAAATAAATAAATACTAATTCACAAAGAAGTTATAACTTTCCCAGTTGCTAACTTTGTTATCACTGATATGTAATTTTGAAATAATAAAATTTCATAGTAAAGTTTTTAGTTTTCATGGGATGGATTGAGAGTTTTTTTAAATTATAATTATTTTTCGCAGTATATAATATATTAAAATACACTAAGTGTACAGGTGTGCAGGTACAGGTGCAGGTGCAGGTGTACAGGTTTAACCTAATGCAACTGAATAGAGACTAAACATGAATTTATAAAATGAAGTGTAAAATGTTTTACGTTGGCGTAATTAGGTTGACAAACCATAATTAGGTAATTCGTCTAAAATATTTTTGTTTGTTTGTTAAGTTGAACTTTTACTTCTTATTGTACAAGTGAGACATTAGATATCATCAAACACAAAATGTGACAAGTAATAGTACCATAACATAATTAATTCAGAAACACAAAGTAATAAATTTTAAAACCACAATCATTAAAAGTTCAGTTTGTTTCCGCATGCTCTAATAAAACAACAATTTAAAAACTGAGAATCGAACAATTCACTTTGATAAATGCAGATGAATCAGTCGGGCTTATAATTTGTAGATGCATTTTGAAAGCAATCACCCGTATATTCTTCACCCAGTGAACATCGCGGCAATATTTCAAGAATTTAAAGTGGAAGCTGCTTACAAAGTTGGCGTGTGTCTCTTCATGCTTTCAACTTGGTAAATCCGGCCAAACTTTGGCAAAGCAAGACAGCGTTAAGGTACTACGTCACCCAAGTTCTCACAGGTACAGATTGTAAGTACCAATCGTGTATTATTTTATAAAGAATTGAGACTGTTATTAATAGATGTTAGGATGATGAATAAAATTTATAATACGTAATTAGTTTTTCAGTTTGTTGTTCCCAACTATCATCTGCTGCATACAGTGAAACTGCTTAGCCATAATGTATTCGGATAAGAATAGAAGAAACAGAATTATTTGAACAGCTAAACTTTGTTCATGCTGCGGTTTTTTAAAATACTAAACGATAAATTTCTTCTTATAATATTTGTATAACCAATTTGTTTAGATCCTTGTCTGAGATAGAGAAACTCTTAAAAGCTCTGGTTCATTGAATTTCAACGATTCGATGATATTCTTATTGTATACTCTAACTCTAATGAATAATATGAAGAATTGTATATTATTGTATATAATTGTACAACATTAGTCACCCAGGATTAAATATTTACTGACTTGCCATTCAGAACTAATACAGAGTTTAACCGCCTAACTAATTATCTAGAGATTGTGTAGACATTCTGATGAGCTTGTGCTTAAGCAATAATCTTATCCAAAAACACACAAACACGCAGTGGAGCATTATGGTCCAAGAACGATGACTTTTTATTTTCCTCAAGTTCCGTAGGTTTCTCATAGGACCTACTCGGGAAGTAGAAATAGTGTTGTTTATTTCGGTGTCCAGCTTAGTTTTCGAGTTTATACCTACAAAGTTATTGAGAACTTTTTATAAACCGGAAAAATAAGCAGGTTATATTTTATGTAGTGAGACAACCAACTGACCTTTATTATTTGCAAATTAATTGATTCTCATGTCCTTAGACTTACGTTAAACCCTTTTGACATTTTGTAGACTCTTAATCACAAACGTTGCAACAAAGAGACAAAAACCAACTTTCACTTATTACACTCAGTTGTCTTGGTTAAAATTTACAAAGCTTCGTCTATTTTGTAACAATTTTAACAGTTCAATTTACTCTGAAATCGAACACAAATTTCTATAAAAAAATGTGAAAAATGAAATTGGAACGAAATAGCCTACAGTAAATGATAATAATAATGAGAGTTGGAGCCTTAATAAGTTTACGATTGTTTACAATTCGGAATCAAACTCTCCCCCCCCATACAAAGTCTAATAACCCGTTCGTTAAGCGTGGGAGATTTCATGATTGTTTGAATTGCACGGTAACTGAGCTCATTACCCTTGGAGACAGTTTCGTTTGTTAACTCTTATCTAATTAACATTTATTTTATGCTTGTGATAAACTTAAATATCTCCTGACACTTTTATAGATCATTTCAAGGGCCCCTCCTGTTTAACGCCAAATACGCTTTGTTAAACCTTACTCTTTTGTAAGGAAACCAGGGGTCCGTTTCATAACAGTACTGTACTGTGATACAGGTCCTTCAATACAGGTATAGTAAAATAAAAAGGACAATTCCTGTAACATCTGTTTCATAACAATTATTCTACAATCATAAAATCACCTGTAAAATTCCACTTTTATTACAATTTAATCCTGGGATTTATTCTTTACTGCCATTAGTTAGGCTAGAATCACGTTGTAGTTTTAATTGAATTCTCAGTACATTTTTTTTGCATACGAAACATTTATATTTAGTGTATTTAGAATAAAACGATTCTAACGATGTCTAACTATTTTATTTACAATTAGTAGTTTATGGTGTTCACCTCCCTAGTAAAATGACACCAACTGCAATTACATTTCTAATTCTAATGTTATTGTTATTTATGGGGACTAAAAAATATCATTTTTTTCTTATTTACTGCTCAATTTAATTAAAACTAGGTTTTGAGAACAAGTTATCATTGACCAACACAGGATATTAAAAATATGTTGCCACCTAACTCTGGGGGTGGTAGGGGGCATTTCCCCTTTTAAAACCACTGCGTGTAGCAAATTATTCTGTATATGGGCAAATTATTCTCCTTAAATGTATTTGGGTAGATATTTTTGAAAAAAGGTCATTACGAGATTGTCTATACATTTTACCGTACTCTATATTTAGTAAATATAAAGTAATTTATTAATTAAAATTTGTATAAAAGGGAGAAAACATGTATCAGTTTTCTGATACTGTTTATTGCACTTTATAATTACAAATCTATGTAATAACACAGTATTTAACTTGATACGCGACACCTGTAAAAGTGTTATGATGGTTTAAACAAAGATAACATTTTATCTAATTTACAGGGCCTGTATAAAAGCCACCACTCTCTTAATATGTACTTGTATTACAGTTAAATTCCATGTAAATAGTTTTACAGTTGTAACACTTTATGAAACGCACTATTGTAATTTTAAACAATAATACAGGGAAGTTACCTGTAATACAGGCCCTGTAATTTTTATAAAACGGGTCCCAGTTTAAACCTTTTTAGTTTGTGAATACAGAAATGAACACCGAGATTTTTGAATTTGCCAAAGCGTTGACAATCAAAGACATTCCTTAACATTGTTAGACAATCGTTAGACCTTTCAATCAATCTATATAGCTTTATTAACAACAATTTGGATGATGAAAATCTAACGTAAACACTAATCAGGACTAAATAAACCTGCGTAGACTTAAGTAATAACACGAACACGAATAAAACAGTAATATGCGCTGCGCTCTCTGATTCACCTGTCTCTTGGCTAATGAATCTTTGTTGAAGTAATCAACTAATAAAAATCTCAACCGTAATTTTTGTGGTGGATGGGTTGCCACACCTTTTCAAAAACATTTGCAAAATTGGAAAGCCAGATATCCTAAGAAATAAATTATGAACAAAATCCTAATGTCATGTACGGATATATGTGTCTTTCATTGAAACAGTTGATGATTATCTGTCGAAAAAACAGACGAGGACCAGGATCACAATTGTTTTAAATATAAGAAAAATAATGAAATGTGCCTCTAAACTGGCCAAGAGAAAAGAGCAGTTGTCTGATATGTAATTCGAATAGGTTCAAGGCATTACCTACATAATGCATTGACCGGGCGTCGGCGCCGCGGCGTGCTGAGGTTAGAGCCCTCTCTCTAATTGGTGAGTTCCGCAGGGGAATATCCTGGTTGACACCAGCAGCTGATGAGGGGATAGATTAGACGTTGATTGGCAATTTAAGATCATTTAACTATACATCATATACAACAAACATAATTGATAACATTAAATACATTCTTATATACTTATATAGGCTTACACAGCTACCTTCTATTTCAGATTTCAAAACAAACAAAAATCTTCGGTATAATTTACCTGCGTTAATTAAGTTCAGAAAATAAACTACACAGCTAAACCAAGACAGAGCTAAATCAAGGGTGCGAAGCCATTTGAGTCCAGCCTCACTGCAAAGAAAGCGCTCAGGGGACAGTCATTAACTATAACTTTTGTCATATCATTAACTTTTGTGGGGGGGGTTTGACGCTCCTCCCCACAATCACAAGACTGATCCCTTGTGAACCCCTTGATATAACTTGATAAGTGTTATGAAGTTGTAAGGGATCCTGCGGATGAACCTGTTTTTTAGATTTTAAAAACGTATATTACATTATGTTAAATTACAAAGTAACGTTTTGGAGTTAATAACGTTACATTGAATATGTTTTATTATAGAACAGTATTAACATATTTTAAAGATCATAACCTTCAATACAAATCATTTTTGAGTTGTGTATTTCATTAGAGAGTACATTGAAATTATAACTACTAAATTGAATGGTGTAACATAGATGCGTTTCTGGGTTCAACCATGTTGTTCGGCAACACGGTAAAACCCAGAAAAAATCAACATTTCGTCAGAACTGTATTAAGGTATTTTAAAGATTATAACCTTCAATACAAATAATTGTTGAGTTGTGTATTTCATTAGAGAGTACATTAGAATTATAATAACTAAATTTGATAATGTAACAAGGATTTTTTTCTTTATTTTTTCTTTATTTGGACTTTACCTATCGCTTCTAGTATTTAAAACTACACTACGTTTCGGGAGGTAAGGATTCTCCTCCCGTTATCAAGTGAACCCTACTTACATCTAAATATCAAGTTCTTACACCTAACTAACCTAAATTTTTTTATTTATTTTCTTAATCTTTTTCTTTTACATTTTAATTACACTAAAACAAAAATAACAAATACATATACAAAAAAATCAATACACTAACACAACATTTATATGCGGTGTTAGTGTATTGATTTGTTGTATATGTATTTGTTATTTTTGTGTTAGTGTAATTAAAATGTAAAAGAAAAAGATTTAGAAAATAAAAAAATAAAAAAATGTGGGTTAGTTAGTTGTAAGAACTTGATATTTAGATATAAGTAGGGTTCACTTGATAACGGGAGGAGTTTCCTTACCTCCTGAAACGTGGTGTAGTTTTAAACACCAGAAGCGATAGGTAAAGTCAAAATAAATAAAAAAATAAATTAAAATCCATCACTATTATGAGTTTCAAAAGTACAATTTTTTCTTGTTTCGACCGTGTTGTTTGACAATACGGTAAAACCCAGAAAAAAATCAACATTACGTCACGTGATAACGATCATGGAAGCCTACACTCTTCATTGACAAAACAGTAATTTTTGTAAAAGAAAGGTAGTTTTAATAGGGAAAATCCGTGTAGTAATATTTATACGCCATTCGCAAATACAGTGAAAATTACAATAGTTCAAAACTCTTGGTCTTCTCAGATTTAATGTTTATTAATTCGTAAATAACTTAATATTAGAAAACTGTTATATGAACAAATACGTTCGGTTAGCGTTGGTACATGAAAGCTATAAAAGCCAGTTATGAAGTGAACGTGCCAGAGCTGCCGTACCCACCCCTATGCCGCAATACTGTCACCCGTTCCACGAGTTAAGACTAACTTTTCCCACACTGTTTTCCTTGTTGCTAATACTAACTATATATTTACATAGGGTATTTTAAATGTTCGTAAAATTATGCTGATTACATTTCTAAAATTACACTGCTAACAAGATACATTTTACAAAAGATACAAATAAATATACATAAATTAAAGATAAAGATAAATGTTTTTAACATTTGTTCCCTGTAAATAAAATCTTGGTAAAAGTCACAGTAAAATAAATCAAATAAATGGTTGGAACTTAAAATAAATATTAATTTATGCAATAAAGCATATCTGTAGTTTTTTCACTTGCTTTATGAAGTTTGGACACTTTTAGATAGGTGTGTTCAATATGTCACTATTAACAGAGACCGAAAAATACATTGATCTACAGAGGTGAAAAATGTGATGGATGACAGCGTGGTCCCGTACACTACTAAAGCTCGTTGTCTACATTACTGGCTCTGATTTATTACAATTGCATTTGTATTTATTTACGGTTACGACAACCGTAATAAAAATATGACCAGGGTATTTCTCAATCCAAACTAATATAGCCTTGTTTATTATTATTACAACCCACATTTTTCAAAACAAAAAATATATATGTTGGGATTTGATGAATATATTTTGTTTATACTGTCCTACATTTGTTAAGAAATCCAAAATTTGACCACTGTCGCTTACTGTTTTGTTAGTACATCGTGCTGTACTCGCTGGGTAATGAGTAGCACTGCAATTACTGCTCTACTGCTTGTTTTCCATCTGATGTACAAACGAGACACTTCACGCCCCACCCCATTCACCCCTCCCGCAACTCTCTACCCTTACTACTGCCACCTACTGAAGAAAGCGTGGGAATTGTGCACGGGAACAGCTGTTCAACTATTTCTGCAGTTTTACCACGCGACAAATACTCAAGTATGGCCACTGCTCTTACGGATCCATCAGCTGGTTGCGATTTCAATAAAGTGTATATTTGTGCCGTATTTTTTTGCTAAAGAATAATGACAAATAATTTGCTTCGCATCAATATGTAAAAATAAAAATAAATAAGTAACGAAATACATAAAAAACCAAAAGGTGATCTAAATTTCAAATATACTTCAAGGAAACTGTGTATATTTTCCAAAACATATTACAAATAAATATATAAATAAATAAATAAATGAACATGTGATTACATTTTCCTTATTATTGGTGGTGTATCATTGTGTCCAATGGTCATTCTGTTCAAAAGTAAAATTATATTCACTGTGTCCAAATCTTCTGTGCATTCTGTCCAAAACAAAATAATTATAAAATACTCTATGCATTGTGTTCAAAAGAGGTGCTTAGTCGTTGTGTCCAAAAGGAAAGACAAAACAAAATTCATAGTTAGTTATGTATTAAAATAATACCTGTGCATTCTATTCAAAACATTTAAACTGTTCATTCTGTCCACCATCGTTCTGCCCAAATTAGATAAAACATGAATGTTTTCTGTTTTGTCTTTACTTTTGGACCTAGTCCCTCTTTTGGACACAATGAAAATAATTTTATTTTTGGACAGAATGATCCTTGGACACAATAATACACATCCTTTTTAGTAATAACAAAAAATAATTGCAAGATAATCACTTTACTTAATTTTATAAAGTAATTAAAACAAAGCACGTTAAAAACTGCTCGTTTATGCTCTTGTTATAATAACAATCACATCAAAATAAAACTTATTACTACATTATTTTTACAAATATAGTGATAAAACTATGAAATGTATATTTGAGAATAAAAGCGCATTTTGTATTTAATAGAGTAAAATAAAATATAAAAAGATGTACAATTATTTATTAAAACGTTAAAGGTCAAATCAGATTTCAGGCTTATTAGTTAAACATAAAATACAATGTTTAAGTATAGGACACACGTTTCCCCATGATATTAATTGTGGGATTTCTTGCTGACAATTGTGATGTCATGGTATTACCATCATTCCCGGACTGGTCTGCAATGTCAATCAGCTCACTATTGTAGTAGTGTAGTCCCCGGGTTTACCGGATGGGAGCCGATCTGCCTGCTACCGCGGCTGTTGAATTTGAAATAAGACGAGTGACGGTGACAAACCTCTCATTATGACGTCACAAAAACCGGTGGTACATTTTTCGAATCCTTGGTTTACTCTGTTTGTAAGCTAACGTTTCATAACGGATGCATATCTTTGCACCAACATCGCAATCTAATATCTCGGTGGAATAAAAAATTATATTTGATAAGCAAGCAAATTGTGATTTATGTATTAAGAGCGTAAAGTAAGTCTTTATTGCTTGAAAGAAAACTGTTATCTAAGGGATAAATGCACTTTAAACTCGAATTACATACACAGTTTTACAACTGCAATTTCGAATACCCACACAACATAAACAATTCACTCTCATCCATTTAAGCTGAATTAACGATATTGAGGTAATAAACACTTAGTCAGTTAGCTTTGTCCAAAGCAACAATCAACAACCCGTTGATTACTTTAGCGGGCGAGCGGTAAAACTTGTCAGCTCGCTAATCAGAAAACAACTGTTTTACGGAGTGTTTTAATATTGTAAAGAATCGCTTAGACGCGGTTGTAGGAAAAGGTGTATTATAAGAAGATATAATGCGAAGTGAAATACTATTCAAAAGGGCGTGTGTGAATTCCCAGGGCTGACATCACAATATGGGTAGGCTTACGATGAGCTAATGAAGTTCCATTATGCATTGGGCAGCCGCGGTTAGTCCTGATTTGTTAACTTCACCAGGGAATATCCAAGCTCTCAATAAACTTTGTGCTTATTCCCATTGTATTATTTCACTGTAAATGATTATCTTCTTACATAAACAAAAAACTGATTTGTAAAAAATAACATTAACACAGGATATGTTTCGTAGTTATACCAGTAAACTCAAAATATACATGGAGTATGCTTGTATATTTTATGAAACTAAGGATATTTATTTACGAACCATGAAATATAATCCTTTCTTCATAATGCGTCAATTAAGTTAAATTAACAGTTTAACATCGTATTCTTAGACTAAACTAATTTAAAGATGAATAGTTTATTCAAAGTTTTCTTCTCAAACATTTTTTGGAACCTCCAGGAAATACTTTCCTCAAACAGAGATAATTAACGGAAAGATAAATAGAGAGAAGAAAAAGGAACAAAGACGTTTGATGGGTCCGATGTGGTGAAGAATCTGGAATGTATTTAACTAAAACAACAACAAAAAATTTGAGTTGTTAATGATTATTTGAGGTACCTACATGAACTAACAAAGTAAAATAAAATAATTAGATTTAGTGAAAATTTAATGAATTGGAATAGCAAAGAAATACTTTAATAAGAAACAAAAATATACCTTAGAAAATATGTATACAGTAATAAATACCTCTATGATTCTACAAAAGCTACCTTAATAACGAAATTATTGGTAATGATAAAATGGTCACTGGGTGAGCTAAGTGAAAATGTTAGTCCACATTTGGGAGGTCAGATGTAAAAATCCAAACGGTAATTCTCATAGGACTTTGTACATTTTCTCTTTTTACTTAGGCAAACATTTTTCCATAAATGGGCGAACCCAATAAGGTTGTGCCCCAGGTTGCTAAAGCTCAATCGTCCATTAGTTAAAAAGAAAAAATACCCCCATCGCAGCAAACGTGCGTACTCAGCGAATTTTCAATGCATATATATGTGTCCCCCTACTACATAAAACCACTTACCAAGTTTCACAAAAATAAATTCACAAATAAGTGATATATAGCATTTTGTTTATTCTCCATAAGAATAACATTAGGGCTGAGTTCACAGATTTGCTGCAATGAGGAAGAAATGTGTTTATTTGCAATTATCAATTGTTACGAGTACACATGTTTAAGTGTTTGATATAGTGTACATTCGTATAAGGTTTGCTGTGATTTTGGCGGCCTTTGAGTATATAGTGTGGGAAACGACGCAAGGCTCGGCCCTTTTCTCAATTGGTTATTCTACAAGAATCACGACAAGTTTTACCTCTGATATGAGAATCGACGGATATGGTGAGTAAATGACTTATTTGAAGGATATCCTTGCAGATTTAGATTTAGGAATAACTACTGAACATTTTGAGATATAAATCATGGTCGGAAATTATGGAAAAGTTAACCAAAACTGCAAGAGAAAAATTGTTGTCAGGAATAGGCTTGTGTTCACCAAAACCACGTTGACAAATTTCTGCAAAGTAAAGATTTCTTTGTGAAATAATAGTTTAAAGTTTTAATCATGTATGAAATAAGAAGATTGATGCTCCACCAAATTTTGATTTACATTACAGCTGCTCTTTTACTCAGCGATTTTCACATTTTAGGTACTTTTGTATGTTTCCGGTTGGGCCTACATTTTGGGTTCTAGTGTAAAGTAAATTTCCTTGTGGTATTTAAATAAAGTTACCTTGAGATCTTGTAACTAAATATTGTAACGTAAAAGGCTGATTCAAGACTGATTTTTTTTGTATCCATAATTTGTAGTGCTTAAGTAGCCAAGTTTTTTTTTAAGATACGTTGTAATTTTTTACGCGCAATAATCTGTTTTGCTATGTCATATAGTAGTATTTTGTTTAGTCGCAACGTCTTGCTCAAAAGATTGCCTTTACCGTGAAGATTTTTACTTTACGTATGTTCATTTGTAGGTTATGTCACCTGAGCCTATAAGCCTAGTAGTTTTACACATTTTTCTTTAAATTTAAAATTGTAAGAATTTAAAAAAAAAAAAAAAACTGCCGCTGTAGCCTAACAAATCGAGCCTATTTAATACTCATGGGATTTCATGTCCTAGCCTGTGGTCTAGTTTTGTGATTTTAGAATTTGTTTAAACCATTTGTCGATTAGTAGACTTTAAGCTCTTCTGACCTTTAAAAAAAAAAAAAAAAATTCTTTAGATCATGTTTTGAAAAGTTTATTTCAGCTCTTGTATTGAAAGTTTAAATGTAAGCTGATGAGTAAGTTTAGGCCTAACCTGTAATCTCAGACAACGGAAATATGGACACTATTGCAGTGCTTAGATTAAGATGTGCATTGTTTATTGTACTAACTGCAACTATGGACATTCCCACATGAGGAATAGTGATTTTGTAGTCAATATTATATTCTTGTATTTAGATGTATTATCACGAGCCAATTTTGGTGCTATATTTATTAGGTAAATCATTTATTTTGTGTAACGGGAGTTTACATACTTATTTGGTTCTGTGATTGCAAAAGTTAGGTTAAGTTTGTCTGGGCCCTGTGCCACTGAGAATAAATAGGTCAAATTAAATGATTTTGTAGGCCAAAATGTTCAGACTGATTAGTTAAAATAATAGTATGTTATATTTAATGTGTTTTATTACACAGATGTTATGATAAACGATTGAGGTCTTAAAACTTTGAAGTTATTTAATTTAAGTTTTCTGCAATTTTGAAGATTAAATTGGTTCACAATTTTGGTAATATTTTGAGCTCGGATAAATTTTGAGTAATATTTGCAGTGTGAAATGAGATTTTAGAATTTTATTAATTTAAAGCCTGTTTTGGAAATATTTTGTTTTGAGCTATTGATTATCAGTGACTATCATCTCTCGAATGTACCTTGTATAGGTCGTCGCTTTGGCTGACCTGTCGTTACTGAACTGCCGCTGTGGACCCGCCATGCCTGATGCACTGACCTGCAACACCCGATCTGCTGACCTGACACTCCTGAACCACTGGGTCGCGCTGAAACCAATCGTACCAGCACCGGCGGGAGATGCAGGGACCTTTGAGCGGCTGGCGTATGTGACTCGCTCTTGAGGACCAGCTACTGCTGTATGAATGGACCCCTGCCTACAAACTCGATGGTATTGCAACGGTGGACCGTGAGTTCAAAACTTCTCTTTTGTATTTAAACTTCACTATCGGGCTTGAACTCAGTTCGAGTGGCAACGGAACTTTTGTGTGGTGTGTTCCTGATGACCATCTTTTTCTTCTAGTCTACAACTCAAGGAACTTCAACGTCATCCTCTCAGCTCTTTCAAATATAGTCAATTTAGGAATATTTAGTTTAAATTGGTTTTTATTTTGTAAACAAACAAAAAATAGAAATAAATTCTAAAATCTCATTTAAATCAATTTAGGACCTCAATTATAAATTTGAGATGTAGTAAATCAAGGTGTATCCTATTTCTTGTTTAGTGTAAATTGTTAAAACTCATATTGAGTTTTGATTATTATTCTGAGTGATGTTTATTTTTAGCTGAATAAAAGAGTTTTATTTTGTTCTCATGAAATGTGTGGTTAATTGACAGCCTACTGTTTAAGCATTGTAAGGTTGTTGAAATATATGTTTTGGAGTGCAGCTCCTTCCTGAGTTGCTGGCGCCCTTCAAAAATTTATTTGAGTAGAGATTTTTTTTGTTAAGAAGATTGTGGCCTATTATGTTAGTACAGTTTTGTTTACTCGGCCAAGCCTATTTCGCCTCAATTTGACTGAACAGTTCAATGTATTTTGCTTTTGGCCTAACTTGTGTAAATCCACGACCCAGCTACGCACCTAACCCTAGCCAGGTTTCCGTGTAACACACATTTTGGCGCCCTGAACGTGGGGCATGGTTGTATTGTTAAGTAAGGTATTTGTTCCATTTTCAGATGTTAGATTAAGCTTAAATTTAGATGTTTTAGTGTTCACTGTTTCTTTTTGATATATACACTGTTTATTGTAATTAAATACCACAATGGATGCGAGTAAGTTAAAGAAAGATGAACTTGAGTACGAATTGACTATTAGAAATTTGTCTAAGGAGGGGAGTATCAGAGATTTGAAAAAAAGGCTTCACAATGCTTTAGGTCGTTGTGTGGCAGTCGTTGAGTTAGAAGTTGCAGAGGATAAGGTTGCTGATGTTTTGTCTAACTGCAGTCAGAAGTTTGACGTTTTAGAAGGCCAAGTCAATGAGTTTACAGGTCTCAAACGAAGTGGAACCTACAAGGCTCTTGAAACCAGAATCTACCACGTGCTTGGACTTCTTAGTAGAGTGAAGAATGGCTCGACTGACCAACTTAGCTTAAGAGATGAGTTGAGTCTCAAAGTTCAAAATCTGCAAGAGACATTGGAGAACAAAACTGCTAGTACAGCATCCCATGGTTATGAAGCAGACAATTCTGATTCAGACGCACGATCGTATAAGTCCCCAGGTGACAAGACTGAGAAAGAAGTACCGGCAATTAACATAACAGCTCCTACACCACCAGACAAAAAGCAGGATGGCGCACAAGCTAAGGACACTCTAGGGCGATCACTTGGGTTTGAAGAGGAAGACACCCATACCAAAGCACTAAGTCATGAGAAAGTTGTTTTTAAACATAAATCTATGCCTGTTGTGAAATGGAACCTGAAATTTACTGGCGACTCTGGAGATTTAAGTGTAGCAGCATTTTTAGAGAGGGTCGAGGAACTCAGAATTGCTCGTGGTGTAGACGAAATTGAACTTCACAATTCGGCAGTTGATCTGTTTGAAGGTCAGGCCTTGGTTTGGTATAGGTCCGTGAGGAGACGAGTTAAATCGTGGACAGAACTTAAGGATGAGCTAAAAGAAGTTTTTCAGACACAGGATTATGACGACCGATTGAAGCGAGAGATCGAGAACCGCACTCAAGGGGACTCGGAGCCTATTGACATTTTTCTGGCAGTCATGGACAATCTTTTTGCCAGACTTTCAACACCCATAGATGAAAGAGTCATGTTGAAATTAATTCGGAAAAATGTTAACGCATACCTACAAGACAAGCTCTGCATGGTTGAAACCCAATCGATTGAAGATCTCAGAACATGGGCAAGAAAAGCAGAATTAGGTAGATTATGTTCGAACTCATTGAGACCACCTCCAAAACCTCAAGTCGTCATGGAAACGGACTTGGCGTTTAATCAAACTCGTTTCAATCAGAATCGTGGAAGTCCCAGTAACCTTGGAAAAAGCGAATTCAGACTAAAACCAAGAGCAAATGCAATAAACGTGCCTGAGAAAAATGTCAAAGAAAATGTACAGAAGCGGAGTGAAGATTCCAGCAACAGAGATGAATCTGGACCTCCAGTCAAGAAGTGTTGGAATTGCCATGTCCATGGCCACAATTTTAATAGCTGTCCTGAGGCAAAGAGAAACTTGTTTTGTTATAGATGCGGACGACAAGGCACTGTAAGCAGAACCTGCGACAGATGTGGATCAAAAAATGGGAGTTAGAGGGCAGTGAGGGCCGACTGACCTCTTTTGATTTTAAGGCTCACGATAATTTTACGTCTAAGGAGGAATGGCATGCTTGGTGCTCTTATGTTAGCAATATTTCACAAACAAATGTTTATCAGTTTAAATCTGACAGGTGTGATTCCCGACCATTCTTAGATGTCGACATCCTAGGGGTCATTGTTAGAGGACTTTTGGATTCTGGTGCTTCCCATACACTTATAGGCAAAAGAGCTATTGGAATTATTACAGATATAGGCCTGAAGGTGCAATCGTTTTCAGTCGATGCGGTCCGCACAGCAGATAGTACGCCTCATAGAGTTGTTGGTGTTGTTGACTTACCCGTCAAGTTAGAGGACAAGTTTAAGTTGGTTCCTGCTTTGGTAGTTCCTAGTCTAGACCAAGGACTTATTCTAGGTATCGATTTTTGGAGAATTTTAGACATAGTGCCTGATATGTTGCGTGGGAGCTGGCAGTTTAGTGATCGTAGCAGTGCTGTTGTCCATAGTGTAGAAGATTTTAAGGGCCTAACAGAAGACCAACAACGACAAATTTCAGATGTGCTAAAAAGTTTGGAAGAGAGTGACGACCTCGATGAGAATGGACACCTTCGTACGACTACTTTAGTCAAACATCGAATAGACACCGGGGATGCTTTGCCTGTAAAACAAAGGCATTATCCTGTCTCGCCTCCTGTTCGCCAAGCGATGTACAATGAGTTAGATCGTATGCTGAGCCTTGGAGTAGTGGAGGAATCGAAGTCACCGTGGTCATCGCCTATCATTTTGGTGAAAAAACCGAATGGGAAGTACCGGTTGTGTCTGGATAGTCGTAAATTGAATTCTGTCACTAAACGTGACAGCTATCCTTTACCTTTTATATCCGCCACTTTGGACAAGCTACGAGACGCAAGATTCATCTCATCCATTGACCTGCGCAGCGCATTTTGGCAGATCCCACTAGAAGAAAACAGTAAGGAAAAATGTGCTTTTGTAGTGCCGGGGCGAGGTTTATTTCAGTTTAAGCGTATGCCCTATGGTCTACACAATTCTAGCGCCACCTTTCAGAGACTCATGGATCGCATTATTGGTCCTGAGCTGGAGCCAAACGTCCTAGTTTATCTAGATGATATTGTGATAGTGACCAAAGATTTCGATTCCCACATACAACTTTTGAGAAATGTAGTAGCCAGGCTTAAAGAAGCAGGATTAACGGTCAACGTCGAGAAGTGTGAAATCTGTAAGTCTGAGTTGAGATATTTAGGTTATTTGGTTGATAAACACGGACTTCGTGTCGACCCGGAGAAGGTCAAAAGTATTGTGACGTTCCCAACACCCAGAAATATAAAGGAGGTTAGACGATTCATTGGCTTAGCCTCATGGTACCGCAGGTTTATTCCGAACTTCTCTCATAAAAGTGCTCCACTGACTGATCTTACAAAAAAAAACAAAAAGTGGGAGTGGACCGAAGACTGTTCTAACGCTCTCAGAGAACTCAAGGAAGATTTAGTGCAAGCTCCTGTTCTGGCGTGCCCAGATTTTAAAACACCGTTTGTCCTTCAGACCGATGCCTCGGGATTCGGGATTGCTTCTGTGCTCACTCAGTCGAATGAAGAAGGTGAAAGAGTCATCGCTTATGCTTCGAGATCGCTTAATAAGGTGGAGAGAGCGTATTCTGCTATAGAGCGGGAATGTTTAGCTGTAGTATGGAGCATCCAGAGGTTTCGACCCTATCTTGAAGGCCTACATTTTACGGTGATAACTGACCATCATTCGTTAATTTGGTTAAATAGTTTGAAAGATCCGACTGGTCGATTGGCAAGATGGGCTGTTCAACTTCAGCAATTTGATTTCAAAATAATACATCGGAAAGGCGCAATGAACAAAGTTCCCGACGCCCTATCCAGAGCAGTTCCTGAAGTGGCTTCGTTGTTATTTGATGGTGCCGTTGAGGATCCATGGTATTTGAAGATGATGAAGAATGTTGTGGAGAGTCCAGAAAAGTATCCGTTGTACAAGACAGAAGATGGAAGATTGTATAAGAAAATCCTCGTTCAACCTCCAAATCCCGACGATGACGGCTGGCGTATAGTTATCCCTAAAGAAATGAGAAAACAAGTCATGTACGAAAACCATGATGCACCGTGTTCTGGGCACTTAGGTATTTTTAAGACGTTTAAGCGTGTCACAGAAAGATTTTACTGGCCCAAAGTCTTGTCTGATGTGTCTAAATATGTGACGGCCTGTAAAACATGTGCTTTGCACAAGGTATCTCAGGGTAAACCTATGGGACTGATGAAAGCCAGGAAAATAGAAGCTCCTTGGGTAACTTTAAGTGTAGATTTGCAGGGACCACTTCCCATTTCAAGTAAAAACAATAAGTATTTGTTGGTGGTAACCGATTTATTTAGCAAGTGGATCTGTCTGTTCCCTATCAGGCAGGCTACGAGTGCAGTTGTGACTAGATATATTGAGGAGAACGTTTTTATGGAGTATGGCGTTCCAAAACACATAATTTGTGACCGAGGAAAACAGTTTGACTGTCAGGACTTTGTGGACTTAAGCAAGCAGTATAGTTTTGACCTATGGTTTACCACGCCGTACCATCCTCAAGCAAATCCGGTAGAGAGAGCCAACCGCACTATTAAGACTATGATAGCCTCCTACGTCAGTGAAAAACATTCACATTGGGACAAATTCCTTCCACAGCTCAAGTTTGCATTGCGTACTGCAGTGCATGAAAGCACCGGCTATTCTGCGGCTCAGTTGTTTTTAAACCACAAAATGGTTCCCTTCAATGTAGTAAAACAATCTCAAAATGTGACGGAATTTTGTTTGAGTGACAATCTGGAAAATTTCTTGAAAAAGAGACGAGAGCGACTCACAGAAATCATGGATTATACCAAGACTAAATTGCATGAATCTTATGTGAAGGGATCCATGTTTTACAACCGTAAGCGTAGAGATGTGAAGTTTCAAGTTGGAGACAAGGTAAAGAGAAGAAATTACGTTCTATCCAATGCAGCGAGAAAATTCACTAAGAAACTAGCCCCTAAGTTCTTAGGACCCTTAGTTGTATCGGAAAAGATATCTGATTGTATTTATGAGTTAGAGGATGAAAATCAACAACACTGCGGTCGTTGGCATATAAAGGATATTTTGCCTTGGAAAGATTAAAGTCACCTTTTTATTAAATGGTAAAGAAAATGCAAGCATTTTCTAATGGGGGCAGAGGAGTGTGTTACGAGTACACATGTTTAAGTGTTTGATATAGTGTACATTCGTATAAGGTTTGCTGTGATTTTGGCGGCCTTTGAGTATATAGTGTGGGAAACGACGCAAGGCTCGGCCCTTTTCTCAATTGGTTATTCTACAAGAATCACGACAAGTTTTACCTCTGATATGAGAATCGACGGATATGGTGAGTAAATGACTTATTTGAAGGATATCCTTGCAGATTTAGATTTAGGAATAACTACTGAACATTTTGAGATATAAATCATGGTCGGAAATTATGGAAAAGTTAACCAAAACTGCAAGAGAAAAATTGTTGTCAGGAATAGGCTTGTGTTCACCAAAACCACGTTGACAAATTTCTGCAAAGTAAAGATTTCTT
This sequence comes from Allygus modestus, assembly GCA_963675035.1. NCBI lineage: Eukaryota > Metazoa > Arthropoda > Insecta > Hemiptera > Cicadellidae > Allygus > Allygus modestus. The sequence continues at coordinate 38,323,534 of OY776116.1, read as the reverse complement.
TGTGAAATAATAGTTTAAAGTTTTAATCATGTATGAAATAAGAAGATTGATGCTCCACCAAATTTTGATTTACATTACAGCTGCTCTTTTACTCAGCGATTTTCACATTTTAGGTACTTTTGTATGTTTCCGGTTGGGCCTACATTTTGGGTTCTAGTGTAAAGTAAATTTCCTTGTGGTATTTAAATAAAGTTACCTTGAGATCTTGTAACTAAATATTGTAACGTAAAAGGCTGATTCAAGACTGATTTTTTTTGTATCCATAATTTGTAGTGCTTAAGTAGCCAAGTTTTTTTTTAAGATACGTTGTAATTTTTTACGCGCAATAATCTGTTTTGCTATGTCATATAGTAGTATTTTGTTTAGTCGCAACGTCTTGCTCAAAAGATTGCCTTTACCGTGAAGATTTTTACTTTACGTATGTTCATTTGTAGGTTATGTCACCTGAGCCTATAAGCCTAGTAGTTTTACACATTTTTCTTTAAATTTAAAATTGTAAGAATTTAAAAAAAAAAAAAAAACTGCCGCTGTAGCCTAACAAATCGAGCCTATTTAATACTCATGGGATTTCATGTCCTAGCCTGTGGTCTAGTTTTGTGATTTTAGAATTTGTTTAAACCATTTGTCGATTAGTAGACTTTAAGCTCTTCTGACCTTTAAAAAAAAAAAAAAAAATTCTTTAGATCATGTTTTGAAAAGTTTATTTCAGCTCTTGTATTGAAAGTTTAAATGTAAGCTGATGAGTAAGTTTAGGCCTAACCTGTAATCTCAGACAACGGAAATATGGACACTATTGCAGTGCTTAGATTAAGATGTGCATTGTTTATTGTACTAACTGCAACTATGGACATTCCCACATGAGGAATAGTGATTTTGTAGTCAATATTATATTCTTGTATTTAGATGTATTATCACGAGCCAATTTTGGTGCTATATTTATTAGGTAAATCATTTATTTTGTGTAACGGGAGTTTACATACTTATTTGGTTCTGTGATTGCAAAAGTTAGGTTAAGTTTGTCTGGGCCCTGTGCCACTGAGAATAAATAGGTCAAATTAAATGATTTTGTAGGCCAAAATGTTCAGACTGATTAGTTAAAATAATAGTATGTTATATTTAATGTGTTTTATTACACAGATGTTATGATAAACGATTGAGGTCTTAAAACTTTGAAGTTATTTAATTTAAGTTTTCTGCAATTTTGAAGATTAAATTGGTTCACAATTTTGGTAATATTTTGAGCTCGGATAAATTTTGAGTAATATTTGCAGTGTGAAATGAGATTTTAGAATTTTATTAATTTAAAGCCTGTTTTGGAAATATTTTGTTTTGAGCTATTGATTATCAGTGACTATCATCTCTCGAATGTACCTTGTATAGGTCGTCGCTTTGGCTGACCTGTCGTTACTGAACTGCCGCTGTGGACCCGCCATGCCTGATGCACTGACCTGCAACACCCGATCTGCTGACCTGACACTCCTGAACCACTGGGTCGCGCTGAAACCAATCGTACCAGCACCGGCGGGAGATGCAGGGACCTTTGAGCGGCTGGCGTATGTGACTCGCTCTTGAGGACCAGCTACTGCTGTATGAATGGACCCCTGCCTACAAACTCGATGGTATTGCAACGGTGGACCGTGAGTTCAAAACTTCTCTTTTGTATTTAAACTTCACTATCGGGCTTGAACTCAGTTCGAGTGGCAACGGAACTTTTGTGTGGTGTGTTCCTGATGACCATCTTTTTCTTCTAGTCTACAACTCAAGGAACTTCAACGTCATCCTCTCAGCTCTTTCAAATATAGTCAATTTAGGAATATTTAGTTTAAATTGGTTTTTATTTTGTAAACAAACAAAAAATAGAAATAAATTCTAAAATCTCATTTAAATCAATTTAGGACCTCAATTATAAATTTGAGATGTAGTAAATCAAGGTGTATCCTATTTCTTGTTTAGTGTAAATTGTTAAAACTCATATTGAGTTTTGATTATTATTCTGAGTGATGTTTATTTTTAGCTGAATAAAAGAGTTTTATTTTGTTCTCATGAAATGTGTGGTTAATTGACAGCCTACTGTTTAAGCATTGTAAGGTTGTTGAAATATATGTTTTGGAGTGCAGCTCCTTCCTGAGTTGCTGGCGCCCTTCAAAAATTTATTTGAGTAGAGATTTTTTTTGTTAAGAAGATTGTGGCCTATTATGTTAGTACAGTTTTGTTTACTCGGCCAAGCCTATTTCGCCTCAATTTGACTGAACAGTTCAATGTATTTTGCTTTTGGCCTAACTTGTGTAAATCCACGACCCAGCTACGCACCTAACCCTAGCCAGGTTTCCGTGTAACACAATATAACTTCACCAGGTGAAGCTATACACAAAGTTTTATTAATTTAGGTTTATAAGAAAGGCAGAGATAACACTTTATTGATCCCCCATATGAATAACATGGGGGCGAGTATGTAGATTTGCGGCTGCGGGGACAATAAAAAACATGTTTTTTTATCAATATACCATAAGTAGTTGAAGCCACATACCAAGTTTCATCAATATATATTTATAAATAATTAAGATATACAATTTTATTTATTCTCCATGAGGTTATTGGACAACGTACTGTGTTTAACACTTTGAATATCTCTGGAACGGTTGGACGTAGAACAATATTTAAAACACCAAAATGGTTGTTTCGTAGAGCTAAATGTAGTGGTAACAATAAATGTGAACTTTTTAGTAAAATTATCTTAGGAAAGTCTAAAAACCTTTTTCCTATAAGATTAACATTGGGAAATTTATGGACTTTTTTACTTGTCTCCACAACCGCTTAACCTAGGTTATAATTCGAAATAGTAAATTATTTGTTTTTTAATCTCTATAAAATGATTATAACCAAAATTGAGTGTTTTTTTAATTTTAGGGTTAACAAAAGCAAAAAACTGATTTTTGGAAAATTTTGAACCCCCATAAAACCCTCTTCTCATAGTCCAATCGATCAGGTTTTCGAACTTAAAGTCATAAATGTTACTCTCCACATTTGTGCAAAAAGTTCATCAAAATCGGGCGATTCTTTCAAAAGTTATCGAGGTTATCGAAGAAACGCCCGATTTTGTTGAAATTTTTGCACAAATGTGGAGAGCAACATTTATGACTTTAAGTTCGAAAACCTGATCGATCGGACCAAGAGAAGGGGGTTATATGGGGGTTCAAAATGTTCCAAAAATCAGTTTTTTGCTTTTTTTACCCTAACATTTGAAAAACACTCAATTTTGGTCCAATATATATTTGAACTAATAGTGTTTTTGGCATGTGGGGCCTCAAAACAAAAAGTTATCAAGGTCTTGGGCTTTAGTCTTACCATGCCACCTACGTAATAGCCTCTTTCCTTCGCTAAAAGACAATAAATTAATCTCATCGTGTAACCGATTTTCACTCATTCACTTGTTATAAGTAAACTTTATTTTACTTTTAGTATTTGTTATAACTTACGTTTATCTAGCTAAAGTTTTAAATAACAAGCCCTTGTAATGGTTTAACAAAATGTGCGTTTCCCTTCACAACATTGGTGACTGCTTCAAATGAAGAAGCAAGTTATCAATCGCCAGAATCAGGAACTGGAAATGTACTTTTATTTGACACGCCTAAAACGTACTATAATTTAATTTCCAAAATAATGTTTGGTCAGTACGTAATTGAAACTAATGGTTTAGCAAAAAACTGAGAAAGCGAAAAATGCAACCATGCACGTTATATGCGCGGTGTTTTGATGGCCGCCCCTGGATATAATAAGTAATGCACATATATCTGGGACCGGTAATGGAGACGGATTGTAGCCCGTTGTAGGGACAGCGGATGTCGGGGACTGCCCGCACCAGTCATCTGTTAAATACGTCTTTGTTTGTTTGCTAAAGCGGTGGTATATTTTAGTTACTTTATATGGCGTGTTTATATTGTTGGCCTAAAGTCAGGTTTTTTTTTGTTAATCCATTACATTTACAATCTGTGGTAATTATTAAATAAGTAAATTAACGTAAGATTATTGCCCTTAATATTACAGTATATAAGACTTGAAGGTAGGGCAGAACCCCTAAAGAGGGCATAGGCCAATGTGTGAGCCTTTGGGTTTATTAACTATATTTCTATGGAATCTCTGCTCAATCAATCAAGTAGTTGTACATCTTGGAACTGCGAACATACACTCAGCACTAACAATAGTCTAATGATTCTTAGCACTATAACCCTATAAAGTTATTCTAAAATACGTAGTTTCGCGAAAACTGCAGTTTAGTTAGAAGTAAAATTGGTCAAATTGCCAGTATAAATTTCCAGTGGGAGTTGTTTCGATTCCAAATAGATCTGTGTAAGAAAACAATAAAATATGATTTCGTAAAGTCAACCTTCGTCTAGCTCAAAAAAATTGAATTAAAAAAATGTATTAATTATTGGATGAAGGAGTAAATTTAAAAAAAATATTGAAGTTAATCTAAGCTAACAATAAAGATTGTTTGTTATACTTGACAGGGTTGTTATAGTTAGTCTTAAGGAAATAAGATAACTTTTCCTAACCATGTCAAGAGCATGTCACAACTATAAATATGTAAGAATGTAGCGGTGTTACAAACAACGGGAAGGTATAAGGCGACTAAACATACAAACTTTTCCAGGCAACATACAGGTCAATTTTTCGAACTTATATATATTTTAAAGGCCCTTTCTATAAGTGGTTCCTCTAGCTTTGCTTAGCCTTCTTTCTGATGAACAAGGGGGAGACTCCCTTTCCAATAAAAAAATCTTCTTCAATATGGTGGGGGGGAGCTTGACTCCCTTTTTATGAACCTTCCTACACAAAAAGCCCTCAGGGTAATTTATAAAGAAGTAAAAACTCTGTGTAAAATGTTTAATCATGTCTTTCAGGTGACACCACAGATAATTATTTTCTCTGGCCTGTTTTACAGCGAAAATCAACCCCCTTTTTGAAAGCCTATTTTCGCTCTTAAAAATCATTCAACCATAAAATTATCTTTTATCGTTTGCCTAGAAGCCAACAGTCAATAGTTTAAATTTGTGCGTAACTATTTATTGTTAAAAAGATAGTGGCTAAATCTTTACACATATGTACGATTGTTTTGAGAAATGTTATCTAAAAGGATAATTACTTAGGCTCTTAAAGCAAAAACCCAGCCTAAGTTTAAGGTGAATAATAAATATTTAGATACGTTATGCTGAGTTGCATCATTTTAACAAGCACAAAAATATAACGCAATATTCTTATCTAAGCGTTACAAACAAAGAGCAAAGGAAGTGACGAAACAACCGGTCTAGTTGAAAGCAAAACGATCTACAGGTAATTTTACTGTTATAATTTAAATTATATGATATAATAAATATGCACTTTCGATTTATAAATTTATATTGGATTAAATTATTTATGAAATATATTTTACATTACAGTATTTTAATGTAAAATATATTTCATAAATAATTTAATCCAATATAAATTTATAAATCGAAAGTGCATATTTATTATATCATATAATGCTTCATAAATTAATTAGTTGACGTAGAGCAATGATCAAAACACCCAATTGTGCATATTTTAAGCTGATTCCAATAGAAAAACTAAAATTTGCCTTCTTTAAAAATTATCTATAAAAAAGTCAAAAAACCCATTTTTGGGGTACAAAACCCCCCCAAAATACCCCTTCGGATAAGTCGATCTGTCTGGTTTTCTAACTTAAAGTCATAAATGCTGCTTTACACGTTTATACCAAATTTCAACAAAATCGGATAATTTTTACGAGAGCTATCGTGCTCATTGAAACATATATATATATATATATATATATATATATATATATATATATACACAGTTTCGAACGAATGGTGTTTTTGGGGTCTGGGGACATCAAAACGAAAAGTTATCATGGTCCCGGGCCTAGGTCTTACTATGCCGACTACGGTAATAGCTTCTTCCCTATTGGGAAAATTCGCTAAAAATAATTTATCTTAATTAAAAGTAAACTTACCGGTTGTTAAATACGAGTGAATTAATAATCTTACTCAAACATTACGGCCGCAAAGTCTAAATACATTATTGTGTAATATAATTAAAGGATACTTACTATCTTACTACAACTAATATTTTCAGATTTGCAGCCAATACTAAATCGGTGTATGTACCACATTTTTGTATCGCATTTTTAAATTGTTTATTAAAATTAAGGTCTAGGTTATTGGTTAATGGATTAAATTGTACATAACACTTTAAGGAAAAGGGGAGGGTGTTGAAATTGGTTGGGTGAAGGGAGAAGGTTCTGGGTTAAGTGTCTCATTTGGACATCAGATGAAAAACAAGCAGGAGAGAAGTAATTGCAGCACAGGGCTCATTACATCGTGACTGCATAAGATACCAACCGTAGCGGCAGTAGTAATATCTCAAGGTCCATTCAAGGTTCATACAAGGTCCATATCTCATTAGGTTGTACAGGTTTGCTGAGTATTTAAGGTTTTCTAATCAACCGGAAGAGACCTCGTAAAAACAGCTGGAAGGTCACGTGATCACCAATCCAATCTGCAGTGTTGCTGGAAACTCGATATTTATCGTACGAGTGTCATATTTTCCTCATCAGTGTAATTAGAATTAAATTGTTTAACTGCTTACATTCTATGATCAGCTGTTATTTTGTGAAACCAATATATCGTTTTGATTTATTTGCATTATTAGATTAATGGATTAAGGGTTTAAATTTCATTTCTGCATGTCCAGTAGCAATTTAAAAATAGCTCTACCATTATTATACCCTGTAAGTTTGGCAACACTTTATGGTATTTGTTGATTTATGCACAGCTAATCGCTGTGCATAAATTTGTTGATTTATCGCAAGATATCTTTGCTGCGAACATTACTCTTATGTAAATAAGCACACCTGGTCTGATAGCTCTACGAACCTTGGTAATATCTGAGGTCACTTAAACATTCACAAATATAAGATTAATCAAGTTTAAATAACTTGTTAATCGGAGATGTCGGGTAGTAAAAAACAGTTGCTGCAAAATTAGGTAAGAAAGAAGAGTCAATGTTCCTTCGATGATAATACACTTAAATATTGTTGCGTTTATAAAATAATATCAGGGGGACCGAGCCATGATCAGTGATTTTTGATTAGTTTCGTGGGTAAAAAGGTGCAATGGATAAATTATGTGTAGTAAGTAATTTTTAAGAAATCTTCCAATGACACTGTCAGTCATAGTTACTAAAGCTAATTACATCTTTATATTTTATTTATATTAATTTTTCCCTAACAATTCTAAGAGGCTCGATTGCCTCTTTTCCACATGTTAGGGTCACTCCAGTTGTTATTTTAACTCAATTTCCCTTCAGGTAATATCTTTGTTGTTTATCAATTTGTTTAGTTTAGGATACGTCTACTCCACATTCAATCTTCGTACAAAGGTTCTAGTCACTGTTTTAAGTAAATCACTTATGTGATACAATGCAATAATTTACACTTCTGGTTATTCTATCCTAAGATTTTATGATTATTTTGTTTTATTTCAATCTCCAAAAGTATAGGGTTCAAATTTTCAATTTTCAAATGTCTTTCCTCATAAATTATTTTGAGTTTTTTTAGGTCTTAAAACCTCTAAACTCAAAGTGTTAAGCAAAATCCTTCTAATAGATTCCGAAATAAAATTTTCAAACAAACCAACAAACATAAATTGCTCGTATTAGAGTGTAGGAAATTGAAAAAAAATTAATGCTTTTATTACAGTATACGAGGTCTAGACGAATTTATTATTTTTCAAACGTCAAAGTTGGCAACAATGATTGAGTCAGCTGGTGACAAAGCGGCATTATACACTCCACCGCCTCCATCATCTATCACACATCACACACGCCGACTCACGGCCACTGCGCAACTTGATTGCTAACACTTATTCTGTTATAGTTATTAGAAGTTATTATATTTTTAAACAGCAAAACAATTTATAAACATTGTTCACTTGTTATGTGCACACTTGGAATCCACAGGACTTATAGTTTGTTTAATATATATATATATTTGTTAAAATTATATTATTTGTATAAATACTGTCTGATGACCCGATCTCCACACGGGAACCTAGCAGGAATAGAGTAGGTTTAAAAAGAATTTACATTATAATCAGCTGTTAAACTAAATCAAATTTAGTAACTGTATAAGATTAACATTCGAACTTTATAAGCCCATGGGGTAAAGCTCTGAAGGTGGAGGGTTTTCAATCCCCTAAAAGTCACAGCTAGAGGGTAACAGCTTACTGTGCGTTACATGAGTGAAAAACCAGCCCGCGCATGGGTTGGGGAGGGAGTGATGAAGAGGGGGGAGAGATTGGGAGTGGGAGTGGAAGGCTGCACGCTACTAGCATTGACTATGGATACTGAAGTATCTATATAGTGCGTGGAACAAACAACATATTACCTAGAAATCTTTCACTTCCGGAAACCAGCACCATACTTTGGGAATTGACTTAATACATATAAAAGAGTATAAATCAGCCGGGAGGCAAGCTTAAAAATAATTACGTCACGAGCAGTGACGTCATCAATATGGCCGCTCAGCCAATTCTAATATGTCTCATATCTCGGAAACCACATAACTGATTTTGACATTTGACATCTTATTTAAAAGGTCTAATCATTATCTATAATAAAGGTTATTACACCTTTAGCGGTAAAAACAACGGTTTTTGAGTATTTTGTAAAATATACATATTTTTAAATATTTTAAAATGTTATGTATCTAAATTTAGTTTAATAATAATACAAGGTAAAACTAAGGATATATTTATTGTTAACATATATTTCATGTAAATATACACAGCTAACTATGTGTCCATTCTTGAGCAATGACCTTCACAAGCACATAATAGAGTGCACCGAAGTCCCATTTTCACACAGCGGCACTTAGTACATCGTTCCTTACACTTACATGAAACAAGTTCTTGACAGTGTACACTAACGTCTGGAATTGTTGTCCAGAGAGGTGTGAACGTGGTGCCATCATCGGTTTTCCAGCCCCACTGACATGGATCGATCACGGAAGGGCTTTTTGTTAAGCAGTTTCTCCAAATGTTACATTGAAGCATTGAACGTTTTAAATGCTGCAATAGCGCATCCGCCGTTGGTGGGATATGTTCTATGTTCCTATTCATTTGAGTAAAAAGTATTCTGCGTGCGTGGTTTACATGTTCTGCAGTACATGCGGTGTGGTACATTAATACCACAAAACGTTCAAGTAAGGAAAATGCAATGCTGTCGGTCGTAACTGTTGTTGCTGAAATATTTGAAAACTCTTTGAAGGCTACATCAACATCACGAAATGCCATCCATGTTTTCCAAGCAATTTTTTTCCCAACGCCAGAAAACGATGACACCGTGTCACAACTTGTGAATGAGTGGAAGAATAGTATAAGCTCGGACATAACAGAGGGAAGCTTTGAATGTAATTCATGAATAGGCACATACTGTAAATGCTTTCCTGTTCCATATTCAATCCATAGTTCTTCAGCTTGTGTAATCTAGGGAAATGCAAATAAAGCTATGCAAATTACATCAGAATCAACTGTTTTAATAACAATTTTGTTGTGTCCATGCATAGCAGCATCATGTGCATGTAAAATAAGTCGGGCATCTGCTTCCTCGAACAAAGATGGAGAAATTGATTGCACACTCTCTTGACCAGTTGATGATAATACTTTATCTTTCAAAGTGCAAAATATTTGTTTGCCAGGGCTGTCTATTGCAACAATATTGTTTGCCAGCACACTAAACAATTCCTCCTTATTGCTGTCTTCAAACAAAAATTGTTTAAAATTGTGTGGTATCTTTACTCCAGGTTTGACCGCTATACGATGACCACTTCCTCTAGACTGGCGAATTTGGGACTTTAAACTTCCTTTGCTGTATTGGTCAAACACCAGGTCCAATCTACTGACAGTCTCTATTCTTTGATTTACATAAGGTATTACAACAGAGTCAATGTATTGCTGAAATGTAATTCCAGCCCCAGGTGTCAACATGTGAACGAGGGCAGCTCCGTCGATTATTAGGGCAGACACATTTGGTGTTTGGACAGGGGCTGTGGCTTCGCTTGATAAACAGCATGTTTTTTTAACACAGGACACAATATCAGATTTACATGAAGGGAGTCGAAGCTCACTGGACTCAGAAATAGATGGGGGATACGTACTATTTTCATGAGAAAAAAACTCTTCTACATCTCCTTGTCTAACTTGGCTTGCAACGTAAAGCCGACAAAATACATTGGTTTCAAATGTGCCACCTGATTTTTTTCTTTCGACTTAAGGGAAACCTTTTTCTTGGAGAACAATAGAAGGTTGTTCCGTTTTATTACATCATGAATAGATGTTTTTCTACAAACTATACGATCATTTACGTAGGTGGAATATTGTTCTTGTCCTGTGACGTGGGCTTCAAGGACAGATTTTGCGGCTATATCGCTCATGACTACTTTACTACTGTTTACGGTTTTAAGGTCTTTCTCCTCAAATGGATTACCATTCTCCTGGTACACTTGAACTAAATCACGAACATTTTTCTGAATGCGGAGCTTAAATGATTCTTTATCTTCGTGGTGTTTACCTGAATCCAGAGGAGCCTTTTTATCCAAGTTGTTGATATCTTTAAAGTCACTGTTCATCCGTGAAACTTCTGGGCCAGCAGTCATCCACTTTAGAAGTGCATCTTTGTTGCTCAGTAGGGATAGTTTTTTACTATCAAGTTTCACAAGTTTGTTGTTTTGCTCATGAATTTGATCGTGAGACAAGCATGAGAAGTTCCGCAGTGTTTTACAGCCCACAAAGTTACCTTTCAAAAATTCATTATACACTGTCGGGTGAAGCTCTGGTAAATTCCACAGACTGTGTACAACAATAGGCAACCATCTAGCATAGTTTACACGATCAAGTGCAAACATCCAAGGGCATATATTTTCAAGTACTGAAATGAAATCTTGCAAGTTTCCCTGACGGATACTACGAACAAAAACTAAAAGAAGACCTTCTAATTGTATAGTTGTTAGCCAGTATTTGAACTGAACAGATTCTTGCTGCATCCGGTTACACCACTCAGTTTTATTTTCTGCTAATGTAGCTTCATTGCTGTCGTATGCTTGCTGCAAAAGAATGTTAAGGGATGCATAGCTCACTTCATGAGCATACCGACTTCTTTTAACGTGAGATGCGTTAAGGATGCCCTCAGCCCTTCCTGAAGTTGTAACACTGGCTTCTACGAGATTGTCAGTCCAACCAGAGCCTTCTAACCATGAACCAATCATAGACATTATGGCCATCTCAATGTGAAGTCCGCCTAACATTAGAAACATTTTGTCTTCTCCGTATAAATTGGGATACCTCCACTGAAGTTGTTTTGCGATTGCATATACCGGTTGGTCTGCCGTGATAACTGGAATTTGATCTGAGTTTATATTTTTCAACAAAGTTACAACAATGTTCATAGAATGGCAAACCATAGCTGGTGAGTTAATGTCCTCTTTTAGGAGTGGAAGCAGAATTGATGTACACTTTGATTTGTTGATATCAGCGTTTTCTTCCTTACGAGAGTAAAATACAGCCCATGGTAGAATGTCCCCTTCAGCATTGCATTCAACTTGATCCATCCATTCTTTTGTTTCCTCAAAAACATTGAAGTTGGAATTACCATATGTGTCATTAATCAAGGGTAAAGGGTTGTCACAGCTACGTTTAGCTGTTGGTGGAACTGAAGTGTACCACTGAGGTAGAGAAATCTTACTGTTGTGTACATTGTGATTTAGCGATTTCATCGAGTTTTAGCGAATTTCCCCTATAGGGAAGAAGCTATTACCGTAGTCGGCATGGTAAGACCTAGGCCCGGGACCATGATAACTTTTCGTTTTGAGGTCCCCAGACCCCAAAAACACCATTCGTTCGATACTGTATATATATATATATATATATATATATATATATATATATATGTGTGTCCGTGAGCACGATAACTCTCGTAAAAATGATCCGATTTTGACGAAATTTGGTAAAAACATGTAAAGCAGCATTTATGACTTTAAGTTCGAAAACCAGACAGATCGACCTATCCGAAGGGGTATTTTGGGGGGGTTTTGTACCCCAAAAATGGGTTTTTTGAATTTTTTACATATAATTTTTGAAAAAGTCAAATTTTAGTTTTGACCATTCGATTCAGCTTAAAAAAACACACAATTTGGTATTTCGATCATTCCTCTACGTCAATTGGTTACCGAGATATTGAAAGTGCTAAACACAGTACGTTGTCTAATGTTATTCTTATGGAGGAAAAGAAATTTTTTTTATCTCGCTTATTTATGAACGTATACTGACGAAACTTGGTATACAGCTTCATCTCATTGAGGTCTATTGATATTTGCTCAAAAAAATTGTTTTTGCATCATTCTCCCGTAGCAGCAAACCTGCGTACTCAGCCCCCATGTTATTCTTATGGATAATAATTAAATGCTCTGTCTCCCTTAATTATGAACATAAATGAATAAAAACTGGTATACGACTTCACCTAGTTGAGTTATATTGATATTAGCATAAAAACCCATTTTTTGTGTTCCTTGTTGCAGCAAACCTGCGTACTCAGCCCCAATGTTATTCTTATGGAGAATAATTAAAATTGTATATATCGCTTAGTTGTGAATATATTTTTATGAAACTTGGTAAGTGGCTTTATGTAGTATTAAGACATTTATATCTCCATTTGAAATTCGCTGAGTATGCAGGTTTGCTGCGACGGGGGTATTTCTTGTTGTGGTCTGAGGGATATTGTATTAGTGATATGCTTGTACCGTGAAATGAGTCGAGTGACTGATTAGAGGATGTGTTGTGGTCTATGTTATCTATCGCCGCACATGTGAATGCATCTTGTGTAATATTGGGTGGCAAAACAATGTCCTTATTCTGATTGTAATACTCGCATACACTAGCGGCAACAGATTGCTCTACTTGTTGAACTCTTTTATAGGATACGCTTAAGCCAAGGTGATACATTTTGTTAATGATCTTTTTCCCCCCTGTATGATTGTGAATCATTAGCCCTAAATATAAGGGTAGAGGAGTTTCTTGGTCTATGTTATGACGTATGAACTTAGCATCGGGTTGTCGTTTTCTTTTGATGCTATTAAATCTGACCAATTGTGCAATAGTCACAGCTGCAGCAGGTACTTTTTCTTGTTCTTCAAACGATGCTTCTTCTCTAGTTATTGGTTTTCCAGTAGATATTCCTTCTAATACCATTCTAAAAAACATTATCGGTTTCTTAGGCACACAGATCACACTTGTAAATGGTTCTGTAAAAGAACCGTCAAACTTAGGATTTTCGGCAAACATATCTTCACGAAGAATGTTAGCAGCACGTGAAAGACACATTCCATCACTTAAAGAATTGTAACTACAAGCATCAAATATGGCATTATGTACATCTCCTTCAAAGGTAAGAAAAACGTCTCGACCAACTCTGTCTTCACGAAGACCCGGTACAAAAGCAATTAGTTGATCTTTTAAGCGTGTGCTATTCACCAAAAAATCTGTGAAACCCAACTGTTCAAGCCGTTCATCAACAAGCTTCACAAGATTTGCTAACCGGAAAACTGGAACTATATCATTGTAAGTACAATGGAGCTGGAACATATCTTGCAAGTAAGTCACTAGTTCATTCACAACCGAGCGATATGCAGTTTTTGAAGGATCGCTATTTACATTAGACTGTGACCTACTCTTACTTTGAACTTTATTTAATAACTTTGTGTAACATGACTTGTGGTATTTTGCTCCTAAACTATTAAATCTGTTGAGTGCAACTTTGAAAGAAGTTTTTGGTCCTCAATTAGCTGCGCATATGCAAATATATTTGGTCCAATCCCAAGCGTTGATGCAGACAAAAGTTTTTCCTTGTGATCCTTAAGTTCACACAATATGCAGGTGGATTTTATATCAACTGGAGTGCAACTTGATCTTGTAAATGAGGTCATGAGTTCAACGGATTTATTTTTTTTCAGGGTTTGTCTGGGGCAGATTCTCATCCAAGCATATACTATCAAGGCGTGGTTTTTTTCTTAGTCGTTCATGCGACTGTTATATTTGCTTCTACAGGTTTTGTGATATTTAGCACTATTTTCAACAATAGTCTGATGAATTTGTTCCAGCTGCAAGTGTGATGGAAGGGCTTCATATTTAGCATACTCAATTAAATGTTCACTTAGTGAATCATACCCACTTTCTGTTGGTGAAATGAGAGGCTCTTTGTTTTCAGTTTGGCAAAGGATGCATTTCTCCCACGATATGGTTGGTGTGACGAGGCTTGCATCAAGCAATACAAACTTTCGCTTCTCTTTTTTAGCCATGTCTATTCTGGTTGTATTATATTAAATATTATAAATAATAAAATTTGTTTAAAATAATTAACAGAGGCGCCAAGCCTGCATTTCATACTATTCTTCAGTTAGGCTAACAACTACAAAGATTAAATAAACAGTCTAGTCGTATGTAATAAAATGTTTCAATGAGGAATCCACAGTCCCATACCACTAACCACTATACCACCAATACCACCATGCTATACCACTGTGTGCCTGTAATGCATACTATTCTTCAGTTAACTACTAAACAAAATTAAAAAAAAAATCTAGAACTATGTTTTGAGTACCGGCAGCACAAACAAATTCTTACCCTACAATAAAATAACTAGAAAAATTAAAACACAAAGAACACAAAAACAACATGTTACCAAGGATATATCAAGTTTCTTAGTCAACAATGGTGACAAATTACCCATCCAGCTGTTAGTTGTTGTTTACTGTCAGCTGACACGTGGGTGATCAGTCTAACCAACCAAGCAAAAATACATTTCCCTAAAAAATTTACAAATATTTAAAAATATGTATATTTTACAAAATACTCAAAAACCGTTGTTTTTACCACTAAAGATGTAATAACCTTTATTATAGATAATGATTAGACCTTTTAAATAAGATGTCAAATGTCAAAATCGGTTATGTGGTTTCCGAGATATGAGACATATTAGAATTGGCTGAGCGGCCATATTGATGACGTCACTGCTCGTGACGTAATTATTTTTAAGCTTGCCTCCCGGCTGATTTATACTCTTTTATATGTATTTAGTCAATTCCCAAAGTATGGTGCTGGTTTCCGGAATTGAAAGATTTTTACACTTGTTCCACGCACTAATAGTCAATGCTACTAGCCTGGCTGCATTGAGTGCATACATTTGTCAGCTGGTACTGTTACTTCCGCGCCACACCGCGGCGGCGGGCGGTATATCTATATCTACTTCATAATAATATCAAACGTACTAAACTATACTGAACTGAACTAAGATTGGAAATTAATAGATGGTGATTTAATGTTTTTGGGGCGGCACGGACAGACTTGCATCTACTGAGAACTGTCAGCTGACTGAGCCCGGGTCGCCGTGCTGCTCTCTGGCGGCGCATGCGCACTAGACTCATTTGCTACCGCGCATCTGTCCCGTTGGTTTTTCACTCATGCAACGTACAGTACAACTGATACCAAACACGACTCAAGTCGTGAAAACATATCAATGGTACAGGCAATCGATTTCAACTAGTCACATAAGGTATTCTCTCATTACCATAATTTTATCGATGGGCCTAAGGGTGGTCGGTATGACCGGTATTTTTGAAATTACATCCCGAATTGTTGTTGTTTGATAATTCGTTATGAACATGTTTAAATCACTTTTTATGGGTTTCATTAATAGTAAGGTATTTTTTATTTAGGCTTCAACAACCAACTGTGGCCAAATTTACAGAACTATAATCAAATTTTACAGCTTTAGGAGTAAAGTATGAAAAAAACACCCAAAAAACAAATAAAACACTTATATCAGCGATTTTGGATCAGAATCTTTTAAATTTTAAATCATTTAATTAAAGAGCGTATTTGTTGTTTTATTTGTAATCAGTTGCTGTATTATAATATATTTTTTATTTGGTATCCATCGAACATTTCATGACATTTAATGAGTGCAATCATGGTATATGTGTTAAAAATAATTATAAATTTATTTAAATGCAGTATAAATATTATTCAATATAAATCTGTTGCATGGTAAAACCACGCAGCTCAAACATGACTGTGACCGGATGCAAGATAAGGGCCGGATGACACCCTGCAAACACGTCTACACACACTGTTGCTGCACTATTGTCTAGATATGTGTTCATAGCATTGAATTAATCATTTCATTATTTAAAATATACGTTTTAAAAGCAATTAGAGTTGAAATGGTTTTACTATTACTATTCTTACGTAATCATTCAGTCTAGATCCTATTTGAATAACATTAGGCTAATTTGATCTAAAATGAAGACTTTTGATTGATGTAAACAACATGCTCTGTATGTTTTTCTCGAGTAAAACATCAATATTTATATTTTTAACTAAACTATTCATCAGGAATCTTTTATATCACAGTTAACAATCAATTTTATAACTTTGTTCACCAAACTAGTGTGCAATTTGTTACCAAACTCCCTTTCACAAAAATAATTCAACACTTGAAAAACATTCATCTCCTGCACAATGTGAAATACAAGGAATATCATGTGTGTAATATATGTTTTGCGTTAAACCAGATTTGACCAAAGTTTCACCGATCTGCCAAGTTCGCGGTGTAGCGTGACGAATGCGACAACTTCTAAGCCGCTCAGCATGTGGCAAAACATATTTTGAATTCTTAAAATATTGCTACCTTGAGAAAGCCTTATTTTCCAGACAACCTGCCAATAAAACAGGTTCGTTTGTGATATTGTGATGTCACTGCAAATCATAAACATAATTGAGTAACTGTTATATTACTGTTATTTTCATAGTGTTTTTTTAATTAAACTATCAAACCATCATTTTGATAGAAAGTTAAATATATTTACCACTGCGATAAATAATTGTTTCTTAGCAATATTTAGAACTAAAATTATTCCGGTATAATTGTACTAAAAAGAAAACAGAAATATAGAAAAGGGTGATATACTCTGCACCCGGTTATTTTTAACACTCGAGTTAAGATACTTCTCCTGCAGACTCTTTAAGACGATCAACTCACTGGATTATGACTAGAGATCTGTTAAGTTGCAGGGAATAAATATAAAGATTAGAATGATAATACGTTACTTTTAAAGTTAAGATTATTTAAGTCAAAGAATGTTTACAACAGTGCCTATCCTTGCGATCAATATTATTGCTTATACAATAATATTGTATAAAAATGAATTATGTAAAGATTTTTAATTATCGGATTAAAAAAGGGGATTTGAAAAGTAGCACATTTGTATTAGTATGTTTTGTTTTTTACTGTGAGTTAAAAAATGTAAAACAACAGCGAAAACCTGTTTACAAATTTACGTGGTACATGCTCTATGCCCCAATAGATTGTACGCATATCTTAATTTTTTCTATGTTGATATTTTGAATAGGTTGTCCCCATGGTCTTTTAAATGGGCAATGAAATATGTTTAAGTGCAAAGCAGACCTAATAGTAAACCAAGTTGGTTGTGAAGTATTCTTGTTACGACAGTAGACTTCAACATGATATGACGAATATCGATGATGAAATTAAAAAATCTTAAATACCTTGAACACACCTTGTGATCCTGGTTTATCCTTGGAGTTGATGCATTCAAAGGATAAAAATAAGGATCACAAGACAGATTGCAGGTTTTGATCATTTTTACAGTAAACTTCAGATATACGTCTATACGGTTTCCACTGTCCGATTAACTGGTAGTGGTCTTTCGAGTCGCTAAATACAGGTGCAATAAAATTAGGCTAATTTGATCTAAAATGAAGACTTTTTATTGACATCAAGACTATTAAGATGATTTTATAATTATTATACAGTACGACAATGTTAAGCATAAAATAGCCTACAATGTAGTAATGTCAGGGATTTATGCCGGACACCACATTGTGTATGTTTTCTCGAGTAAAACATCCATATTTATATTTTTAACAAAACTATTCATCATCGGATCGCTATCTGCTCAAATAGCTAACTATTCAACTAGCTACTCGGATCGCTAATGTAGGCTATTGTAATCTTTCTTTAACTTAAATAATCTTAACTCTAAATATAATTTAATATAATTTGTATCTTTTGATTTATTCCCTGCATCTTATCAGATCTCTCGACATAATCAAGTGAGTTGATCGTCTTAAAAGGGTATGTCAGCTAGCGTTAGTCAGTAAGGTTGAGGGGGGAAGGCTTACATTCGAAACTTCACCGAGGTATGGTCGAATCGAGTACATAATGATGAATAGCACTTTGCGATAGTTAGGTTGTATTACAAGTTGTGTATTCGATCGTATAGCAAATTTGCCGTGCGAAGTTCCCATCACTGGAAACGATCTATAAGATAGTAATAACGAGTTCGCACGCAGCACGCTGACGTGAGGGAAGTCAATTTCCACATAAAAACTTTTAAAACTCCAAATCAGTGTAATAACATACATTTATTCCAATTTTTATTGAATTCTGAAAAAAGGTGATTTTTTGGCTATTCTGATGCTCTGGTTTCATTTACCTGCAAAGCTGGAAATACAATTTTTTGCATTATAATGTTAGGAAAAGGTCCAGACAGGCTTGAAAGTAGGCGTGAGGTTGCTGGAGATGATAAAAGTACTCTAACAAAGGAGTAACAGGCTTTTCTAGTGTAAAATCCCCATAAGACAACGTACTGTGTTTAGTCGATACACATTTTCTTTAATAACTCGGTAAATATGTATGCTAGAATGACGAGAGAGGGCTTAAAACTTTTGTCTCACTAATTCCCATCCTTTTACATGCATTAATTTTACATAGGGGTATTTCTGGCCCTTGTTTGGGCCCAAAAAACTCAAAATTTGAAAGATTAATCCCCAAAAAAGGGGTTTAGAGTTTTCAGATTGTTTTGCCCAACGAAATTGTCCAACTGATTACAGAAAAAAATATCCCTACCAAATTTGAAGTAAATCGGACAAAAAATGCGACCACTAGAGTGCAAACACACACACACACACACACACACACACTCTCTCTCTCTCTCTCTCTCTATATATATATATATATATATATATATATATACAGGGCCGTCGCGTGGTTTGTTGGTGCCCGGGGCGAGATTTCGTCAGGCACCCCCCCCCCCCCTAAACCAATTAATTTCCAATTCTACCCAACATTAAACCTATATGTAAGGATTCATACAAAAAAACACAAACATACAACGATCGACACGACAAAGAGCGACGCTACAGCAAGTGACACTATCAAATACATATATAAACAGATACGGTAAAACACACAACAAGCCAGGGCCGGATTTAGGAGCTGTAGGCCCTTAGGCTCAAACAGTGGTGCAGGCCCTTGTTGCCATCCAGGTCCAAGTTGGTGACCTTTTTGTTGATTGTATAAGCAGGGCCGTACTCGGGTGGAGTGAAGGGGGGGACAACTGCCCTGGGGGCCGGGTCTGTCAGGGGGGCCCGGGCCCAAAAAGGGGGACCCGGTGTCTCATATACAACCCTGTTGTCTAAAAAAAGTCACCAACTTGGATCCGGACGGCAACAAGGGCCCACACCACCTGACCGGCAAGGTCACCAGCTTGCTGACCTGACCGGTAAGGGCCCGCACCACAGGTTGAAACTAGGGGCCTACAGCTCCTAAGTCCGGCCTGATTTGGACAGTAACACTTCACGCGGTAATTCACTTTCCATATTTATTTTTTGCTGCTGTGCTCCCGACAACATTTTTTTCCACTTCGGAACCTGGTTCAATTTACGTAACTCATCAATGCGAAATCACTGTGATAGACTGACAGTGGCAATTGGATGCGAGAGGTTGGAGGGGTGCGTGGGGTAAGTTGGTAGAGGATGTGAAGTCAGTGTCTCTACCAAGAGTCAGCATCCTCAGATCGGGTGTAATAATAGAACCGCGCAACACGGCAAAGAGTGTGTGCATGGATAGGGGCTTTCAGACTATGTAATATCATAGACTAACTGGTAATATTGATGTATAATAATAAGAAAGTAAAGAGCTGGTGCCCACTACACATTAGAGTTCATTATTAGGCTATTAATAATAATAGTATACATAGGGCTGGATTTTTAAGCATAGGCTACATGAGCGCGCACGTAGGGTCCCGCACCACAAAGGGAGCTTGCACCACACAAAACCAAAGACTTAACAAAACCAATACAAAAACCACTCATATGAAAAAAACACCAACCTGGCTGGACAGCAGCAAGGGCCCGTGCCACTGGTTGAACCTAGGGGCCCAAATTAAGCTGGGGGTATAAATTTTTGAACGACCCCCCCAAAACGTGTTCAGGGGGTCACGTTAGGAACTTCTATGGTGGTCCCGGGCTTAAGTTTCACCGTGCGGGTCATGCTAATAGTGCACTTTCCAAAGGAAATTCACTAATAATATAAGTGACAAATATGTTTGCAACATTCGTTGTATACCCACAAATACGAAATATTTATTTATTGTTAAGAGCGTATAAAAGTATATCTTTATCGCTTGAAGCGTGATAATTTTACGAAAGCGTTAAGACTCTTTAAAGTTGAATTGCATACCCTCTTTTCCTACAACTGCACTTTCGGATACCCACAAACATACAACAATTCGCTTTCATCCATTCGCTTTCTTTGGGGGAATTCACGTTGCTCCACAATACTGACGTTATAGACACTGAGTCAGTTAGCTTGATCCAAAGCAACAATCAATTACCTGTTGATGAACTGATAGCGGTAAAGTTAGATGCAGCGAGCGACAAACACTTTGTCGCTCGCTAAATAGAAAACAGCTGTTTTACGATATTCTTTTAGATCGTAAATAAACCCTTTAGATGCGGCTGTTGGAAAAATACGTTAATCTTCAATTTAGACGCACTGTATCACGTTACTGACCTTTCCAAATGGAAAGTATATTTTAGACAAATCGTGTATTTTTAGCGTTTATTTTCCACAATAAGACTCCAAACGTTGGGAACCACGACATATCGACAGCCCTTGTGCTGGGAGACACAAACAATAAGAGCCACAAAGTGGCCGCGGCTCTCTTCGGTGTAGAGTTTCTTTGTCACAACATCAGCTAATGCCTCGTTCAACATAACCTCTCCGCGTTTTGCTGGAGGCATTGAAAAACAATGTTTTGGTCAGTATTTCGTGTTGTTTGTGTTTAAAAGAATATCTGCTAACACACACTTTTGGTAAATTTAAAATAAACAGTTTCGTTTCAGATGGATTATATATAAGATCTATGTGTGCGATTCACTTGTGCTTTGTATTTGAAAAATAAAAAAAACCATAACTATGGTGTGTCAGATAATAACTACGTATATTAAAAGTGTACTGTATTTTAGTACAATTATTATCTTTTTACTCTAATGTCTGATTTAATAAGCGTACGCACAATGGTAAATTTTAACCTATGAAATTTATATTTCAAAAAATTGATTTGATTACTTCATAAGTATTTTAAAATTGTACTGCCTGAAATAGTTTTTTGTCTTTTAAATTGTTTCAACGTATTAATTATTGGGATATTGTAAGTTGATGTAATATCTTATTAATGAAAAACTGTTATAATTGTTTAATTTCTTAACTTCCTGTACAGTAATTAAAGAAACAATTGTATCAGGGCATCTAGATATACCTATTATATTCAAAGGTATGCAATATAACAAAATAAAATAAAAATACATAACAAAGGTAAATTATCTTCATGAAATCCGAATCATCTCACCCTAGATATAATGTCGTTATGAAAACACTTGATAGCTACAATTTTAGTTAAACCGTCTCTTTATTAAGCGGTATCAAACTATTTTATCGTGGCTGTTTTATGGATCAATCTAAAATATTTCCTTTTTATAAAACGTTCCTACTTTGATATGCTATATTAAATTACGATTTGCAGATTATAACAATTAATAATTAATTAATTAAATTCCCACAACCTTAACATATAGTTAATATATATCTAGTATAGTCTAAATATTAACATTAGAGATTTTTATTATTACACATTACATTATTTTTATTATTATTAGAGATTGTATCAACAAATTACGTAGTTAGTTTTTATGACTGCACTAACCGAAATTAACACCAGCCTGCAGGGACCGCAAGGAATATGACAAATGACATCGCTTCCATCATACAACTACTGTACAGAAGCTGCTTGTCTTTATTACTGGTAGTTTGTTACATCTCGTGTATTTATATCCAGTGTCAGCTGTAAGTAAAATATTACTGCGATATGTTTTGTTATAGCTGAAACAAAAATTATATATACTGACTTAATATTGAAACTTACTAAAAAAGTAAAATTACTTTCTGACTGATGAAATTGTGCCATAGTGAGTTATATTAAATAGCATTGCGTTAGTTTGAGTGCAAAATAATATAAGACAAATTGCGAATTACAGTTTTCATTATTGCAAATACTTCAGTTAGCAAAATTTACATTTTAAAATATTTATTGTTGAAGTAAATTTTGAAAAACAACATTTTTCAAAAAGTACACATTTCGAATAGTTAATGAAGTATAACATCGCATAATGGTATCGCACGAATCTGAAACGGTAGAACCTATGTGAAACATAGTTAAATGAACTAATTTAATGTGACTACTTTACCAGCGTATAGATTTCTATGTAACTAGCAGATAAGAGGAATAGGGGAAACTATAATAATTTCCCTTATTACACTACAGTTTTAATTTAAAGACTAAGGTTTAACAAGCTCTATATTTTGCTAATAACTAGTAATTGTATCGTACCTAGTATTTTTATCATTGTCATTTGCCTCTGCTAGTGAGTTATACAACGATATCGTGGTTTAGGATCTAGTTATTGCTCAAACGTGAGTAAATTATCTAATCGACTATTCATTGAATGGTTACAGTAGATCGACCAACGGTTACCCGTCACCGAATATCGGTTGGTAACAATGACACAGCTGATTGAAAGAGAAGCACCGTTGGTAATCCTGGCTATACGATCAGCTGATAGGTTGTCAGTCGTGTGCAAACAGCTGTCAGTTAATTATTACAATACAACCAGCTAACACATCTGGTGGTTAGATAATATGTGGTAAGCCCAACGATGTTAATATATCTAGAGCTCTCGTCTGACCGAACTTTTCCTCATGTAACCAATCAAATACTCACTTCATAAGTTATATTTTAGTCAGCTGACAAACATAAAAGTATTGAAGAGAGGATTTACCATGAGAGCAGAGGGGACAGAGGGGCAAAATGGCAGTCAATCATATAGGCTTCACTTTGTTACACCAGATGAGAGCTCTAGAGATATTAATCTCGTTGAGTAATCCACATTTACGTAAGTAAACTTTTAGTAACAGCTTAGATTAAAGATAAAAACTCAAATGTTAAGAAATTTAATTTTCAGCTTGAATTGGAACTTACGGTACTTTTCTTAGGTAAAATATTTTTGTATGTCGTATTAGCAATATTTTACCAAAGTTATTTTCTAGATTTAAATTTGCATGAAGTTTAAAGTTTGTTACGTTAAAATAATTGGTAAAAGGGGGGGGAGGGAGTTAAAGAATTGTTTTACTTCAGGGGGAAAACAAGCAGCTTAGATAGTAGTAATGACATCATTGGTCGGTGGCTTCGACATATAATGATAGTATAACTGACCATCAATCGATCAATCAGTATTAATAGCACGTGATTATAGTGTACTACAATGTTCCTTTGTTAAGGTCATTTAGTTTATATTTGTCTAAGCTATCATTTTGTTTGATTACGATTAATTATGTCTACCTGAAATTTATTTTATTTTTTGCTTCGTACTTTTAGCAACAATGTAACATTACTTAGTAATACTTATTCAAACTGGCGTTTTGCCGTTGGAAATAAATGATATAACATTAAATGTAAATCATTCAAATTTCAGGAATTGGTATTCGTAAAACTTATAAAAGGTTCAATAGATAATATACAATGATAAAACTCAGCAATCATAAATAAATTATTACTCACTTATGGTTTGCTACACTTTAGTTTTATATTAGTTTAACTACTAGGTCTATAATTAATTATTATTTCCCTTTTTACCTTTAAATTAATTTCGTCTTTTTGAGATCATAATCACAGCAAAATCGACCAAACCATTCATGAGGATGAACCTTGCCAACACTCGACGTAAAGAGTTCATTATTCCAAGAAGAGCCTTTTAAGGCGATTAACTCATTAAGTGGTGCTTAGAGGCTGCAGTGTTAAATCGTGTGTGGGAACAAATACGATGAAATCAAACACCAAATGTCTCATACGAACAAGATGCAATATACAACAACCGTACAACACTTTTAAAGAGTCATAAATTGACCATTTTTATCTTGAGTTACCCTAAAACTCTTTTTTAAAGAAAGTTAAAACATAAACTGCTATAGTAATTTAAAATGATCTATAATACCAAATGGTGAGAATTATAGTTTTGTTTTATGTAAAATGTTTATTTGTTACAATCCAAATGTTAAATAGAACAGTTCAGCCTGATTTATAAAAATCCCTAGGAAGAATTTATATACGATTAAATGTTCGATGTAATATATTAAACATGATACCAATTTTTCGTATAATGCTCTCTACTCAACTACCATGTGATGTTTTAAACTTTCAACGAAGGAAGTCCCAATGTAAAACATCTAGACCGAACACATCGCAAGTATTTGAATTTGCCACAGTAACATGGCACCAGACGAGAAATATTTAACATAACTTCAATGTTAAACTTCTCATGGTTTGTAGAATTACTTTAGTATTCATTGATATTGATTTTGATCGGTCTTTGTTTTGATTGATGGTGTTAATACTTTACAGCTTTCAGCCCTTAATATACTTACTCTCTCTTAGTTTAAATATAGCCTAAATTTGTATACTGCTAGTTTTCACACAATTTAGTGTACAATTTTAAGTGTCCCGTCGGCTGCAAGGTAGGCTGAAATGACCCTTCACGATTTAAAAATTATCTAAATTGAAAATCTACCTTCGACATTTCCTACCATCCAACTTAATTTTCTTATGGAAATATTTACAACCCATCACGTTTATCCGAGTCTTGGCTTGACATCCAATTCTATTTTACATGTATCTAACAGTGTTTAATAGCTTTTCACCTTCGTATAATAGGCCTAAAGTCAGTTTTACTTTTTTCATTACACTTTGGCTTTCTAAATCTATATTTATAAAAAAAGATGTTGGTTTGTTTGTTTGTATACATATAAAAACTTCAAATATATTATATATATATATATATATTTGAAGTTTATGGACTCGGACACCGTTGGAACGTTTGCCATTAAAAATTAAATATATATTCATATATATATATAAATTTAACGGAGAAGGTTTTTAAGCCATCCATTTCGTCCTAACTCATTGGGTTCCTCCCAAGAGGCCCAAAAGGGTTCCCATATAAATCTTATGGAAAGATATTGTTGTTTACATAAAAGCTAATGACATGTTTACTTGAACAGGTGATCTTAGTGATATTGGTTTTAGTTGGTAATAGTCAAAGGCATGACAACGTCTGCCGGGGAACAGCTAGTTCTTTCTAAAAAAAATAATTGGCTTCGATTTGTATAAAGTAATCAATACCGAATATTAAAAGCATACGAATGGGCCATAAATATTATTTTTCGTGTAAATAACCCGACGTTAACATTGACATTATACCGGCCCCATAAAGGTCCCCTCCCCTCTTAGTTTTTAAACGACTATACATTTTTAAACAATCTTTTGTAAATGTTACTAGCATAAGTCAAAGTATTTTTTTAAGTGGTTAAGGGTTTCAATCCTCACCCCCAAAAAGGGGTTGTTGGGGGTACTTTTTATTTTTCAAATAGCAATCACTAGCAATTTTCATATAATTTAAAATAGGGGACAGAAGTAATATGAATGCCGCAAACTAGACCGATCTACGTTTATTTAAGCAAATGTTATGGCCAGCAAAAAATGTATTAATTTTGTTATTAATACTGCTAAAATTCCTCTCCCTACCAGAAATCAGCTACATAGAGGGAAATACAACTTTATCTTGATCAGACCTTTGAAAAAAAAATACCATTTAAAGTGCAAGAAAGTAATTTGAAAACCTTCTTTATTTTTTCCAAGAAGTGAAAGGAGGCTATGGCAAGAATAGGGAAGGTTTTCAAATTAATTTCTTGCACTTTAAATGGTATTTTGTCGTTGGTCTGATCAAGATAGAGTTTGATTGTCCCTCTATGTATCAGATTTCTGGTAAGGAGGAGAATTTTAGCAGTATAAATAACAAAATTAATACATATTTTGCTGGCCATAACATTAGTTTAAATAAACATAGAGAGATCTAGTTTGCGGCATTAATTTTACTTTTGTCCCCTCTTTAAAATGATATGCAACTTGCTAGGGGTTTCTATTTGAAAAATAAATACCCTCGTCGCAGCAAACCTGCATACCCAGCGAGTTTCCAATGAATTAACATAACACATTAAAACACTTAACAGGATTCATAATAAATATATTCACAAACAAGCGATATTTAAAAATTAATTATTCTCCATAAGAATAACATTGGGGATAAGTACGCAGGTTTGCTACAACAAGGCACAAAAATAATGGGTTTTTATGCAGATATCCATAGAACTCATCTTAGTGAAGTCACATACCAAGTTTCATCCATATACATTCATAAATAAGCGATATGTAACATTTTAAGTACCTGTATTTTTTAAACTCATAATAGCGATGGATTTGAATTTATTTTTTGATTTATTTGGACTTTACCTATCGCTTCTAGTGTTTAAAACTACACTACGTTTCGGGAGGTAAGGAAACTCCTCCCGTTATCAAGTGAACCCTACTTACATCTAAATATCAAACTCTTACACCTAACTAACCTACATTTTTTTGGATTTTTTTTTTGGATTTTTCTTTTACATTCTAATTTACACTAACACAAAGATAACAAAAAATCAAATACAATACACTAACACAAAATTTATATACACACCTAACTAACCTACATTTTTTTAATATTTTCCTTTACAATTTAATTTGACTAACAGAAAGATAACAAATATATATACAAAAAATCGAATACAATACACTAACACAACATTTATATAAATATAAATATAAATGTTGTGTTAGTGTATTGTATTCGATTTTTTGTATATATATTTGTTATCTTTCTGTTAGTCAAATTAAATTGTAAAGGAAAATATTAAAAAAATGTAGGTTAGTTAGGTGTGTATATAAATTTTGTGTTAGTGTATTGTATTTGATTTTTTGTTATCTTTGTGTTAGTGTAAATTAGAATGTAAAAGAAAAATCAAAAAAAAAAAAATCAAAAAAAATGTAGGTTAGTTAGGTGTAAGAGTTTGATATTTAGATGTAAGTAGGGTTCACTTGATAACGGGAGGAGTTTCCTTACCTCCCGAAACGTAGTGTAGTTTTAAACACTAGAAGCGATAGGTAAAGTCCAAATAAATCAAAAAATAAATTTTAAGTACCGGTATTTTCCATAAGAATAACACGGGGACCAAGTACCTAGGTTTGCTGCTACAGGAACCATAGGCGAAAAATTGTTTTTGTGCAAACAACAACAAACCACAACCAGAAGAAGCCATATACCAAATTTCGTCAATTTATGTTCATAAATAAGCGAGATATACAATTTTTCTTTTTCTCCATAAGAACATTAGACAACGTACTGTGTTTAGCACTTTCAATATCTCGGTAACCAATTGATGTAGAGCAATGATCAAAATACCAAATTGTTTGTTTTTTTAAGCTGAATTCAATGCTATGAATTAAAATTTGATTTAAATAAAAGTTACATGTTAAAAACCCAAAAAACATATTTTTGGGGTACAATACCCCCCAAAAACCCCCCTTCGGATGGTGCGATTCATCTGGTTTTCGAACTCGTTCAAATAAATGGTACTTTACACATTTGAACCAAATTTAATTAAGATCGGACCTTTTTTACGAGAGTTATCGTGCTTACGGACACACATATATATATATATATATATATATATATACATAAATATATATATATATATACATAAATATATATATATATATATATATATATATATATATATATACATATATAAAAATTTGAACGAATGGTGTTTTTGGCATCTGGGGACCTCAAAATGAAAAGTTATCATGGTCTCGGGCTTAAGTCTTTTCATGAGACCTACGGTAATAGCTTCTTCCCTATAGGGGAAATCGCTAAAACTACCCCAGCAACCCCTGTTGGGGGTGATGGTTGAAACTCTTAACCACTTAAAAAAGTACTTTGACTTAAGCTAGTAACATTTACCAAAGATTGTTTGAAAATGTACAGTCATTCAAAGATTAAGAGGGGAGAGGACCTTCATGGGTGACCCGGTATTTATTTCAGCGATATATACGAGCCATAACGCTATAATCAAGGACAAGATACGCAGATTTGCCATACTCTTTTCACAGTTGTTTATCCAATTCATTTCAATAATAGCGCACACACCAGGTGAGCTATGCAAATTACGTTTGGAATTAATGAACAAAACAGTGGACAAATTTATATAGTGATAAAAGTATGAGACAAAATCAAAATGCAGAACTTATTCATCCCAACAAATATTATTTCAACTATAGAACATATAGAATTAAACACACAGCCAAATTTATGAGGAACATTGTTGATGACGTCTAAACCATTTACAAGTTTGTTACCTACTTTTAATTTTATGCTCATTTTATGATTAAATAATCATTGTTATGTGTTACTTATCAAAATCATCTGTCTTTGATATTTTTTGGCAGAATTACTTGGAAACTTGTTGTAACTCCACAAACAAGGGATCACAGCGCGGCCGGCCGATATATAATGCACCTTCATCAGTTTGGTGTTAGACTAACAGATTTATGCAACGAGTAATAATCTTCTTGCCAAATTAGGCGTCAGTAGTTATTCATATTTCCTAATTTTGCTTGGTTAGTAAAATATACAATTTTTGCTAACCACCTTGCAATATCAGATTTAACTAAAGGAGTTAAAGATTACCTACTCTTTAAGTATTAAGAATATTATATTTTTAGATTATGGATTTTCTAACAATCCTATCCTACTCCTATTCCACTTTGACTAATGTTTGTTTGCTTGCAACTCTTATCTAAAAAAATACGAAACATTTCTCTCAAATATTTTAATATCGAGATACCTCGTTGCTCAGTGCTCGATCAATTTGTGATATCTGTAGAACTACTTAATGAATATTGTATATAGAGTGGACATATCCAAGATGAATCAATTTGGTATGTAACATAAGTACTTCCTGAAGGGACATTGAATTATAATAACAACTGGAGGAAACCTAAGATGCAGAAAAGAGGCGAATGAGTGAAACAAATGTGTTCTTCGTGGAGGAGAGGTCGGGATAAAAAACTACTCCGTGCCTATTAAAAAAACTGACTGGCCTTCTCCAAGCAAAGCTTGGTCTCCTAGGCACTTTAAAAATCCAGATTTTGCTTACGTGACAGAGGCTAAACTGGCTGGGGAATAAAGATTTATGTTTCAATTATTGTAAATTCCTGACTGACTGCATTGTCGGATAGAATGTAGTCCATGATTGATGTTGCACTAGGTTCTTTTTGTTAACTGCTGTTGCCCATTGGGGTCATTATGCAGCGGTCTTCTTTATTTAATTAAAGATTTGATTTTAATTTAGTTGTACTAATACTGGGGTCTCAGGGTGTGAGCTGTTTGTACCACCCCTAAAAATATCCACAAATATTTTGCCAATTAAGACTATTCATTAGCTGAATAACATAACAAGACACACTTAAGGTCACAGTCGATTAATTCTTGTCGCCTATTCGTTGTAAAATTTAAGTTGATCGACCAAAGTCAGCCCCTATTACATGATGTGGTATAGAGTATAGATAAACGTCAATGACACAGCTGATAGAGTGTGCGGTGCGGTTCGTAATCCTGGTCATACAAACAGCTGACAGGTTGTCACTCGTGTTCAAACAGCTGACTCGAGTGACACTGTTAATACCACAGAGAACGTATAGATACTCTGTAGGAGCGCCACCAAAGTTGCGGAAACGTCGTAACTACAGAATCTACAGAATCTCCGGTTTTTTTCTATATTTACTTTTTGTTTTAAATGGTCTTAATAATAAAAGCAGTGTACAAATTGTATTTTCTTTCAAGCTCATAAAACGTTTTTTAACACCTAGTCATGTCTGCACCTTATTCATATTAAAAGTTATCGAAGTTTCAAAACTTACACAGGGGGCTGCTGACTTTCCAAAAGCGTATCACAAATTACATCCTATCCTATACTCTAATAGCGGTTTGCTTGAAGGTTTGCTTGCTTCCGTGTCCGTGCTTGCTTGCAACTCTGATCTTTAAAACGGCTCCAACGATTTCCTTAAAATGTAAGAAATAACTAATTTCTGGGATGAAAATAAGTTCTAGACAGGTCTCATCCCCAAGAAAAATCAAATGATGTAAAAAATACCCCCGTCGCAGCAAACCTGCGTACTCAGCGAATTTCCAATGCATATATCATCATCACCAGAAGGGGCGGACATGAGTCCCAAGGCACATAGCCGCATTGGGCTTATTGCGCACTCCCGAAAAGAAATGAGAGAGGTTTCAGAACTCCTCCAGGTTCAAGAGGCTGATGAACTGCATCATCCTGTCGACGAGCTCCTCAGGAGGCAGGTATCCACCCTTGGCCATAGTTCCCAGAGGTGAAGCCCTTACCTCCCTAAGCTCATCGCAATCAAAGAGCAGATGATCTGCAGTCTCCTCGTACTGCCCACATTTCCTGCATGCAGGGTCACCATTGAAGACGCCCATCCGCGAGAGGTGTTTCCTTAGGTGACCATGTCCCGTAATCATATGTTTCCGTTACCTCGATAACTTTGGAAAGAAACGCCCGATTTTGATGAAATTTAGCGCAAATGTGGAAAATAACATTTATGACTTTAAGTTCGAAAACCAGATCTATCGGACTGTGGGAAGGGGGTTTTATAAGGCATTAAAATTTTCCAAAAATAATTTTTTTTAATTTTTTACCCCAAAATTTTAAAACTACTCAATTTTGGTTGGAGCCATTTTATGGAGATTAAAAAAACAAATAATTTAGTATTTTGAATCATTACCCCAGGTTAAGTGATTGCGGTGAAAATCCAAAAATCGTGATCATAAAATCTCCCATGTTAATCTTATGGGAAAAAGGTTTTTAGCTTTTCCTCAGTTAATTTTACTGTAAACTTCACATTTATTTGCTTTCACCAATCAGTTAAGCTCTACCAAACAATCATTTTGGTGTTTAAATTATGATTCTACGTCCAACCATTGCAGAGATATTCAAAGTGCTAAACACAGTACGTTGTCCAATGTTATCCTTATGGAGAATAATTAAAATTTGATATCTCGATTATTTATGAATGTATATTGATGAAACTTGGAAAGTGGCTTCACCTAGTACTGGTATATTGATTGATATTTGCACAAAAAAGTAATTTTTACGATTGTCCCCGTAGCAGCAACCTGCATACTCAACCCTAATGTTATTCTAATGGAGAATAAGTAAAGTTTTATATATACCTTAATTATGAACATAAATTAATAAAACTTGGTATGTAGTAAACCTGGTTAAGTTATATTGATTACTGCATAAAAACACATTTCTTATCTTTCTTGCTACAGCAAACCTGCGTATTCAGCCTTCAATGTTTTTCTTATGGAGAATAAATCAAATGCTATATATCACTTATTTATTTATGAATTTTGATGAAACTTGGTGAGTGGCTTTGTGTGGTAGTGAGAAACATATGCATGCATTGAAAATTCGCTGAGTACGCAGGTTTGCTGCGATGGGGGTATTATTTTTAACTCAGCTTTCTTAAATTTTGTTGGCATTATGTTATTTTATTACAGTTGTGCAAATTATAATATGGGTTATAAAACGATGGCACAGTAATATAGTAAATATTATTTTTGTAATATTTATATTGATATAACGCTATTTAAACTATTAGTATATTAATGTTTTAATATAGTAATCACAATATTGAGATACTTTCACATCGTGTATGTTGGCAGCAGTGATGAGCCAGTCAGCTGGGGACAGACATTATACGGTCCACCGCCTCTATCATCTGTCAGCGCTGCCCTCGTGGTTGCCAATTTATATGTTTTAAAATTATGAAAATATGCAATATAGAATTAAATATTCTTAAATAGATTGTATTACAATCGTTAAAGACAACTGAAATTGTTCACAAAAACTGAACACAGATAAAATAAATTTAGTTAATTGCTTTACAATAAATGTTTTATTAGATTTCGAAATCAACTTGTTTCTAGCAAAAAATTATAAAATAAGTCAACATTAGTAATGGTTTTTTCGTAAATATTAAAATTAATTGTAATAATGCAAATTATTAGATATGTTTCAGGTTTCAGGTGGTTATATATTAACTGCGAGGTTATCATGGGCTTCAAGATTGGAAAACAAATATACTATATATATATTAATGCCAAGCATAAATATCTAGAGCATTGCGCTGGTAATGTATAAATTTGTTAAATATTTTATTTTAACTTTCCAATTCCAAATAAATATGCAGAGAGAGTTAAATTTCACACTCGCATACAAGGCACAGAGGAAGGTGCAAAAGGTTTTGCTACGGATCTACAACATGGAGCGAAACATTGTCAGTTCCCGAAAGAATGGTTGGACGAGGCTCTTCTTACACAGTTCATAATTGGGGTCAGAGAAGATCGCCTTCGCTTGTCCTTTTTGACATTGATAAATTTACTTTCAATAAAGCGGTAGGGTTGGCTCAAATTTTTTAAAGCAATACAGTAGCTAATTGTCACCTAAAGGCTCAGAACAGTGGCAACCATGTAACAGAAGATCTAAAGGTCATGAAAATACAACCTCAAGGAAACCGTCAGTTGTCGCAATTTGTGAAGTGTACAAGATGCAACAGCAACAAACATTCTAAAGATTCGTGCCCATTTTCCGAAGTAAAATGTTTTAAATGTAAACAAATTGGACATTTGGGTAAATCCTGCAGGACAAAACATAAGGGGAAAACTTATCAAATTGAAGAGGATTTTCAGACTAGAGAAGCTTACGAAGGTGCTAAAAAGGAAGAAAGACGGTGACTTTGGTAGCATATTTGGTCTTGAGTGGTTATGGATTTTTAAATTAGAGAAGCCTACGAAGGTGCTAAAAAGGAAGAAAGACGGTGACTTTGGTAGCATATTTGGTCTTGAGTGGTTATGGATTTTTAAATTAGAGAAGCCTACGAAGGTGCTAAAAAGGAAGAAAGACGGTGACTTTGGTAGCATATTTGGTCTTGAGTGGTTATGGATTTTTAAATTAGAGAAGCCTACGAAGGTGCTAAAAAGGAAGAAAGACGGTGACTTTGGTAGCATATTTGGTCTTGAGTGGTTATGGATTTTTAAATTAGAGAAGCCTACGAAGGTGCTAAAAAGGAAGAAAGACGGTGACTTTGGTAGCATATTTGGTCTTGAGTGGTTATGGATTTTTAAATTAGAGAAGCCTACGAAGGTGCTAAAAAGGAAGAAAGACGGTGACTTTGGTAGCATATTTGGTCTTGAGTGGTTATGGATTTTTAAATTAGAGAAGCCTACGAAGGTGCTAAAAAGGAAGAAAGACGGTGACTTTGGTAGCATATTTGGTCTTGAGTGGTTATGGATTTTTAAATTAGAGAAGCCTACGAAGGTGCTAAAAAGGAAGAAAACTGTTACGAACTGAAGTTTCATGAACTAAAACAACCTAATATGAAACAGGGGTTGTCTGTTCACGTGAAGCTTGGGACAGGTACAGACTTTTTTCAAATTGACACCCGAGCCTCGGTAAGTCTGATTGGTAAATCTAAGTTTAGGCAGCTTTTTCCGGGTTTGCAACCAAAGCGTGCAGATATAAATTATGACTTACAGATATAACGTGCAGATATAAATTACACCAAGGAATAGGTTAAACCTTTGGGTATGGTCAGAGTTAAAGTGAGTGTTAATATCCAAACTAAATTTGCTAATCTTTATGTTGTTGACGGTGATTTTGGTAGCATATTTGGTCTTGAGTGGTTATGGATTTTTAAATTAAATTGGCAGGAGATTTTTTCTCATCTTTCCATGAACAACAGCTGTGTCCATGTTATTGAAGTAACTGGACAACCGGAGAAAACTGAAAATTTAAAGGAATGATTAGCTAATTATAAAGACGTTTTTGAACCGGGAGTGGGAAAAATAAATGGAATTACAGTCAGGTTATCTGTCCAGGAAAATTCACAACCAATATACAAACGAGCTCGCCCAGTAGCACTTCCCTTAGTCTTGAAGATTTCTAAGGAAATCGAGAGGTTAGTACAAGAGGGAATAATTTCTAAAGTAAATTTTTCCAACCATGCCACATTAGTAGTTCCAATAGTTAAAAAAGACGGCTCAATAACAAGTTATGTGGAGACTTTAAAAACCACACTAAATAAGGTTTTAAATATCGAAGATTATCCTATTCCAAATATAGAGCACTTGCCAGCCAACATTGGGGAAGTAAATACTATTCAAAAATTGACATTACACAATCATACACAATCATTTGGAAGTTCACCCTGATGATCGCCATCTCATCACAATCAACACTCATATGGGTCTGTTTCAGTACAACCGTTTGCCATTTGGTATTTAAAATGCTCCTGCAATCTGGTAGAGATCTATTGAGCAGATTTTGAATGGCATTTCTGGAGTTAGTTTTTTACGATGACGTAGCTATTGGTTGAAAAACGGCTGAAGATCATTTTGAGGTATTGAGACAAGTTTTTCGACGATTGAAAGTATTTGGTATCAGCAGTAAAGTGTTCCTTTTTCAAGGAATCAATAGAATAATGTGGTTTCAAACTCAATAGCGATGGAGTTCACACGATCAAAAGTAAAGTAGAGGCTATTTTGTCAGCACCTGAGCCGAGATCTGTAATTTATTAGGTCATTTCCGGGGTTGGTGAACTTTTATGGAAAATTGATTCCAAATTTGTGTGATCTGGCAGCTCCACTTTATAAGTTACTAAAAAAATGTGTGAAATTTGATTTCAGTGAAAATTGTAAGGAAGCTTTTAACAAAATTAAAAGTGAGTTATCATAAAGTAGAGCTCTAGTTCATTACAGTTCCAATAAAGAACTGGTGCTTGCCACAGATGCAAGTCTGTTCGGTTTGGGGCCGTGCTGTCCTACAAAATGGCGGACGAGACTGAGAGGCAAATCACATTTGCAAGCCGCACACTTTCTGAAGTAGAACGCAAATACAGCCAAGTTGATAAGGAGGCTTTGTCGATTATTTTTGGTGTTAAAAGTTGTTATTCATACATTTATGGGAGAAAATTTACATTAGTAACTGATCATAAACCATTGGTCTCTATTTTTCATCCTGGGAAGGAGCTGCCAAAACTATCAGCTATGCGCATGCAACACTATGCTATATATCTACAGGCTTTAGATTACGATATTCGATACAGGAAAACTGAATATCTCGGCAATGCTGATGCTCTTTCCAGACTACCAATGGCTGGGTGTACTGGTAATGAATCAAGTGCAGTGGATATTTTTCAGTTAGAGCAGATGAGAACGCTGCCAATAACGTCTGCTGAAGTAGCACAGGCAGTTCAATGTGATCCGGAAGTGGCTGAAATTTTAAGTCCGGGAAGTGTTATGAATGCAAAGAAGTAATTTTTGGGACATCCGACAGAGGTGTTCAGTTTACAAAATGACTGTATCTTTTGGTGTCATAGAGTGTACATACCAAGGAAACCAAGACAGAGAGTTCTAGCCGATTTACATGAGGGACATCATGGAATTGTGAAGACCAAACAGTTAGCAAGAGGGTACTTATGGTGGCCACGAATAGACAATGTTACCGAAGTAATGATCAATGAGTGTGAGCCATGTCAGTTAGTTAGGAACAATACAGCCAAAGAGATTTCTTACCACTGGGACTATGGAACTGGCTGTGGACTGGGGAATGGATAGGGTGCACGTTGACTATGACTATGCAGTACCTTGGAAAGGGAGTTATTAACTTGTGGTGGTGGATGCTTTTAGCAAGTGGGTGGAAGTCTTTCCTGTGTCTTCGATGACATCTACTGTCACTAAACAAAGTCTGATGAAGTTCTTTGCATCATATGGATTACCACGGATATTGGTAACTGATAACGGAACACCATTCACCAGTAAAGAGTTTAATGATTTTTGTAAGGGTTGTGGAATCAAGCAAGACTTCACAGCTCCCTATCATCTGGCTACAAATGGTCTCGCAGAAAGGTGTATTCAGACACTTAAAAATGCTATAAAAGTGGCATTGATTAACAACATTAACGCTCATCAAGCTCTCATAACGTTCCTTTTTGCCTATAGAAGAACTCCACACTCATCGACAGGATGCACCATGTAAACTATTTATTGGTCGGGAAATAAGATCAAGACTAGATCTGTTGAAACCAGAAGATGGAGACAGGAAACGACATCAGAATAAAAAAAAAAAACAGACAAAAGAACAGTTCGAGTATCTGAAGTGGGAGACAAAGTAACGGTCCGATTTTACCGCAACAACAAGAAGTGGAAGTTAGGCACAGTAATAAGAAAATTAGGGAAACTACATTACCTGGTCGAAGTCTTCCAAGAAACCCACAGGCGTCATATTGATCAGTTGCGAGGACCAATAGTCCGTAGCTAGGGAAGGGCAAGACATTAAGAAGGGAGGAGTTGTTATATATTTGCCTCTTACCTCCATTTAGTTTTCTATAATCATGTGTTTATCAACCAGATGTTTTAATTCTTAATGTTATTGTTTTTGTTTTTTATATCAGTTTGAATTGAGTTATGTATCAATACAGAATAATGTTATAATTGTACTTGGTGTTTTATTTGTAAAAGAAGGGATTTTCAACCTCCAAAAACATATTTGTTTAGCGTTTAACATCTGTCATTCAGACTATCTATTGCATTTTACAAACTTCTAAAAAAATACGGTTGTGTCCATTACAGCAACTGTAGTTAATGTTTTTATTCCCAATTATATTCTTTATTCAACCATTTGATTAAAATGTGTTTATTCTTGGAGATCTCCTACTGAAAATTATTGTTGAATTTACGATATTAACACCGTAGGGATATACGTTAGCAGAGGTAAATTAAAATTGTTGTAAAGAGCATCGTTATCAAAGCTCCTTTGCTTACTTGGCTTAGCGTGTCTTTGTTTAAGCCATTCGTACGAATACAGTTGTTACTGTTGACAAAAATCATATAACAATTTATAGGTAGCTTATATGTTAACACCTAATAGTATACCTTACATATTATGAATCATGACAACATTATCAGCACTATCCAATAAAGTAATCACCGGTATTTTGATCAAATAACTCGTTAGAGAAATTCGCTACTCCACAGGTTTAGATAAAATATTTGTTGGATATGTTCAGGATAAAGCTAGTCTTGTTATACTTAGTAAAAGCCGGAGTCAAAACCCGTCATTTACGTGTTTCGAGGCATCCATATCGAAACACTTGTTGTGTGATGCTATGATGCACAACAAGACGTTGCATATGATGATAAAGAAATAAAGGTTCATCATGTAATTTTGTCTGTTCATCAGTAAGTTTCCTACCAAGATTTAACTTTCAAAAAGGCTACGTAAAGCTAAAATGTTCAATTAAGGGTGCGCCCTACCCGGACCGAATGACCCACACGATGTTGTTTAACCATATTTTACGCTTGAAGACCTTTTTATTCTCATCAACCGCACTGTTATTTTACAGATTTACTCCAAACTACTTGCAGTTTCACACTTTTCAGATTCCAATCTAGGATTCGTACGGTTCCTTTTCCCAAAATAATTTTTTCCTTGCGTTAGGAAGCTTTAGAAAAACGCTTAAGTTGAAAACTTTACTAATGGCCTACCACTTAGTTTGAATTAAAATCACGAATTTCAAAATGTATGAATCATAGATGAACATTTAGTGAATGAAATAACAACAAATTATTTATAATTGGTTGACAATTGAGTCTACAGTGTGGGAGATGCAAAACCCTTACTTTAGCGTGCGGAAGGCAGGTAGGGCGCACCCTTAAGATTCTCCTTGTATTCCCCCTTATATCGTTCAAAATAAGTGGCCGACAAAGCTGTTTTTGACAGTAATGACACAGCTGATTGGAAGTGCGTGCGGCGTGGTTGGTAATCCTGATCATACAAACATCTGACAGGTTGACACACCAGTGCAAACACAGCTTACAAAGCTACTGTTGCAGATTTCCCTGCCTTGCGTCGATCATGAACGTTTCATCGATACTTCCAATCACAAGAAAAGTAAATAAAAGTAAAATATATAATACAATTTTATTAAGAATTTTTGTTTTTATGTAAACAGGTGGAAAGTTGGCCAAAACCGGATTACAAAGTAAATCCAAATCCAAAATCTAAAAGAAATCAGTTTTTAATATTTTCAAACATATTTTACCTGTATTTTACTATTACACTAGCTGGTCCCACCTTCGCTTGCAGATAAAGCATAAATAAATAAATTCAATGTTTTATTTACAATGTCAATCAAGATTAACTAGATGTCCACAACTTTAACATAGGAACGTTGACGGATTGTGGAGGGAATCCCTAATGACGTAGAATAATATGAAATTACCTAAATTTTATTTACAGCTCCCCAAGAAAATTTATAGGAAAAATGTTTGATGAGATAAATTTAGTAAAGATATTTTTCTGTGAAAAGTAGTCAATGAGCTTGGCAGACCGACAGAATTTTTCACCACCGGTTTCGGTTTTTGTGATGACTAAAATACTGAATTAACTCAAAATTTAAAAATAATAAATAATGTACTGAAAAAATACAATTTTATTCGTAATGAAAATAATATTACATTCAAAAAATGTTCCTTTCTATTAATTATTATTGCTGACAAGTATTTAGGCCATGTTGAAGGCTGCTTGCTAAGTATGACAACGAAATTTATAGTAAATTACATAACAACACAACAATCTATCTCTTGGAATACTAGTTGGTTGCCTTCTGAAATTTATACTAAAAACCTTCTATTGCTGAATATAAAACGCTAAGCTAAACTAGGAGTTTATAAAGAGAACTAGAGTTTTACCTACAGTTTGACTTGCCATAATTTTAGTTCAAGCTGTGGTTGAACAATTTGCTAGAAGGGGTTCGAGATTAAATAAGGGACTAACAAAAGAGTACAATGGACACCTCCTGAATAAATCGCATCTTGAAAATATGGTTTCACAGTAAGTACCGTTGGTTATCAAAGCACTGAGCATTGCTCAATAAACAATGAACCGTCACACTGCGACAACAACAAACGACAAACGTCACTCCACTAGTGGTAGCGGCAAACAGTCATGCATCCGAGATGAGCAGATTAAATTACATGTGTGAGGTTGAGCACTGGACGCGCCGCGACTGTCCGCTGTGATTGTGGGACGCAGCTGTGATTGTGTGATGAAGCTGTGATTGTGTGAACGAATCTGTGATTGTGTGAATGCATCTGTGATTGTGTGATGCAGCTTTGATTGTGTGATGAAGCCATGATTGTGTGAACGAATCTGTGTTTGTGTGATGCAGCTGTGATTGTGTGATGCAGCTGTGATTGTGTGATCCAGCTGTGATTTTGTGATGCAGCTATGATTGTGTGATGCAGCTGTGATTGTGTGATGCAGCTGTGATTGTGTGAAGAAGATGTGATTGTGTGAACGCATCTGTGATTGTGTGAACTCAGTTGTGTTGCCCGGGCGTTAAATATTGTCCACCCTTTATTTGTTGTAAATAGAATAATATTTTTACAATTTTAAATTTACAAAAAAAATACCAAAGACCTTTTTTTACTATTTGTAATTAGTTACTTTCAAAATTTTAATTAAATATTTGGAGCCGTTTTTGAGAGTAGAATTGCGAACACGCAAGCAAACCTTACTCATATTGGAGTATAGGATAGATAACGAGCATTATCTGTCTTTATTATCACCTTACCCTTCCAATATTTTCAGAGTCTGCCAGAGGTAACCCGCGTCGAGGCGAGGGCGGGCGCGGAGGCACTGATTTGATTTGCCAACTCTCATTAATCGATTCCTCGCTCGTCAACATTACCCCGTCTAATCCGTAGCGGCCGGGATCCGTTTTATTCGATTTATTTCATCTTCACTACCGACTACACTTTTCATCTGCAAAGACAGGTTTTGAATCAACTTACCCGTTTTGTATTTCCATCGAGCGAGGAGAAATTTACCGGAAACTAGGTTTCCTTGTGTCACCGAGTGCGTGGAAATGGGATTGAAAATAAACAGTTACAATGCGGATAAGAAGCGAACGTTCTCTGGCAATTACTGAATCTGGACGACCTTTTTGATTGAGAGTTTGCGTAACTCTTATATTTCACTTCATTACCAGTTTTATTTTAAAATTCATAATCAGTTTATATATGGAAAAATGTTTGAACTAACGAATGTTCAGCTAAAAATTTGTATTTTGCTATAACTTATATTTTAAGATTAAGATACTCGCTATTTTTGCCAATGAATATTTGTGTTGTCTTCACTGAACTAGATTTCCCTTACATATATCCGCACGCAAACAACACAATTCTCCAATAAAGGGGGCACTCCAGTACGGCAACATATATGACCCTCGCCTGAAAGTTGATCAGGCGTTATTAATTCCATACTTGAATACAGCACCAGGGAAGTTTACAATTAGAGTGGGAAGGTTGTGATTGTAAACTAAACTCCAAAACTCCACAACCCCATATTTGAAATGTCCCCCAACTTTTGTTGTACATTTGTTAAAATATGAACCCTTATAGTTTATTTTGACTATGTTAAAATTTTCACCAGCCATCTTCGATTCAAATGTAAAGGTGTGGTTGTGACCCTTTATTATGAACTATTCATAATTTTAGCGAATTTCCCCTATAGGAAAGAAGCTATTACCGTAGTCAGTATGGGAATACCTAAGACCGGGACCATGATAACTTTTCGTTTTGAGGTCCCCAGATGCCAAAAACACCATTCGTTCAAACCTTTATATATATATATACATTAGCTGGCCCGACAGACGTTGTCCTGTACTAATGTCATTGAATTTGTTTTGTGTCAAATACTCTTCATTTTCAAGATGAGCTCGTTCGCTTCGCTCACTCTCCTCCCGGATGAGCTCGTTCGCTACACTCACTCGTCTATTTTTATACAGTGCTAACTTCGGCATCGAAAAAAGAGTTTGAGTTACCATTCAAGTAGAACATAGTAGAGTTGTTATTTCCGTAATGAACATTTGTTTATGCTTTTCAAGTATGTTTAGATATAATCCTTGTTAATAACTGTTTGGTGTAATTAACTGAACTTTGATAAAATCAATGGGAACTTCGAAGGCCAGTGGGACAGAGCCTTCAGGTCGGATTAAACATTTTTATAATTTGTTTTATAATGACCTTGTCCCGAAATTAACGAACACAACAAAAATTATTCAATTTGGTGCAATAATTCTCAAGTTATGGCCAAAAGTAAAATAGGGATTCATTTTTATATATTAAGATATGTGTCCGTAAGCACGATAACTCCCGTAAAAATTGTCCGATTTTCATTGAAATTTGGTACACACATGTGAAGCAACATTTATGACTTCGAAAACCAGATTTATGAAGTTCGAAAACCAGGCAGATCGACCTATCCAAAAGGGTATTTTTGGGGAGTTTTGTACCCCAAAAAAGTTTTTTTGAATGTTTCACATATAATCTCTGAAAAAATTTGATTTTAGTTTTCATCATTGCATTTGGCTTAAAAAAACACACACAATTT
Organism: Allygus modestus; assembly: GCA_963675035.1. Lineage (NCBI taxonomy): Eukaryota > Metazoa > Arthropoda > Insecta > Hemiptera > Cicadellidae > Allygus > Allygus modestus. The sequence continues at coordinate 38,281,537 of OY776116.1, read as the reverse complement.
GGTGTTTTGATCATTGCTCTACGTCAATTGGTTCCAAAGATATTGAAAGTGCCAAACACAGTATGTTATCGAATGTTTTCCTTATGGAAAATAAGTCAAATTTTGTATTTTGCTTATTTATGAACGTATACCAACCGAACTTGGTATACGGCTTCATCTGGTTGTGGTCTATTGTTATTTGAACAAACAAATATTTACCGAGATAGTTCCTGCAGCAGCAAACCTGCATACTCATCACCCATGTAAGGAGAATAAGTGAAATATTATCATCCCTTAATTATGAACATAAATTAATAAAACTTGGTATGTGGCTTCACCTAGTTCAGTTATATTCATATTTGCATAAATACCCATTTTTTGTGTCCTTTTTTCCAGCAAACCTGCGTACTCAGCTCTCATGTTATTCTTATGGAGGATAACTAAAATGTTATATATATCGCTTATTTGTGAACTTGGCAAGTGGCTTTATGCTGTATTAAGACATAAATATATATATGCAATGGAAATTCGCTGAGTACGCAGGTTAGCTGCGACGGGGTATTTTTTTACCGAATACATTAACTAACCCATTTTTATAAATCTTTATTCGTTTTCAAGATATTGGGTTGGGTGGTTTTCACCACCGACCATTGTTGAGAGGCATTTGCTTGGTTTATAAAAACTTTAATTTTCGTCCGCCACCTTGGATTAACCATTTTGGAATGAGATAATTTAAAAAAATGTATGATTGTGTTGTGGCCCATTGATTTTAACTATTTTATCACGCTGAAATCAACGCCGCAATCAGTTTTTAAACATAATATTTCGTTCTGATATTTAAAAATAACTGATATCCATAATATCATGATATTGACGATTTTTTGTTTGTTTTTGTTGGTTTTCTTAGTGTGATTTTTAATTTGTGTAACCTCCACTGATTAGAACCTTTCCAACCTGCATACTACAACGAAAAATTGCCACCTACACTACACTATCTTTGTGTATATCACGTACAACCAACTCTAGTAAATATTAACCATAACAACAGAGATTACCCCAAAAACACTTAACTTCACTGAATCACGGCAATGACACAGCCTGACGATAACACGGGAATAACAAAGTGGCACCACAGTTGAATTACATTATAATTTTAATCTCGTGTGGTTACTGCACATGGCGCAAATATCAGCTGTTCTCCAAACGAACATGTGTTAGAGAGGATTTGGTGGGGGGTCGGGAACAGCTGATCAAGATAACTCTATTGTTAATCATAACCAATTAATTAACATGTACAGTATGTTAACTAACATGTGTCATGTTTGATGTTAATAGAAAATTACATGTTACATAAATCATACTACTCTAAGAACTGTTAACTTGAAAATCCTAGCCTACTGCAGACTAATTTATTAAACCTTCCGGTTAGGTTTCGAGTTACAATTTGTCATAGCCCATGACCTTCGAAGGCTTTAACAAGGATTAAAGCCTACGACCGTAACAAGATTTTAAGCTATCCAATTTTAAGCTTGTTGATATTACCATTGGGTTTATATCTACTAGAGGGGACAACTTATGGGAGCCAGAGTTAGTAAAAGCAGTGCTGCGATCTAGCGTCATATTAAGATAACTACGTGATCTACGGCGTCGTTAGGCCGAGTTAACTCTTCCGCAGTTCCCGACCGTGTAAACTAAATATCACTTTGATGACTATCACAAAAAAAGGTTTATTTAAACATTTTAAAATACCTACGAAAACATTCCTAACAAAAATATGATGAACAAAACCGCAACGATCCCTGGCGGCGTAAGATGGAACTAGGTCGACAAATCTCTAACATTAAATTTGCATTGCGTGTCCCCTCTAGTAGATGTAAACCCAATGATATTACTAAAACTTCATAATATAATGCAGCAAATAATTATTATCAAAATAAGTATGACTACTAAAAGGAACAACCATTGTTACTATAAACTAATTCAAATCATTAAAATATCGAACCATTTAATAAATCTTATACGGGTACTAGGCGTAATTGATAACTTTCTATTATTTATTATTGACTGAACTGCCGGTTTTTCTCCATCCGATTTCCGATATTTTGACTGATTTCCGATTACACAAAAGCGTGTTGGATTTTCGCATATACAGTTATTTAAAAATAGCGACACCTGGTTTTAAACTCCTCTAAGATAATTTTATCGAAACAAGCTTACCTTTCCAGGTTAGTTTAATTGTAGTATCGTGGGGGAACGAGTCATGCTCGGTGAAATTATACTAGTTTTCGTGGGTTAAAACACATTAGATGAATGATGTATTAAGATGAGATTTGCTTCGCTCAATTGTCTCTTTTCCGCATATAGTTACCCCAGTTGATATTATAACTCAATCTCCTTAGTATTTTTTATGTATACACATTTGATTAATTTGTATATGTGCACTCTATAAGCAATCTTCATTTTATGGTTCTAGTTACTGTTTCCAAAATAATAATGGGTTGATACTTTACCTTGTGTAAGTTCATCTTGTACGTTCACTGGTTAATTTGTTCACAGCTGTCTAGATTTGAAACTCCATAAACCCAATGTTAAAGTTTCCAATTTTCAAATGACAGTTTTAACAAAAATGAATCATCCCGGGGTTTAGGTTTTTACCGATACATTTTTTTGGTTCAGAAGCCCGTAACTTCAAAGTTTTAACAAAATCGTTCCATTGTATTCAGAGATAGATTTCGCAAACAAACAAACATACATTGCTCGTTTTAAATTATATAAAAGAATATTAGATAAATTTCACATTTTAAAACAAAACTAACCAAATGGTAATCAAAAGCAGGACGAATGTTTAACACCATATGATTCCCCGTTTGGCCGGTATTACGAAAGCAATCGTCAGATAATCGTCCTGATAGTTATGTTTAATAATGGAGGAATTATCACGAGTGCGACACAGGTTCAGCTGGCGAGTCTAATCCTGTATCAATTTGCCGCCGTATCCTGCATGAGCTGCAGATTCCAGCACAATAAGCTGCGATGTTTCGTAAAATACTGGTTCGGAGTACATTTTACACGAGTGTGACATAACTTTACTGTTATGTCTCATGTGTACACTAGAATGGCCACGATTGAACGATTGCAAAATTATTGTACTAGTCATATGTTGCTACCTGCTGATTGTTGAACAGGAAAATGCATTTACAGAAATCTACTTTATTTTTACAGACACTCTTTGTTCTTCAGGTTCTTCAGTGGTGTGGTCTGTGAGAAAAGGTTTAAGAGAACCGCTTGTTTCCTGTGTCAATCTACAGCATTTCAAAGAAAGTAATTTAGTAAGACTAGAAACGAATTGTAAATATGTATTTAAGTTTAGAAAATACAATTTGCGATGAAAGTTGTTTCCATTATTTTAGCGAATTTCCCCTATAGGGAAGAAGCTATTAGCGTAGTCGGCATGGTAAGACCCAGGCCCGGGACCATGATAACTTTTAATTTTGAGGTCCCCAGATACCAAAAACACCATTCGTTCAAAACTGTATATATATATATATATATATATATATATATATATATATATATATGTGTGTGTGTGTGTGTGTGTGTGTGTGTGTGTGTGTCCGTGAGCACGATAACTCTCGTAAACATTTTCCGATTTCGACGAAATTTAGTATAAACGTATAAATGAGCAGTTATGACTTTAAGTTCGAAAACCAGATAGATCGACCTATCTTAAGGTGTATTTGGGGGGGGGGGGGTTTGTACCCAAAAAATGGGATTTTTGAGTTTTTTTACATATAGTTTTTGAAAAAGTCAAATTTTAGTTTTTTCTATTGGAATCATTTTAAAATTATTGGAATTTGGTGTTTTGATCATTGCTTTACGTCAAATGGTTACAGAGATATTGAAAGTGCTAAACACAGTACGTTGTCCAATGTTATTCTTATGGAGGATAAGAAAAATTGTATATCTTGCTTATTTATCAAATTATCCTGATGAAACTTGGTACATTGCTTCATGTCGTTGTGGTCTATTGATATTTACACAACAAAAATTTTTTGGCCGATATTTCCCGTAGCAGCAAACCTGCGTAATCAGCCCCCATGATATTCTTATGGAGAATAAGTAACGTGTTATCTCCCTTAATTATGAACATAAATTAATAAAATTTGGTATGTGGCTTTACCTACTTGAGTTATATTGATATTTGTATAAAACCCCATTGTTTGTGTTCCTTGCAACAGCAAACCTGCATACTCAGCCGCCATGTTATTCTTATGGAGAATAATTAAAATGTCATAAATCGTATATCGTAATCGTAATCGTAATCGTTTTGAATGTATATTGATGAAACTTGGTATGTGGCTTTATGTGGTATTAAGATACAAATATATGCATTGGAAATTCTCTGAGTACGCAGGTTTGCTGCTACGGGGGTATTTATTGTTAGTATATTAACTATTAACTCTTCTGCATATACGCTCTATGAATACGCTGGCACGTAAAAGTATAACTCTTTATACAAAATAAACTATTACATAGTAAACAAATAAATAAGTAAAATTAATCGTACCCAGGTGTTCTCCCATTTGTTAAAACCTACTAATACTTTAAGTTGTATAGATATTGGTTTATTGGTTTGTCGTTTTTTTACTATGGCCAAAGTACTAGATCTATTGCGCTAAAATTAGGTTTGGAGATATCTTGTACACCAGAAGCAAACACTTGCCTGTTGCCGTTTGGAAATTCGTAACAGAAGTTCACACTGCTGTATCACACTCTATGAACATCAGGTGGTTGAACACGATTTATAAACTCTGCTGATCGACCAAATACTCCCGAATGAAGGAAAGTAATCTAAATAACAATATCATTAAGGCTTAGGAATTTGGAAATATGATACGGAGGTTAAGTCAGTGTGTGCTTTCACTAATTATTTTCATCACGTGACGTTAAGCCAGATCGACGACCTTTCACTAACGAGACAACTTTATAATTAGCCAAAACCAACACAGGGGACATATTTTAAAATTATCGATGACGCAACACTTTCCCTATCGGCTGCCTTATCACCCTGATTCAGGAGATTGGGAATATACCGGGTTAGTTTGAACCGGAAATACTAGAAACATATACTTTAAAGAGCCTGCTATAGAATTGTTATAATGGTATACTAAGAAGGATTGTTCTGCAATATTTGAGTTGTCTACAGATTTCAATAACAATGTAGTATTTCCTGTAGGCATGAAGAGGCAAAATATTTAGGCCACCGCGATTGTTGACTTTATTTTTCATAACGTGGTCGGTTAGTTGAATTGATTACTGTATGGTAATACACTTTCGTAGAAACCTTTTAGGTTGTAAGCGATATCTGTTTTAATTTAAACTTTATATTTACAAAATGTACTAGTTACCTTTCAGCAACATGTCAATATTTTGTTTTAAAATACAAATAAATTGTTAATTTTGGGTTTTTATTTAATAGACATAATTTATTTAAACTTATCTATGTTTGGATAAACTAAAATTATACTAAACAAAAATTATTCTTGCCTATTTGTGTCTGTGTCGATTAAATCAAGAACCTTTCTGTCTATTTCAATTGGGTTTGACAAAACAATCTATTTCTATGGTTTTAATGATCAATTTCATTAACTGGTCTTTCACTTACAACCTTTCCGTGTGGTGGCCCTTAGAAACTAAAAACACAATAACTCCGCCCCTGTAGGGTTGAAAATCTGTTTAAACTATCGGATTTCTCGCAAAAGTTTACAGAGGATAAAATTAACCCCCCACCCCCTCCCCCTATGCTGCCCCCAATTACCGGACATATATAATATTGTATTTTTCAATAGTGGTAATAGTATAAAGTATTGAGCTAAAGGTGGCTTACCAACTTTATAAATAATACCCCCGTCGCAGCGAACCTACGTACTCAGCGAATTTACAATGTCTTAATACCACATAAAGCCGCATACCAAGTTTCTTAAAAATATATTGTCAAATAAGCGATAAATACAATTGGAATTATTCTCCATAAGAATAACATTGGGGATGAGTACGCCAGGTTTGCTGCAACAAGGAACACAAAATAATGGGTTTTTATGCAAATATCAATAGAAATCATCGTAGTGAAGTCACATACCAAGTTTCATCCATGTACATTCATAAATAAGCGATATATAACATTTTAATTATTTTCTATAAGAATCACATGGGGACCAAGTACCTAGGTTTGCTGCTACAGGAACCATAGGCGAAAAAATCTTTTTGTGCAAACAACAATAAACCATAACCAGATTAAGCCATATACCAAATTTTTCAGTTTATGTTCATAAATAAGCGAGATATACAATTTTTCTTTTTCTCCATAAGAATAACATTGGACAACGTACTGTGTTTAGCACTTTCAATATCTCAGTAAGCAATTGACGTAGAGCAATGATCAAAATACCAAATTGTTTGTTTGTTAAGCTGAATCCAATGGTATAACTAAATATTTGATTCAAATAAAAATTACATGTAAAAACTCCCCTTCGGATAGTGCGATTCGTCTGTTTTTCGAACTCTTTCAAATAAATGTTACTTTACACGTCTGTACCAAATTTCATTAAGATCGGACCTTTTTTACGTAAGTTATCGTGCTTACGGACACACACACACACACACTCACACACACATATATATATATATATATATATATATAAATATATAAAAATTTGAACGAATGGTGTTTTTGGCATCTGGGGACCTCAAAATGAAAAGTTATCATGGTCTCGGGCTTAAGTCTTACCATGAGACTATGGTAATAGCTTATTCCCTAGGGGAAATTCGCTAAAAAATCACGTTTAATGCTGAGAAGATTAAACATTAATTTATATTGTTATATTGTTTTATTTCCAGCTTACTTTTTCGGTTACCATTACAAAAAATGTCATTGTAAAACATCAAAGCATTAATAAATATAAATCTAAGTTCATCCTCTTACTTGAAGAATGAGCGTACACCTCCTATTACTAATTCCGTAAGAGAAATTCATATATTCCAAGAATCTAATATAGGCCAAACAATAACAGAGAGTCGTTAGCATAAATATTATGTATGTATTTAATCAAAATCCATCCTTGAAACCTAATTATACTTGAGTATATATTATTTGATGCTTACTAATAAACAATACAATGCATTGTGTGCATTCAAAACCAACTTCATAACCAACAGTTTAATTGACAATTCATCATCTTTTATAACTGTGCTGTTGTTATAAATATCGATGTTTTAAAATACTACTCAAATCAGAAGTGATTACTCTGTAGTTGTTTGTACGTTCATTGTATCTGATTCTGTAGTAACATTGTCTTTACTTGTTGGCAGTTTACTGAATGCAGTTAGCAGGTACCAGACAAGAGGAAGACAACATAAAGTATAACGAGCTGTGTTACTACACTGATATTGTCTGAGATGTTTACAAAATCAATAAAACTACTTTTTGAACGGTTTTTGAATTTTCAAGTTGAGAATTTGCGCCATCAAAGGTTTTAAACATTCGAACATAAAGAGTCGAAAGCCAAAAAATCTCCTCCCTACCTTTTTGTGTCCGCGATGTCTTCAGATTATAACAAATTTAAAAAAATAAATCTTGACATATATTATTGCTTATCAAATCCGTTATTTTAACTTAGAATAGTCAGTATAGTGATTTTTCCAACAGTATTTTCGTTTTAATTGTATAATTTTACACTTGTAATAATGATTGATCTCCTTCAACAACCACGTGAAGGTTTGAAGTACCCCTTAGGGTTTGGGTCGTTCCCAATCAAAACGTTAAAAAATGTCACAAAAACTCAAAAACAAAAACATTTAACTATTCTGTATAAAGAATTCATTTCCTCTAGCTTAGCTCGACCCCTCTAATAAAGCTCGTCCTACTTATTCATGACCCGGCCGCTGGGACGAATCCCTCTGTAAAACTAGACCCTATAAAGAATCCAATCTAAAAACAATAAACAACAAGGAAAAATACAATTTCCGTAGGGCGAAACTTGTGCTTAGAGCATAAGCCCACAAGATGTCCGCTTGCAATAGTATATTAGTGTCCGAGGTTCTGAGAGCTTGAAACGATTTTCTTATATCGGGGTTTTATCTGAAGGGCTAAAGGAAACAGAAACCACAAAACGGTTAAAGCTTTCATTTCAGCCTTGTGGGAACCAAGCGGCAATTTCCTCATTGTAAAAGAGACGAATTGGTGTTAGGCCGTCTGTATCCTATCGCTCAGAGCTAGATAAATATACTTATACATACATATCCCATTACATAATTGTCCACGTTTCCCAACATTAGTTTATAATAGTTGACAACCATGTTTTTAAAATAATATAAACAGGATGAATAAAATACGTCTTACAACACTACAACAATTATAGACAACAATTGTAGTGTTGTAAGACGTATTTTATTTATCCTGTTTAGTTGTAACAACACGTATCTTGCTACTAAAGAAATTATTTAAAACAATATATACGTTGTAAGAAATATAATCTGTAAACATTTAACCCTTTCAGTGCTATGGCCCGATATATCGTCTTTTGAATCTGTTATCAATAAACACTGTTACTGCTTCATAAGCGATTGTACCGTTAGGCGCTTAATTTTCTTTAAATAAACGGTATCAGGAAACTGACACATACTTTCTCCCTTTTAGCCCAACTTTAATGAATAAATTACTTTTTATTTACTAAATATAGAATACAAAGCACGGTCGAATGTACAGAAAATATTGAAAACAAGTTGTTTTAAAAAAATCCACCCAAATCCCTGCTTTGGAAGCACTACAGAATCCATTGCTACACTCGTGGTTTTAAGAGGGGAAATGCCCCCTATTCCCCCCCCGAGGGTTATTAAGGGGCAACATATTTCGAATTAACTCTGTTGGTCAATGTTAAATTGACAAGCATTTCAAGTTTGAATGAAATTTATCAGTAAATAAGAGAGAAATAGTAATTTTTGTATTCCCCATAAGAATAACATTGGACAGCGTACTGCGTTTACCGCTAAATGAAAATTTCAATTTTCTCCGAAACCAGCAATCGTAGAATAGTAATTCAAAATACTAAATTATTTAGTTTTTTGAGCTCTTTTTAATGGTGAATAGTAATATTTTTTTATTTATGTCTTTTTATGAAAAATCCAAAAAACTGAATTTTGGATGTTTTAAGTCCTGTAATTTCTGGAACCGAATTTTTACAGGAATGCGGGTGGTGTCATTTTGTTGGAAAACTAAAGTTCCACAAACGACTAAAGTTTAATCAAAATCGTTAGATCCGTTTTTGAGAAATTTGGATTTTTCATGTTTGTTGGTGGTTTTTGGGGGATAATTACCCTTAAAAATCAAAAATTCAAAAAAATGAAAAAAACGCCTGGAGATATCGTGGATTAGTACCTACATACCAAATTTCATAAAAATCGGCCCATTAGTTAGGGCTCTAGCTCTGTACACATCCACACAGACACACACACACACACACACACACACACAGACAGACATCTCGTAAAAACCACTTTGTTGGGTTCAGGGAGCACCAAAACGAATATTTCCACTAACAACTTGAATTCGAAAATTTTGACGAAAACAATACTTTCTCCATATACTATGTATAGGGGGAGAAAGTAAAAAGACCCTCAAATATATTATATTATATTGTATACAATATAATATATTTTTCAGTATATATATATTCAACAAAGGGTTGTTATTAATGTGATGTATCTCATAGTGACATTCATTATTTTGACCTTACATCATCATCTATAAAATACTTGGTTAAAAACAAATAACACATTATATGTACAAATCCCTACATTGAATGACGGTCAGAAAATATTGGCGTTAAAGAAATGAACGTATCGGTCTACACGGACAAACATGGCTGTCAGTCAACTTCCGGTGGCAGATGAGAGTCCATCCCTCTTACTCTGTGTCTCACCCCGTTATATATCTGCTTACTCTATGCACTTTGTCAAACACTGGTTTGACTTTAAAGAAAATTACTGTGTAACCAAAAATACTTTTTTGCTCGTTTTGATTCCCCGAGAAATATTTAATTACCGTATTCTACAGCACTAAACCTTTTTATAAGTAAAACATCAATACAATTCTATATGCCATACAATAATGTTGATGAGTAAATTGTACTATTCTTAACTACCTTTATGCACCATATATACGTTAAGTATGATTAATAATTATTTTACAACACCCAAATCAGAGATTTATGTGTAAATAGAATAAGTAATGTTCAACTCTCTGCATGTTCTTAGAGCTGAGTAAATATAAACACATTATACGAGACAACTAAATTAAAGAGGCCCATTAAATTACTCTCAGAAAAATAGTATAAAATTGTAAGCAATGTTATAAACTTAAAAAAATAGAACATATAAAATTATTTGTGACAATTGATTATTATAATAGCGTTAACATGTGCGTAACACCTGCGTTTTCATCTAAACACTAAAAAACACAGACTAATATTTAGAGAAGAAGCGCGTAAATTACTCCTTAATTATCAACAATGTTGTTCCGCTCAAGACACACTATGCAGAATCGTAAAATAGTTATGTCGGCTGTAAATGGTGTGAGGACTGTAAGTTGATTAAAGTCAGTGTTTTATTCGCTATTCTCCAGACGGTGTTAATTACTGTAGTCTGTTGCAGTTATAGGTCATGAACCTAGGTTGACTCTGGTGACTAACTGAGGATATAGCGTAGTATTTCCATGAGACTGTTGAGTGAAGAGAGACATTTGAAAGCTTATAGAGTGGATATGAGAGGATCAAGAAGTTCTAGGTCAAAAATCGATAAAGCAATCCTTAATTATAATAGAGTATAAGATTACAATTAATTAATTTAGGAATCTCAATTATTACTCGGAACCCCTAAAACAATCACAAAGTTAGTAAAACTGATTAAAGCCAAATAAAGCACTTTATAAGCAAATTGGGTTGTTTTATCTGGACGCATCTGGGTGAAACATGCGTTCTACATATAATTGTAACAACCAATTACACAAAGTGAAGGGCCAATATGTGATCAGCTGTGGCCAATTAACTGATAGTAAATGACCACAACGGCTGCAAACCATCTGACCGCTGATGCAAACGCAATCCCCTCATCGATCTTCAGTATCAGCTTATACCTTAATTCAGTTACCTGAATCTTAAATTTGTATTAGAACTAATCGAATCCACTTCCCTCCGGAAATCGGGTTTCACAACGGGTACAGTTTCATAAGAGGCCACCAAATAATCGGATGCAATATATCGATCTTAAACATTCGATATCAAAACACTATATATTTTGAATCATATTTTAACAGTTAAGCCTAAATTAAAAATTATTAACTCGATATTTATATTTATGTTACGGTAGATCTAAAATCAACAATTTGTATATATGCTGGTCAATAATAATATGCAATGTCAGTTACAAATATATTTTAATGAAAAATTTAATAAATAACAAACAAAAACCAAAATTAAGGAAATACAACAACAAATAATAAATAAGTGTATTTAACTAAGGTAAAACTTAGTTATCTTTGCCAGGGAAAGCTCTACGGTCTGAGTTCATGGATTGAGTTTCAACGCACGCCATGATGACTCGAATGTTTGGGTGTTTGTGTTATTTAGGTTAAATTTTGATTTAAAATGCTAATCAAATGTTTAAGAACGATATATCGCATCCGATTAGTTGGTGGCCTCTTATGAAACTGTACCCTTCACAACATCTGATATGTTTATAATAATGTGATATGGTGGTTCAGTTGGTTTTACAACTATAAGGTAAACAAAGATCTTAATATATCTATAGAGCTCGCGTCTGGGTTAACAAAGTGAAGCCTCACAGGAGGATATTTTTGTAAACAAACCACAGAGAACAATGGTTTCCAGCAAACACATGATCAACAATATGTTTGACATCAAAGTTGTCTTTTAATATAAAGTATTTATTGTATCTCCTTGTGAAAAGGTATAACAAGGTTGTGAAAAGGTTTAACCGTAACAAAATTTTTAATTTAAAATATATGTGTTCAGGAAAACTTGTTATTGTTTTCCATATGGAAAATGGTTGAACATAAATTACAGATTTCATCGTTTTATAGTCTGTGGTTAGTTGTTTTGCCATGGAAACGATGGGGACAGAAGGGAAAATGGTGGTCCTCACGTAGGTTTCTCTTTTTCTTGGAGATTGACATATGTATGAGAGCTCTAGCTGTATTAAGCTCATTGGATGTGATATGTTGGATATTTTAACAATCTTCCTAAATAAATAGCAACGAAGAGCTTCCACTAATAAATAACACTACACACTACGTGTAGCCAATTCGTTACTTACTGCAATTCGTTTATTTTTCGTAAATCACGTAAAATTTGCGTTTGTCTGCCAACAATTAAATCAAATTATTTGGAGGAACAGTTAAAAGACATCCAATAAGTTCACAAAAAGCAAATTACGAATATTGTGTCCGTTATTAGTGAATTTCCTTTGGAAAGTGAACTATTAGCATGACCCGCACGGTGAAACTTATGCCCGGGACCACCATATAAGTTCCTAACGTGACCCCCTGAACACGTTTTGGGGGGTCGTTCAAAATTGTTTATATATATATATATATATGTATATTTATAGACATATATATATTTATATATGTGTTTGCACTCTAGCGGTCGCATTTTTTGTCCGATTTACTTCAAATTTGGTAGGGACGTTCCTTTCTGTAATTAGTTAGACAAGTTCGTTGGGCAAAACAATCGGAAAACTCTAAACCCCTTTTTTGGAAATTAATCTTTCAAATTTCGAGTTTTTGGGCCCAAAAAGGGTCAGAAAAGCCCCGGATGTAAAATTAATGCATGTAAAAAGATGGGAATTAGTGAGGCGAAAGTTCTAAGCCCTCTCTCGTCATTCTAGCATAAGTATTTACCGAGGTATTAAAGAAAATGTGTTTTGAATAAACACAGTACGTTGTCTTATGGGGGTTTTACACTAGAAAAGCCTGTTATTCCTTTGTTAGAGTACCTTTATCATCCCCAGCAACCTCACGCCTACTTTCAAGCCTGACTAGACCTCCTAACATTATAAAGCGAAAAATTGTAATCCCAGTTTTGCAGGTAACCTTATAATGCGCAAAATTGTATTCACAGCATTGCAGATAAATGAAACCAGGAGCATCAGAACAGCCAAAAAATCAATGATTTCAGATTTCAATAAAAATTAAAATACACGTATATATTTACGCTGATTTTGAGTTTTAAAAGTTTTGATGTGGAAATTCACTTCCCTCACGTCAGCGTGCTGCGTGCGAACTCGTTTGTAATTGGGTTAGTCATTTAGCAAAATACAAGTATTCAAAACAGGTGGCGGTGGGGTTGTTCCTAAAAACAACCGAAAAACTCGTGCAGAAAACACAAGTTCGAAGACAAAAAGAAATAACCTAAACTAATTTACCGTGAGTACAAATTGTAACAAACATAATAATTATTTTGTTTAAACAATTTTCTTTGCTCGTTTTACAAAGTTAGTTAGGGTTGAATGAACGTGCCTGAGTGTTTCGGGGGTGGGGAGGGGAGGATGTTATGAACTGAATCACATAACGTGATTGGATAAGACCGGCATTTGATACCGGGTGTCTGGTCGCAGGGCCGCAGAGGGGCGCAGGCCGGGAGATCTGGAGGGGGAGTCAATTTTGTATTCTAAAACATTAAATACAAAAGGTCTACAATACTAAGTACGGATAGTAACTTTTTCTATTAAAATTACAGAATACTTTTTTTTAACTAATCTGCAAAAGTGATTGGGGGTCAAGGAAACGACTTTATTCAGCATTCACATTTATTGATCTTTCACATTAGAAAATAGTTGACATTAAATCCTGGATATCGAATATTTGTAAATAAACTAATTAGTGAATTAATAAATTCACAGCAATTAAAGAAATTTCGATTTTACATCAAGCGACAACAAAATGTATAACAATAGAAAATTATATATTAAATCAGGGAACTTATTATAAGAAAAGTCAGTGAAATTATTGGTACACTCTTTGTAATTTTGTTTAAACGATGTTTTATTAATTTTAGTTTTAACCTGATTCATTCGATTCGCTTTTAATCCCGAAAACAAAATTATATGTAACAATAGATGATTATTTAATAAAACATGGTACTCTTCAACTTAAAAGTGCCTTTAAACTGTTTTTAAACTACAAGGCCATTTAGAATACAATTTGATTTATTTTGAATTGTATTTATTAATAATTATCATATTTTGGAACCTTGACGCGATTGATGTTAACAGTAGAATATTATTGTAAAAGCGGGAATTCTTCGTTTTGTCACCAATAACAACAGGATATGTCTTATTTTCGGTTCACCTTCATTGTTGATTTTGTGTTTTACTATTTCCATGTGGGCGCCATATAACAGTTAACGTAAAAGTCATGCAACGCGACGCGCGACGCGAGTATACAATCGAATTTATTGCAGTCTGGTTCACCAACAAGCGAATATTCTCTAATCCCATACTTCCACATCGCTGCCTTGTCGCACAATACCTTCAACTGGACATGTTTACTGTTTCGCACCCTTCCTGGAGTCGATGTTTCACAGTGTAGCGGGTTACTTTATCGGGGAGGTTTTGTGATTTAGCTTTTGAATAAGATGTAATTTTTAATTTTTTGAGAAGAGGATTTTTTTTAATCATTGCCATACATGGACTAACGCTGCATAATCTGAAGGTGGATAGTGCCCAATAAAATTAACGTTTTTTGTTTTTCGAAAACCCCCACCTAAAACATGTATTTTTAAAGAAAGCAAGACTTAAGGGTAAATTAGTTTTAAATCTATTTTTAACCACACCCCCTCCCTTAATGTAATATTGCTGTAAAAACTGGCATGAGGTACTTAGGAACAACAATTTATCAATGAAAAGAAAGAGGAGTTACAAAATAAAACAAAATCAAAAATAATATCAAAATTATTAAATTTCAGTTATAAATTTAAAAATTATCTAAATGTAAAAATTTATAAATTATGATGCAAATTAAACTAATTTTTAAGTTTTTAGTCAATGCAGGTTAAATTTTTAATTTCCAAACGTTTCCGTTCCACTATGCGGAACATGTTCGATGAAAGTGTTAACTCTATTGATAAATAACAACATTTAAAGTATTAAGCTACCTGTAGCCCTTCCACACGATCATAAATGGCAGCACAATAACCCACCTCTTGATTTTAAACGCTCCATAAGCTATACCATTAACCCTAATCCTAACAAGATTGTGTTATTAATTAAACTAATCCTGGACGATCGATCCTGTTTCAGTATGCAGATTGAGCAGTTTTCGACCGGTTCTGACTGTAAATTCACCACCACTCTGACCGGCAGTTTCAGGCTTATTACAACAATGTAATTGACTGCGACGATGTTAATCGGGTAGTTGCAGTTTGTATCCTGGTTTAATTGGGTGTTTCGTTTATCTAATAGGGTTAGGAGGTGGGGTAAATAGCTCTTTGATGGCGAGAATTTAGTAATCCAATGGGGTTTTGTAATTTATGTTAATGGATAGGATAATTAACAGCTTAAAATTTCGGTTAAAAATGTTCAGGTATTAAAAATGTATCCAGAATATAATTTTCTGGGAGATGTATTTTAGCTTGTACAATAGCACTGACAGATTTGTATAGCGGGGAAATTATTGTTTATACTATCTGTTTTGAAAGCGGAATCTTTCTCATTGCGAGGGAAAGCCATCAACTTATTCATTTTCACTAAATATTCCATTGCTTACGGCCACTCCAGTTGCTATAACTTATTGAGTTAAAAACCATCACTTTTCAAAGTGATGGTTTTAGATTAAATTTAATAAATTACCCAGTTGTTTACTCAACACCAACGAACGAACAAAATAAACATATGTTTGGTAATCTAATTGTGTTCTAAAGAATAGTAAAGGTGCTGCAAGCAATATAGACGGCAGGAACTAGCAGTGAAACTTATTACAGTATGGACTTTTGGTTAACTCCACCGTCCAACTGATTAAATAAAATTGCCCTATAACATTGCAAACGGAACTTTGGAAACCGACGGAGCAGCTCTTTAAACGTTGTTATCTACAAAGCCCTAGAAAGTTGAGGAACCTACGTACTGCTTGTTCAATGTAATGTGTATACAGTTTTTTAAAGGGCAAAAATTTTAGGAATCAAACAATTATTTAATAATATAGTACATATATTGTTTTCACGTATTAAGTGATAGTATCTAGGATTTTACTGAATTTTGCTGTAGTGATAATGTTGCGTTGAAAGATCGCCATCAACCTAACAAAAACATTTAAAAATTAAATTAATGTTTTCTCTTTCAAAACTATGTTTTCAGATTTTACTCATATTTACCATGTTATTTTGTTTTTAAATAACATAATTATATTTGCATCCATATTGTATAGTCAACTTAGAAATTTACTAACTTAAATAATAAAAGAATATTATCAGTTTGATGTAAGAAAAATCAAAATAATTATTATAATGAAATAAAATAGTTGGACAGCATAAGTGTTAGGTATTTTTACGGGGATGAGTTTAGTTCTTCTTCGCATTTATAGAAAACTATTATTCTTTCACTGTGTTTGTCATCATTTTAAAACTGCAAGAGCAGATAGAAGAGGACCTTCTGTTCACGGCGGAAGTGCTTTGACAGCAAAGCCCGTCCTGTACCGGAAATACTCACATCTTTGCCGCCAACCTTTTAAATGTTTTACTTTGGCGGTTAATATTTATAAGTTGTTCATTTTAAATGACTCCACCATCCTAAGTTATATATGCGTACCATGTGTGGGAGAAAATGTTAAGAAATGAACCCTTTTAAAGTACAAATTCTGGATTTTTGTAACATTATATTGCACTACCTTCGTACCATGTTTGATTGTTTGTTTTAAATTTAACGGAATTATAATTTTACCACTCGGATTCAAATTATGAATACTATAAAGTTGTGCAATAATTTGATACACGTAGGGTTAAAAATATAAATTTTATAACTTTGAGGCGAGTTTCGCCAATTAAAATGTGTGATAATCTCGTAACTTTCCATGTAATTTATTGCTGGAGAGCTATTAAAGAAACCAAGGTGAAAACCGAGGCTCTTTATGATAACAAATTCAGAATGAGCAGAAAACTGAGCGATAAGTGATTTTATAAGATTTATAGGATTTTTGAACCCTTTTAAATCTAAAATAAATATTTGCAATATTACTTCAAGATAATATTATAATTTAATCTAATAATATGTTTCACATTTTTTAGGATCTTAACGCAAACAAAGTTATCATTCATCATCGTAATTTATAACGTTATATATTTCCAGTTTTCTTAAAAATTATATCAAATTTGTACTTGTTTATAAATTTAACATAACTCAACTTACTTTTATTTTGAAATCGTACACTCATCGAACTAAATTGTACCTTATTTTAATATCAGTGCTCGACCTTTATAGCAAGTTTGGAATTTAGAATTCTATTTTAATAAATATACCATTCCTCTCTATTTTTGCGGTTTACTGAGCGAGTATATAAATTTAAAAGCAGTAACATTTCACATTTACGGCCTTAACAACATCCCCACATTCGGAAATGGGGAGGCTTTGCTGGATAGACCTGACGTGAATCCGATTCAATCAACTGGTTGATAATATTTCAAATTGACAATATTGTATCCTATACTTTTATATAGCTTATGGAATTTGTTTTACTTTTTCCGAACCGATATATGTCGGTATAAATTTGACGTAAACGTTAGAACTTATTGACCAAGTTAATGCTTTTAACTACTATTTGTATCTACTAGATTGACACCTACTTCGTTACTCATCAATACAAGTGTAAACCAACTGTATTCCGAAAGGTATATTTCGAGTTAAAATATAAACTCACCTTCAGCCTTCGTTTATATTTGAAAAATTAAACCGACTGTAAGTTTACATATTTAAAATTAAAATCATATGTTTAATATTAAATTACTTAACAACTTACTCACTTGTTTAGTGATGATTAACGAAATAAGTTTCAATAATATTAATTCCATCACCACTAACACATACCGGAATAAAATGGTAAGCTTAGTCAAGCAGAAACTTTGAATAGAAAATTCATTTAGTACCATTAATTCGTTTAGTTTGACAACTATGTTGCTTATGCACGAATTATTTTTACTTTTTATCACCTAGTTTTGTTTTATTAAATAGTATTTTACTGATCTCACTTCTAAAGACATATTGCTTATTTTTGTATATGGTAAATCAAAATATGAGTTACAAAAAGCACACATTTTGTAAAAATATGCGTATCGTTTATCAATAACAATTTGAACAAAAATGGTGTTTATAATCCTAATTACAGGTTTCCTGGACATAATGTATTATTTTTAACGTTTTATTTCAAATTGAAACTAACCTATTACAAACTTTTGTTTGGATGAAAAGATTGTACATTTTTATTACTAGAATAATGTAAAGGGCGATAAGATTCACTTGAGAACCAAGTCGATCCGACGTAGATCGGATGTTATCAGCACAGAATGGCAGGTTATTTGAGGGGATCGCGATAGCTGCTATTGGCATGGATGCTGACAGGCTCAGCTTTTCTGACTTTTATTTTGACATGTAACAGATCTTAGTAAGACTAAATATTTATTCTTGCTCTATAAATTGTAATTACTAAGTAAAATTGGTAATTACAATAACTACTAAGTAAGTTGTTAATCCTACAAAATAAAAACTATTTTGGTGTGTTGCATTCCATAAGAAGGCGTGTGCTTATTTATATCGATAATTTATTAAAATTATTACAAAATACCGTTTTTTAAAAGATTGTTGCTCCGATCTCAAAAAGTTATACAGACTTTTTTCCTCTTTATATATGCACCTTTTCCTCTTTCCCTCTTTAATTGATTGTCACTTTCTTAATATCATTAAAATGTAAAGCCTTCAACCGAGATAAAGTATTCGTGATAAAGTTATTTAAAAAGATTTTTATTACGTTACAAAACGAGATTTTATCCCAAAAACTATTTGTTTCTATGGTAAATATATTTGTTAGTATACATACATCGTATTCTTTGCACTACACATTTTTTGCAAGGTCTGTGACAAGGGCCTGCAACTTGTGTGGAAGGTCAAGTGGTGTCAGCTGGGTTACCAGCACGTCGCTGTCCTGGGCCAAACATGTTGTCGGCGTCATAGGATGTTATCTACCCTATTGAGCCTGATCGATAACTGCCGTCAGGCAGTAAACTGAAGGGTATTAAATTCTCTTGGGTTATACAACTTTTCAAGGTCAATAGGATTATTTTGAATGCGCCAATTTCGATAGTATTTTATATAAAATCATTTACGTGATGACTTTCAAAGTAATGTGAGGAAGAACTGTGTTATTTCAATGTCGAAGAAAACTATAATAGTAATTTTTACTTCCTTTTTGAAAATTAACTCTTTGAGAATTTTACTTAAGTTCATAAAAAATGCTAAGCTTCTTGGGGGTCCAGACATATAACAAAAGTCCTCTCTTACAGCACATCGTTTCCAACATGTAAAATATTTTATGTTATATTTTATGTTATCATTAGGATCAAATTTAAAAATTGGTTTTAATATTGAGTTACAACAATTATTTTTCTTTAAACATGACAATTCTTTAAAAAGTAATATTAATAAACTTGTTGATTTTAAAACAAGTATTGTAATTTACCACTGTATTGTAATTTTTGTGAAAACTTATTAAATTCAAAATAAGCACTATACGCTTTCAAAATCCTGTCTAAAAATAACAAATGTCATTACTTATTTGAAGTGTGAATTTACCATTCAACGTTTTTCAATTTTATTATATTTCTTCGCCTTTCCTAAATTCATGTATGATTTTTAACCGGGAGAAGTCGGTTAGAGATGGTACGTAAGTTATTTATTTCTAGACTAATTCAGAAAACTACCATTTACTAACATTTACTTACTTACTTACATTTACTACCATTTTTACAAAATATTAGAGATCATTCCCAAATAAACTTATCAAAGTTATTTTTTAGTTGAATAAAAACGTAAATATATCTTTTAGACAAACGAATTAAGAAGTAGTTAATTTACTCACTTGACCTTTTAGAATTTATCAAGTAGTATCATTTTGATGTTAAGTTGTAGATATACTATGACAAAACTGGCAGCAAGCTTTATTTATGTTTTATATTTATTCATCAAAACGGGAGGGAGAGTTTATTTTTATTCCAACGACAACAGTAAGAGAGATTAGTAAGAGAGTTTTGAGAGTTTGAGAGTTTTGTAAGAGAGCGCACACAAGTTTTAACAATATAATTTAGAATTAAGGTCAAAAATAGTGCGAGGCAAAGATTTGATACTGCACACTACTAAAATAGAGAACAATAATATATTTTACTTTGTTTGCTCAAATATCAGAACAAACATCATTCGATCTATCACCATCAGATCTACATACATTCGATTAAAACAATATTTTATTTGTGTAACCCAAATACATTTAATCCTAACACGTTTAAACGCAATCACGTGGGTGGGCCACTCAAGCAGTAGGGGTGTTATCAATCACCAGTCTGGGGTGATAACAACGGCGGCTCTGCTACTTCGACACCATCGATCTTTACTGAGATGTCCAACTTTATATTTTTTAGAGTGTCAAGGCCAGCAAAGCATATATATTTTTTGACCATAAAATATTATTTGGTAAATACATTGTTATTGATTATATATTTTACATTGGAAGTGAAAATTCGATCTCATCAGATCAAGTGCGGAAGGCTACAATATATATCAGCTTTGTACAATATTGCGTTTCTCAGGTAAATACAATACTTTACAACTTGAATTTAGAACGTGTTAAACCGAAAAGGTTAAAATCCTACGAAGAAAAAAAGATAATGATAAAAGATTAATATTTTGTATTTGTATTTATTTATATCGTTCCAAAACTTATAAAGCTCTCGTCAAAAAAATTAATAAGGACTAGCTCAGTCATTTGCCAGTCGGATATCCTAATTCCTTCAATTATTAAAAATTCATAAAAAAATTTGTAAACATGCAATTTTAGAAATTGCATGAATATTTGACATATTCGAGCTTTAAGTATACTACAACAGATAAAATCCACTGTTAATTCGTATCCCTATGGGTAATATTTTTGCCCGAACCCAATGGGATACGCGTAATACAAAAGCGGCACTCAGGTCTTGATATTCTTTTCATTGGTCTTTTTGAACATTTTGTTGGTATCGTATATAGTTTATATATTTGTTTAAACAAATTTCACTCTCATCCATAAAACGCAGTATGAAATTATAAAACAGGTTCGAGTAGCATTCCAGAAAAGGTTTAATTTAATATAAACCATATATACAGTAATACTATTTATGCCAAGCTTAAATCAACAAATACAACTGAAAGATTTATAAAAATCGAGTGAGGAGAAAATAGTTTTTCAAAAGCAAATAAATCTGAATTTTACGAGTGATTGCGATGAATTTACGCAGGAATTATTTTCTTCCTGGGTTGATTTGTTCAACTGAAACTTTTATTACTTTTCTTCCGGTTGCGCCTCTGTGGCGGTTGTTTAACGAAGTCCGTTGTCAATTACCAGTGACTGATGGCGAAAGACACTCGACATCTTTGTTGGTTTACACACTTCTTTATTGAGAAACAACCAGACTATGGAAACTTACATTTGTTAATTTTTCGACAGCGTTCGAAGGCCAATTATACAAATTTATCATACTTCTGAATTGATTATACTATATACTATATTGATTATTCATCGATATGAAAATTGATTGCCAATTTCCCCGCTTTTTCACCTTAATTTACCGGTATTTTGAACAATAGTTGTAACCAAATAAACTATACTAACTATAAATTTATTTATTTTCATTTTAACATTTTAAAATCGGTTAGAAGAACCACAAAATGAGAATGATATTGTCATTCTAAATATAATTTAAAATACTGTACGATACTTGGCATTTTTCTTTAAGGATGCAAACTTCATGAATCTAATAAAACGCTTAATTCCATAATATGCAACTTAATTAAACTATGCAACATACGACGATGTAGATACAAGCACTTCAAAGTACGTATTTGGCTACGTTATAATCCCGTTTTAGCGAATTTCCCCTATAGGGAAGAAGCTATTACCGTAGTTCTCATGGTAAGACTTAAGCCCGAGACCATGATAACTTATCATTTTGAGGTCCCCAGATGCCAAAAACACCATTCGTTCAAATTTTTATATATGTATATATATATATATATATATATATATATATATGTCCGTAAGCGCGATAACTCTCGGTAAAAAGGTCCGATCTTAATGAAATTTGGTAAAAATGTGTAAAGTACCGTTTATTTGAACGAGTTCGAAAACCAGATGAATCGCACCATTCGAAGGGGGGTTTTTGGGGGGTTTTGTACCCTAAAAATGTGTTTTTTGAGGTTTTCACATGTATTTTTAATTTAAATCAAATTTTAATTTATACCATTGAATTCAGCTTAAAAAAACAAACAATTTGGTATTTTGATCATTGCTCTACGTCAATTGGTTACCGAGATATTGAAAGTGCTAAACACAGTACGTTGTCTAATGTTATTCTTATGGAGAAAAAGAAAAATTGTATATCTCGCTTATTTATGAACATAAACTGGCGAAATTTGGTATATGGCTTGATCTGGTTGTGGTTTATTGTTGTTTGCACAAAAAAATTTTTTCGCCTATGGTTCCTGTAGCAGCAAACCTAGGTACTTGTTCCCCATGTTATTCTTATGGAAAATACTTAAAATGTTATATATCGCTTATTTATGAATGTATATGGATGAAACTTGGTATGTGACTTTACTAAGATGAGTTCTATTGATATTTGCATAAAAACCCGTTATTTTGTGTGCCTTGTTGCAGCAAACCTGCGTACTCATCCCCAATGTTATTCTTATGGAGAATAATTAATATTTTAAATATCGCGTGTTTGTGAATACATTTCTTATGAATCCTGTGAAGTGTTTTAATGTGTTATGTTACATATTCATTGGAAATTCGCTGAGTATGCAGGTTTGCTGCGACGGGGGTATTACATTATCATACGAACGTCAATTTAGTTTTTAATATCTATTTTTAATGTTTTGTAACTTGTTCATAAATGAGTGTGTGACTTTGCTCATTCGACCTCAGCATCGGTGACGAGCAGTGCATCCGTAAACAACGGTTTCCATTGAGCGGTGGACTGTCAAAGTCCCGCATGGCGTAAATCCATAAGCTGAATTAGTCACGTGAGGGAAGCTATTATAATAACATTAGCTATTATAATTCCAGTGGATTGGGTTTATACCGATGTGAATTGATATTCAGATTCAATGCAATGACATTTTAGGATTGTAATTTGTATAGTAAATATTATAAACTAATCTATAGTTATAAAACATTGTTAAATACATTTGATTGAGTGGGATATCCCTGAAACCGAGTTTAAGATATTATCGTGACAAAATTCCATTCTATGAATATAAATATGATCGTCATATCAAAATTCGGACTTCCTTCAGGGCCCCGCTTCAGTGGCTTTCAAATTCTTAAGGTCTAATCTATTTTACAATTTTAATTGAGATTTCTTCTTACGCTATCCATCTTAGGCAGAATGAAACACAAACATTTTATTCGTAGAAAACAAAGGGAAAGAGAAACAAGTTGTCTATGTGCGTCCTACACCGGACATCAGACCTAGACAGTAATTGTTTATAGTGTAATTTCAATTTGAAACACATTAAATTGTGTATAAATTAAGACAAATTAAGAAGCTCACATAGAAAAGGGAAACTTGGAAACTTAAGAAGTTAAAATTGTGATGTTTTTACAGATCATTATTTAAATTTTTATTAGATTTTTATTGTAGTTATAAAACCTTCCCATTTAAATTTACTACTGGGCTTCAAGCGACTAGTTAATCTGGTTCCCATTTAGACGACAGGAGACAAAGCAGTTACGTGCGTGAGGTAGGACGCATCGGTATCTGTTAATCTGAAAACTGGAGAGTTTAGTGCATCAATCATGAGGAGAGAGGCTCGATATTGAGTTACAAACTCATAATTGAGCAGCTTAACTCGCCCCCAGCCCGTGTCACGTGGTCTGAATGTATAAATACGATAGTTTGGATCAGTAATGCATAGTAAGGTCCCCATTAGCGCAACTCCATGTTGAATATTTGGCCACGGGTGTTATTTGATTAGCTATTTAATTTTAGAGACTTAAGTTAAAATCAGTGTGATAATTAGTGGTTTGTTTCATTTTAGTGTTTGCGTTATTTTCGTCCAATTTTATTAATTCACTTGATAATGAATACATCAAAGAACATTAATATGCATTAGGTTCTTTTGAGCAACCATTAATGTTTTTGTTTTGTGTGTATGTGCGCCAGTTGCATTTATAACGTTTTAAAAAGGAACGGTTTAAACTATATTAGTTTATCCATACTGATTGTTCTGCTTATCTTGCGTTCAGAAAAACAGATTAACTCAAAGAAATATACGAAACACTACACAAAGTGTCGCTTAGACTGGCGTATAAGTTTGCTAAAAATCAAATTTGTATCGCCTTTTCAGGCTACAACTTTTGTTATCAAACAATGTTTCAAAACCTAGAGAAGGTAGCACTTGCGAACATATATAGCAGCTGTCTGCTGACTAACATCGTCGATATATAAATACTCCCGTTGCAGCAAACCTGCATACTAAGCGAATTTCAAATGGGACTTCATTACGTCATGAAGCTTCTTACCAACTTTCATTAAAACATATTTATAAATAAGCGATAAATTAAGCGATATTTAAAGATGCGATGATCAAAATACCGAATTGTTTGTTCTTTTAAGCTGAATTTAATAGTGTAAAAAACTAACATTTAGTAACGACTTTACGTTACTACACTTAAAGTCGTTGTCCGTTGGCACCGGCTAAGGCTTATTCACTCTTGACCCTCAGGCTCGGCACGGTTTCATTAATATCAATCTGTTAATAAATAATTGCTCAACATTTTAAAAATAGTACACTTTACTCTTCGACTTTGGCTTTATTGGCTTTATTCGACTTGGCTTGATATGTTCCCCCTTGGCTTTGATGATGAAAACAGCTGGGTAATTGTATTATTTACTTTGATGTTTTATCTATTCTAATATTAAAAGTTATAGTTTGTAAAACAGTTCACATAATTCTGATTAATAATAAAATTAAATATGTTTACAAATATGAGTTGTTTGTGTTAGCTCATATTTTATAGAAAACATAACCATTGTTTATGAGCACATACAATTTGTTAACGTAAACATAAGGCCTTTGTTATTCAAAGAAAGTAATTCTTAAATTAAATGTTGACAAATTTAAAGATCAGTTAAGTACATACATATTGTGAATATTTTTTAAATTATTTCAATGCACAAGCTCATATGTCGATAGTTCATACATATGTTAATGTGTCGTATATATGTTGATTGTTTTACACTCAAGGCGTATTTTCAGTGGGATCTTTTAGCAAGTAATAAGTGATTGTTTCAAGGATTATCTGTTTAAAAATCTCAAAATGATCAATATTATCTCTATCTGTCTGCATAGTTGAACACTGTCAATGAGACAAGTTCAACACTGTAGACAGCAAGCTGTATACAAGACAACACTGTACACAATATCTAAGACAGTAAATCTTTGTTAAATACCCGACGAATGATCGCTGATTTTAAACAATTAAACAAATTATGATAAAACAACAGTTTGGAGTTAAGTCCTTCCTTTCATGCTGAGACTTCGCTCTTCACTCATTAACAATTGACCGAAGACTTAAACTGTTTTTCTCAACAAAGAAGTTTCTATCGTTTAATTAATTTACTTTCCTACAATAGGAGGAAAATCTTGAAAAGCACAAATTTTAAAATGAGTGTTTGCGTTGGTTGTTATATATTAAATTTTAGATTAGTGCGTATTGCCATTGATTATACATCCTTCCGCAGGATGTATAATCAATGGTATAGCTTAAAGATAAGTAATGCACTTTTAGTTTGTTATTTATGAGTTTTATACTTTTTATTTATAGTTATTCACTTCTTAATGAAAACTTAAGGCTCCTTCAACCAGAACCGATTTTTGTCACCGCGTGAAAATACATTGTGAAGATAAGAAAACTAGCGTTGCAGCAGAGGTCCGTAGGATTACTTTTCGTGGCTGCATTTTTAAATACGGGCTTAGAGGAGCATTTTAAAATATGGGTTCAAGAAAAGCAGATCAGAACTTGGGGGTTTTCACAGTTTGAAAGTAACAAAAATAATGTTACTGAATGATGTTGTTGTTGTGAAAAACAAAAAAATCCCTCAGAGGCATGTAAATACAAGTAAACAATAAACACGAAAAAAGTAAAACCTATCATACGGTAGTCCTCCAAAATATGACACCATTTAATTCTAGGGGGTATGTGCTCGTTGTAAAACGTAATCCTGCAGACCCTTGCATTGCACTTCGTGGCAAGGGTAGACCCCCACTAATGTACATTAACTGAACATAATCACTTTCAAGAATTAAGCAAGGAGGCAAAAGGTATTCTCACCTGTTGATTGAGGGGAGGGGAGGACATTTTGAGGGAGGGATGGAGGGAGGGGGCGTAGGCTCAACAGGTGTTTCGTCAATAACATCTGCTTATTGCATTGGAATTCGATAAAGCTGTTGATAGTTTACAATAGGGTGTATTCCTTAGGTATCTCCAACGCCGTAAACTCTTTTCTTGCGTCCTCTCTTTTCAGTTGAGTTGCTGTTATGAAAGTTGTCTTAAATCTCTTAAAACGTTAAAGTAGTATACACGAGACCAGCTAATCCGAAATAGTTGGGATTGGGCTTTATTTAGATTACCAAATGTCAAAATTATTTATGAGTCATACTGTTATCGAATCAATAAATAGTAATTGTTTAATTTTTTAAATAAAACATTGTTATAATAGGTAATAAAGGTAAATCATGTTTTTTTTATGTAACCTACAACACTGTTATACATTTTTTACCGTATTAAGATGCTCCCATCTACATTTGTCATGCAGTATTTCCATCTGACGATAATTTTATATCTTTTAGTATTGTTCGGACATTCAAGGGATTAAAGAGCGTCAAGCAAGATAGTTAAACATTAAATGAAATGATAACAATTTTGCCGTAAAACTAGTATTGAAAAAGTCGATTAAAAGTATTTCTACTCGAGGTCTTGGATAATCTAAAACAGTTTTGGAAGCGACAGTTTGAAACATTTATTTGTAAGGTAGCCTTCAGAATGTTAAATTGTGAGTGTTCTGGGGTATTATTTAGAGAGATATACTGTATTAATAAAACCCATAAAAAGCACGAAAGAAATTAAAAATTCATAATTTTGATTTTGATGCCTTTGAGACGGTTGCATTCGTGAAACCCGTTGTAGCGACATACCTCTTATTTTCGCCATTCCGAACTTGTCCACAAGTTTGTTTCACATCAATCTAACAACAAAGCAAGTCAAATTTAATGCGAACTCAAGAGTGTTTGATGTTTTGTGAAAAGCTATCTGGATCAAATACAAAGGTCATTAAATATCTCTTCTTAAAAGCTGTAAATAAAAAATTCCTAAACTACCAAAATTAAAGTGACACGGTTTTACATGTTGTAAATATATTCTCCTGATGACTGGTCAAAATCGGTTAGTCTTTTATAATCTGTTACGAGTATTTACTGTTTTGTATGGCCGTATTTAAAATATATTTTGTAGTTTCGTATTGCTGAATTATTTTATCCTGTTGAGGTTATTATTAAAAGTTTTGTTTTCCAGTCAGTCAACGACTATTTTGAAGGAATTTTACTAATCTGATGCGGTAGCTCAAGAAAACCTCATTATATATTTTTTAAATACATTTATGATACAGTAGCTACCGGTAGTATGATACAGTAGTTACCGGGGATGAAATTATTTTGAATCAGTAATCCTCCTCAGTCTTTAAATCTATTATATTCATTAAAATGATTTTAATAACTAAAAGTACTAAAGATGATCCCTCAACCACCAGAGAAATTCAAGGATCAAAATACGGAGCTTAAATTAAGTTTCGCAATTGGTTTCCATCCGGTAAACAACTTTTTATACAATCTAAGAAAAATATTCTCTGTTCCTTACTTAACAAAAATATGATGTCGTTTTTTTTTAACTTGTCACTAGTTTCCACTAACGTTGAAATGATAAGTAATAATATTGTAAAACTTAATGTTTATGTTCTTGTTGATAAAACCAATTTTAAGTATTTCAAGCTTTATTATATCATAATTCTAATGAATAATAATACCCCCGTTGCAGCAAACCTGCATACTCAGCAAATTTCCAATAGAGATATAAATGTCTTAATACTATATAAAGCCACTGAGCAAGTTTCATAATAAATGGTATCAGGAAACTGACACATACTTTCTCCCTTTTAGTCCAACTTTAACGAATAAATTACTTTTTATTTACTAAATATAGAATACAAAGCACGGTCGAATGTACAGAAAATCTTGTAAACAAGATGTTTTAAAAAAGATCCATCCAAATCCATGCTTTGGAGGCACTACAGAATCCATTGCTACAATCGTGGTTTTAAGAGGGGAAATGCCCCCTATCCCCCCCAGGGTTATTAAGGGGCAACATATTTCGAATTTCGTCATTCGGTCAGTGCTAAATTGACAAGCATATCAAGTTTGAATGAAATTTATCAGTAAATAAGAGAGAAATAGTAATTTTAGCGAATTTCCCCTATAGGTAAGAAGCTATTACCGTAGTCGGCATGGTAAGACCTAAGCCCGGGACCATGATAACTTTTCGTTTTGAGGTCCCCAGACCACAAAAAACACCATTCGTTCGAAACTGTGTATAGAACTGACTGAACTGTGTGTATATATATATATATATATATATATATATATATATATATATTATATTATTAAGTTCACTGCATAGGGCTACTATTATATATATGGCACTGTGATCATGAGGTAAACCTCGAAACACGTGTCAGTGAATTAAAAATGAATTTTGAAGGGTACTCTGGTAATTTTCTTTTAAAAATAATAAATATATATATATATATACATACACATATATGTCCGTGAGCACGATAACTCTCGTAAAAATGATCCGATTTTGATGAAATTTGGTATAAACGTGTAAAGCAACATTTATGACTAAGTTCGAAAACCAGCCAGATCGCTCTACCCGAAGGGGTATTTTGGGGGGTTTTGTACCCTAAAAATGTTTTTTTTTTTAATTTTTCACATATAATTTTTGAAATATTCAAATTTTAGTTTTGACCATTGGATTCAGCTTACAAAAACACACAATTTGGTATTTTGATCATTTCTCTACGTCAATTGGTTACCGAGATATTGAAAGTGCTAAACACAGTACGTTGTCTAATGTTATTCTTATAGAGGAAAAGAAAAATTGTATATCTTGCTTATTTATGAACGTATACTGACGAAACTTGGTATATGGCTTCATCTGGTTGTGGTCTATTGATATTTGCTCCAAAAAATAATTTTTTTCCAAAGGATCCCGCAACAGCAAACCTGCGTACTCATCCCCATGTTATTCTTATGGATAATAATTAAATGCTATGTCTCCCTTAATTATGAACATAAATTAATAAAATCTGGTATATGACTTCACCTACTTCAGTTATGTTGATATTAGCATAAAAAACCATTTTTTGTGTGTGTTCCTTGTTGCAGCAAACCTGCGTACTCAGCCCCAATGTTATTCTTATGCAGAATAATTAAAATTGTATATATCGCTTAATTGTGAATATATTTTTATGAAACTTGGTAAGTGGCTTGATGTAGTATTAAGACATCTATATCTCTATTGCAAATTCGCTGAGTATGCAGGTTTGCTGCGACGGGGGTATTTGTATTCCCCATAAGAATAACATTGGACAACGTACTGCGTTTACCGCAAAATGAAAATTTCAATTTTTTCCGAAACCAGTAACCGTAGAATAGTAATTCAGAATACCAAATTATTTAGTTTTTTGAGCTCTATTTAATGGTGAATGGTAATATTTTTTATATTTATGTATTTTTATGAAAAATCCAAAAAACTGATTTGTTGATGTTTTAAGTCCTGTAATTTCTGAACCCGAATTTTTACAGGAATGCAGGTAGTGTCATTTTGTTGGAAAACTACAGTTCTACAAACGAATAAAGATTAATCAAAATCGTTAGGGCCGTTTTTGAGAAATTTTGATTTTTCATGTTTTTTGGCGGTTTTTGGGGGATAATTACCCTTAAAAATAAAAAATTCAAAAAATGAAAAAAGCACCTGGAGATACTGTGGATTAGTACCTACATACCAAATTTCATAAAAATCGGCCGATTGGTTAGGGCTCTAGCTCTGTGACCATCCACACACACACACACACACACACACACACACACACACACACACACACACACACACACACACACACACACACACACACACACACACACACACACACACACACACACACACACACACACACAGACATCACGTAAAAACCACTTTTTTGGGTTCAGGGAGCACCAAAACGAATATTTCCACTAACAACTCAAATTCGAAAATTTTGACCAAAACAATACTTTCTCCATGTACTATGTAGAGAGGGAGAAAGTAAAAATATATTCACAAATAAGCAGTATATACAATTTTAATTATTCCCCATAAGAATAACATGGGGGCTGAGTACGCAGGTTTGCTGAAGCAAGGAACACAAAAAATGGGGTTTTATAGAAATATCAATGTGACTCAAGTAGATAAAGCCACATACCAAATTTTATTAATTTATGTTCATAATTAAGGGAGATAATACGTTACTTATTCTCCATAAGAAAAACATGGGGCTGAGTACGCAGGTTTTCTGCTACGCGAGCTATCGGCCAAAAAATGTTTTTGAGTGCAAATATCAATATACCACAACGATATGAAGCGATATACCAAGTTCCATCAGGATAAGTTGATAAATAAGCAAGATATACAATTTGTCTTATTCTCCATAAGAATAACATTGGACAACGTACTGTGTTTAGCGCTTTCAATATCTTTGTAACCATTTTACGTAGAGCAATGATCAAAACACCAAATTGTGCGTCTTTTTAAGCTAATTCTAATGGGGGGAAAAACAAAAATTGTATGTAAAAAACTCAAAAAACCCATTTTTGGGGTACAAACCCCCCAAAATACCGCTTCGGATTGGTCGATCTGCCTGGTTTTCAAAATTAAAGTCATAAATGCTGCTTTACACGTTTATACCAAATTTCGTCAAAATCCGATTATTTTTACGAGGGTTATCGTGCTCACGGACACACACATGGGGTTTATAGTTTACAATACACATATATATAGTTTTGAACGAATGGTGTTTTTGGCATCTGGGGACCTCAAAACGAAAAGTTATCATGGTCCCGGGCCTAGGTCTTACCATGTCGACTACGGTAATAGCTTCTTCCCCATAGGGGAAATTCGCTAATAATTGAACCATAATCTTGCGGATTACCTTCACCGCTAAGTGTGAAAAATAAACAAACAGTAAAAATCTATAAACACAATCATTTAATGGGTGATTTTCACTTATTAGTGAATTTCCTATGGAAAGTGAACTATTAACATGACCCGTACGGTGAAACTTAAGCCCGGGACCACCATAGAAGTTCCTCCTAACGTAACCCCCTGAACACGTTTTGGGGGGTCGTTCAAAATTTTATACATATATATATACATATATCTATATATACATATATATATACAAATATATATATGTGTATGCACTCTAGTGGTCGCATTTTTTGTCCGATTTACTTCAAATTTGGTAGGAACGTTCCTTTCTATAATCTGTTGGACAAGTTCCTTGGGCAAAACAATCGGAAAACTCTAAACCCCTTTTTTGGGGATTAATCTTTCAAATTTCGAGTTTTTGGACCCAAAAAGGGTCAGAAAAGCCCCGGATGTGAAATTAACGCATGTAAAAAGATGGGAATTAGTGTGACGAAACTTTTAAGACTTCTCTCGTTATTCTAGCATAAATATTTACCGAGTTATTAAAGAAAATGTGTATCGACCAAACACAGTACGTTTTCTTATTGGGTTTTACATTAGAAAAGCCTATTATTCATTTGTTGGTGTACCCTACTTTTATCATCCCAAACAACCTCACGCCTACTTTAAAGCCTGACTGGACCTTCTCCTAGCCTTATAATGTGCAAAATTGTATTCCCACCATTGCAGGTAAATAGAACCAGGAGCATCAGAACAGCCAAAAAATCAATATTTTCAGATTTGAATAAAAATTGGAATAAATGTATGTTTTTAACTGATTTTGAGTTTTTATGGTTTTTTATGTGGAAATTCACTTCCCTCACGTCAGCGTGCTGCGTGCAAACTCGTTTATTTGTCAACCTGTCGACTTATTTGTGACAATAATCTTACAGAAATTGTATACAAGACGTCAACATTTTAATGTTAAAATGCTAGTGATATTTTTATTAGATGCTATAGGTATGCTTTTATATCAGCCCCTACTTATCTTCAGCGACGTATATTTTCATTAAACAGAACCTTTCCAGCATAACTCTCTTTTTAATATTCAAGTAGTATTTTTGTTGCTCGTACATACATTCATAACTTTAGGTAGCTAATAATTCTTAAAATACCCTACAAGTTTGAATAAGTGCTAAGATACTGATTAATATTTGTTAACCGCTATAAATCAAAAGTAATATTTTTTGAAAACATGCAGATAGTTAAATAACGTTTTCTAAAACATTATGTCACTTATGTTTGTTTTACATAAGGAAACATTTTTAAACATTTGCCAACACAACATTTAATCTTTCGTGATATTACGCAGACGAGAACAAGAAGAATTTAATGACTAGGAAGACCATTTAATATGAAAAGCATTTTAGAAATATTGAAATGTGTCTATAAACTGTGTAATGTTAAATTTATTTAAAAAGAAAGACTCTTGCAAACAACAGATTTTAAGTTCAATTTATTTATTTATCAATTTGTCTGCACATTTAATAGAAAATCGCGATTTGCTTTAATGTTCAAAGCTATCAAAACCCATTGATGGTCATTATTAGTGAATTTCCTTTGGAAAGTGAACTATTAGCATGACCCGCACGGTGAAACTTAAGCCCGGGACCACCATAGAAGTTCCTAACGTGACCCCCTGAACACGTTTTGGGGGGTCGTTCAAAATTTTATATATATATATGTATATATACATATATATAGACATATACATACATACATACATACATACATATATATATATATGTATGCACTCTAGCGGTCGCATTTTTTGTCCGATTTACTTCAAATTTGGTTGGGACGTTCCTTTCTATAATCTGTTGGACAAGTTCGTTAGGCAAAACAATCGGAAAACTCTAAACCCATTTTTTGGGGATTAATCTTTCAAATTTCGAGTTTTTGGGCCCAAAAAGGGTCAGAAAAGCCCCAGATGTAAAATTAATGCATGTAAAAAGATGGGAATTAGAAATGCGAAAGTTTTAAGCCCTCTCTCGTCATTCTAGCATAAATATTTACCGAGTTATTAAAGAAAATGTGTATCGGCCTAACACAGTACGTTGTCTTATGGAGGTTTTACACTAGAAAAGCCTGTTATTCCTTTGTTAGAGTACTTTTATTACCCCCAGCAACCTCACGCTTACTTTCAAGCCTGTCTGGACCTTATCCTAACCTTATAATGCGCAAAATTGTATTCCCAGCTTTGCAAGTAAATGAAACCAGGAATATCAGAACAGCCAAAAAATCAAAGTTTTCAGATTTCGATAAAAATTGGACAAATGTATGTTTTTACACTGATTTTGAATTTTAAAAGTTTTTATGTGGAAATTCACTTCCCTCACGTCAGCGTGCTGCGTGCAAACTCGTTTAGTTCTATTACCATTAAATAAAAAAAATTAAAATAAACATTTGTTATTTTTCTACTATTCGAAATCGATTGGTAATGGATAAATATTAAAATCTAGATATTACATTTAGTTACAGTTTCATACTATTTTTACCCTGCAAAGTTCCTTTTTCAGAAATCAATATTGTAGATGTGCACAATGTATACAAAACAGCATTTCTATTAGGGGTGCAATTACAACAAAAATCGTGTCTCATTAAATAAAATTATTCTGTAAAATATTCAGCCAAGGAAATTGGTATTTATATAAAAAGACTGAATTATAACAATTAACTTTATTTTTTTACTTCCGATTATCAACACTGACTGAGTAATATTGTGCTTTTATTCCAATAAACAGCAACTTTCTATAAAATTAATTTATATTTATAAATTGAATGGTTCCGATTCCCACTATTACAGTCAGATTAAAACTTCAGTAAGATGACTCACCAACCATAAAGTAAAGATTATTCATCCGTTAATCCAGATTAAAACTTGTATGTTACTCAAAATCACTGATTTAGTATCCAAAAACAAAATTTCACATGCATTTATTACTTTAACTGGTAGTTCCTACTTTCTCACACCGAGGTTTCTACATCCTCCGTCATCAGGTTTGTTAACGGGTTCACATTCGCTTAAACAAACAATTAAACACATTTAATCCTACGTAAATATTGCTTTTCGTTTCCAACCGAATGCAGGTGAAACATATTCTGTGACCGCAGTATTCGTTTTATACCATAAATGCGGGCTAGTAGCATACTACCTACAAACAGACAATTACCCAAATAAACCCCATTTTTTGCGCATTATTTGAAAACAGTTCTCTTTTAACCAAATAATTTAACTATAAGTCTTAGAAATCAAAAGAATTATTGCATAAAATAAATAGCGTGCTTTTTAATCTGAGCTTGCATTGGTTTATTTATTTTTCATTTGATTCCTTTTCCTTTTATTTTAAAGGGAATCTTACTAAAAGGAGAATGGCAGAGCAGTCAATGTTTCTTCCAGATAAATTGCATTAACAACTATTCCAGTGACCGTGAGTGAATGTTGATTCTTCTTTTCGTCGTTTCTCAGTGTTTTCTAAGAGAGAAATTTATTAAAAACAACGTCTACATCGTCAAGCATTTACGTCCTTATTAGTAGATTCCATAAAATTAAAATTAAATTATTTTAGTCCGATAAGTAAAGGGAGTATATATATACTTGACAGTTTTAAGTAGTTCTTCAGAGAGGGTTTAAAATTTCATAATTAGAGCTTAAAACAACTTTTTTATTAAATATAAAAAAGTTCAACTAAAATGCATCATACAGATGCATCATCACAGGTGCATTTCATACAGATTGGACCATTGGTTTTGGGCTATTTTAAAATGTATCTTTACTATGCTAAATGATTTCTTCGAGTGCATTGTGCTGTTCATGTTATCCTGTATGTGCATAGCCAATAATTCATATGGATGCTTATAAACAGTACATTTTATTATTCGGAGAAATGTATATCATTGTTTATGGACAACTAAAGGTTTTGTGTTTAAGATTACCTACAGTTATGTTAAGTGTGTTTATAGTTTTATAACGGATCACCATATACGTTATTCTCTAAAATAAATTATGAGTGTAGTAATGTTGTGTTTGAAACTGTACTGTCAGATTAGTTTATTTTCGAAGAGCATCCTTTTTAAGGACATAAATATTGAACATATTTCCACGTCGGATTGCGCCCTTGATTAAATAACGTGTTTCACTTTGCAGACTAGTTTGTTAATACATTTATTAATTTTAAAGTCAAAACCTATATTGTTATTACTGTCGTACATTATTACTTGATCTGTTTAGTTTTTATGCTCTAACCGATCAGCAATCATAATAGAACTCGTTTGAAGTAAAATGATTATTTGTTAAGGTAAGATAACAAAAGTTAATGATATTTTTCTTAACTTGCTGAAGTTCTTTTATGGCCGTACAACCAATTTCGAATCTGGGATTACTTTTTTATAAATCTTTAGAGTGTTAATTTAAAATAAAGGAGTTTAAAAATTATCAAATTATTCCATTTACTTAAAAAGTGAAAATCATCTAAAAATTTGTGACAAGTTTTAGTTCAAAAAGTAATTTCAATTAAATAAATAAATAAATAAATTTTATTGCTTTGACAAAATCTTGAACTTTATATTGTAGTTTATTTTTACATAAGTTACAATATGTCATAGTTCATAGTTGTCATAGTTTACATACAATATCAAATACCGGTACCGGTATATTAGTTTTGTCGGAGTTGTATTCAACTCTTTTCTATTGTTAACACCGTAAAATGTTTACGAGTGTACGGGCTATCTTTTGTTGGTGCTCTGCGGTAACTTTTGTAAAATATATGTAAATTATTTTGTTGGCGAAACTTATATTATTAGAATAGATAACGGGCAGTTCGCGTTTGACAGGAATTATCTTTCTCAAGCCGTCGAACAATGTTATAGGGTTTTTTTTATTATCCATCTGAGTCAATAGTTACAAGCAGCAAATTTTCCTCCATACCTGTAAGAAGAAGTAGAAGAAGAAAGTTTTAGTTGGAGGGAAACTTACTTGACGTAGCGGTGTCGTCTGGTGCGCGGCGGCTCGCCAAATGGCCATCACGCGGCACCCCTCGGCTTATATACTCCCGGGGGTGGGCGGGGTCCCCACCGACCAATCACCGCCCACCTCGCGTGACGTCACTATCACATTGTTGTCGCCTTCTCACATGTTTTGTTTTGTGTTCAACATACACTTGATTGGATTTTTGCTCGACTCTCTAAATACAAACGTAATTTAGGCCCTCACCTAGCTGGTTATGTCGCGCCCTTTAACTCGCTCCCCGCTTGATTGTTTGTTGGAAAGTTTTGTTTTGGGGATGGAATTTTAATAAGCCGGTGCTTACTTGTTTGAGTAAAAACAGCAGCGCTTGAATATGGATTGGACCCTTAATAAACAAACTTGTTAAGTTTGTTTCGCGGTTTGTTTTTTAAATTGTATAGGAGTTGAAAAAGAAAATTTACTCCGTCACAGATCCATTTAATGGGCGCACAAAGAAGGTGTTTTGGCATTTAACTTAAATAAATTTAAAATTTTACATTAAAAACTATAGAAACCTGTTCAACTTTCAAAAACCTTTACACTAAATGTTTTCAATACATTTTTGGCTCAGTCTTTTATAATAAGAATTTGCGAAGTAAAAATTAATCTTTCAGATACATATCTGGTAACAAAGTATATAAGATTGGAAGGAAAAAAAAGAGGCGGAGAAGGCGCCTGCTTGCTGCAATACCCGCAGTGCACCCTGGTAGCTGGATTGCATCTTAGCGCCTTGCACGGAGTAGAACTTTGTATTCGAAATAAGTTATTTATTAACTTATTAAAGGAGAGTGCTTGCATTGGTTTAGAGATGTGCCAAGCAGTTACATGAGCGAAACAGCTGCAGCTAGTTCCTTAGCGGCCGCGGAACTTGTTCCAAAAGTAGTTCCAGCTGCAGCTAGTTTGGCCCCCGTTACTAGAGTCTCAAAACAGTCAGACGCTGCAGCTGTTTTCGGAACTAAACGCTGCAGCCTTAACTTACTTTCAATTGCTTTAATATATATTGTTTGTAGAGAAAACTGATTCTTAAAATTAATAACTTTGCTAAAGAGCTGTTTTAATCTTTATAGATAATGACCTGTTGTAATGTAAAATTATTTTTAGAGTTAACCACTAAAAAACACAAAACTTATATGAACAAGTTTGAATAGCTTAGTATTTAAATTAACTGAAAAAATAAAAATAGAATTTAGTAAAATATTTAACACACGATTGTGGTTACTGTTTAAGAAAACATTTTCAAATAATTGTAATGCACACTAGAAATACGCAATAAAATTACAATATGGATGCATTAAACTATATACAAGAGGTGGAATGCAGCAGGGAAACAAAGCCAATATTTCAAAACAGATAAGCGATGTCTTCGCGATCAGTGTCCTATTGAGACTGTACAGGAGGGATGTGCAGAAAGAAATCAGATAAATAATTTCCTGTCTCAACATGAAAGAGTAGGCCCAGGCCTGGGGTTACGCTGCAGCTGTTTTGGTTTCTCGGTAACTCCCAGTTTCAGTTACAGAAAACGAGCTGCAGCTAACATCCCGTTTCAGTTACAGAAAATGGGCTGCAGCCATGGCTGCAGCTGGTTTGAAAAGTAGTTCCGATCGGAACCGAATTGCTGGTCAGGTTGGAACGGTTGGAACTCCTTTAATTCTCGGAACGTTGAAACAAAGCAGTTCCAGCTGCAGCGACACATCTCTACATTGGTTTATTTATTTTTCATTTGATTCCTTTTCCTTTGATTTTTAAAGGGAATCTTAAACAAACATTCGCGTTTGATAGGAATTATCTTTCTCAAGCCCTCGAACAATGTTATAGGTTTTTTACTATCCATCTGAGTCAATAGTTACAAGCAGCAAGTTTTCCCTATATTGTTATTATTAACAATAATAATAACGTAACAGATGCTAAAATTTCATAATTAGAGCTTAAAATAACTTTTTTATTAAATATAAGTTGCCATTTTAAAATGTATCCTTACTATGCTAAATGATTTCTTCGAGTGCATTGTCCTGTACAATGTCAGGTTTAGTATCCAAAAACAAAATGTCACATGCATTTATTACTTTAACTGGTAGTTCCTACTTTCTTACAACGAGGTTTCTATATCCTCCGTCATCAGGTTTGTGTAACGGGTTCACATTCGCTTAAACAAACAATTAAACACATTTACTCCTACGTAAATATTGCTTTTCACCTTTACCTTTACTATCCATCTGAGTCAATAGTTACAAGCAGCAAATGTACATAACGTCACCATTAAAAATTCTTCTTATCAAATTACCATAAATACAAATTATCTTTGTATTTATACAAAGTATATAGTTAGTTTAATTGTTTAATTGTATAGAGGACTAATTGTTTTCTTTTCCCGTAAAACAACAAAATATATAACAAAACTATAAGAGGCCGTTGAAGGTGGTAAAAGACAATTGTTCAAATATAATATTGAATTTGCTCTAAAGAGTAAAGCTAATAACCATTTTAATTTAATAATCTACCATTATTTTACAAATGTAAAGGAAGTTTAACATGGGACAGAAGGATATGCAAATGCGAGTGCATTTCGAGACATATGTTTTTCCTGGACATAACTTTCCTCTCAAGCCTACGTTTTCTAGCTGCTTCAAACGTTTTCAAATCATCTCCTTACAGAAGTATGACAAAAATAAAAATGTTTATAAAGAATGCTCTTCACTAAACTTCACATGCTAAGAAGAGCGACATATACTTATACACTCCAATAATTAAAAATATCAGTGCAGCTGATAAACGTTTTTAAAAGTCCGTGCAGCTTCCACACTTCTCGCGAACATTCCTGAACATTCGGCCGAACATTCTCCCGAAGACCTTAACATTCCTCCCACAAGACTTATATAAATAAAGTCTTGCACAAGTGTACTAGGTCATGCATGTTGCCTAGTTTTACCTAGTTTTTATACTCGATTTTGGGAGGTTACGCAATACATTATTTTGAATATAAATTTATTAAACTTGAAAAGCTCATTATTATTGGCAAATAAATATTTAAGATTAAATAAAGTAAGAATATCATTTTTCTAAAGATTTTTTGCTAATATTACTTCGTATTTTTCATTGAATAGTTTTTAATATTCGTATTCTATATATTACATGGATTTTACTTGAATTGTATAGCCAATGTTGTTTTTATCTTTAACGGCGAGATTAAGATAATTTTTCTTACTCGTTAATAGCTAGTTAATTTAATTGTCATGAAATATGTATTCACAATCGTTCACATAACAATCTACCATATATTTTTTATTATCTTTTATTCAAACGGTTAGAATCTATAGGAAAATAAATTCATAATTATTGTTGGAAATACTCTCCATGTGTTAGCTACTGATTCATAAATTATTATTATTTAGTATGCATTGTCAGTATTATTAAAACTTTACGTAATGCGTCTAATTTTAAAGTTATATTTAAAAGGCTTCAACATATTTTATTTGGGTTGGTTACATTTTTTGCGAGTGCGTCTTACATTTTGTCCCTGATCACTATTGTATCAATGTGTTATGTGGTTGCTTTGATGTTGACTCTAGTGTTAAGCTTGTGAACTGTCACTGCTAAACCTAATTTTAAATCATTATTACAACAACAATACCTCATATTTAAGAGTATTGGACTTAAAGTCAATTATACTTAAGGGCTAAAATTTAAGTGATTTGTATTTTATATATTTGAAATACGCATTGCAACTTCTAAACAATTGTTACTGCTATGAAGTCATCTTTAACTTTGTATTTCATAGAATACGAGCTGCTCCCCCGCGAAAATTTGCTGATATATTCCTTATAACAGGTGTTTATTGAATTAAGAAAAACATAGTGTTCGTTATCCCAAAAGGTATTACCGTTTCATTCAACTCCGTCGCATTTCTTCCAATCTAACCTTCTCTCTACTTAAATGCGGTTCCACACTTCTCGCGGACACGCCCGAACTCCGAATGTTCGGAGTGTTCGCGAGAAGTGTGGAAGCTGCACGAACTTTTCATTACATATGGGAACATACGTGACGGAATGTTCAGTAAAGCTTCGGGAGAATGTTCGGCCGAATGTCCAGGAATGTTTGCGAGAAGTGTGGAAGCTGCACGGACTTTTGAATACATATGGGAACATTAGTGACGGAATGTTCAGTAAAGCTTCGGGAGAATGTTCGGCCGAATGTTCCGGGATGTTCGCGAGAAGTGTGGAAGCTGCACGGACTTTTGAATACATATATGGGAACATATATGACGGAATGTTCAGTAAAGCTTCGGGAGAATGTTCGGCCGAATGTCCAGGAATGTTTGCGAGAAGTGTGGAAGCTGCACGGACTTTTGAATACATATGGGAACATATGTGACGGAATGTTCAGTAAAGCTTCGGGAGAATGTTCGGCCGAATGTCCAGGAATGTTCGCGAGAAGTGTAGGACCACCTTTACATCCTACAATAACCAAACTATAGTTTAGACTATTTATTCATCTTTTATCGTCAATAATAATCGCGTGGACGTTCATTGTGAATCATTGACTTTCTTCCCTCACAACATGAGTTTGATTTATTTAAAAAAGTACCTGGGGCCAAGCTTTGCTCGGGGAAGGCCAGTCAGTTTGTTTAGATGAATTGGAGTAATATCTCACCACTTCCCCCTACTGATAATCATAATATAACTCATTCGCCTCTTTGCTACATTTTAAGGTCACTCCAGTTGTTATTTATAGCTCAATGCCCCTTTGATTTATTTCACTACTCTATATAAGTAATCTTCACACAAATCTTTTAATCTCTGCTCTCAGGAAACCACATGTTAATAATCATAAACAACATGAGTATTATTTTGACAGTTCCCTGGTTGAGTATGAGCAGCTGTTACAATTATTTTGTTTTGATTTGAAACTCCATAAGCCCAATGTTAATTTTTTTACTTTTCATTTTAGTTTTTTTACATTATTTGATTTTCCTGGGGATGAGGCCTGTCCAGAAATTATTTATATCCCAGAAATTAGTTATTTCCAACATTTGAAGGAAATCGTTGGAGCCGTTTTTGAGATCCGTGTCGCAAGCAAGCAAGCAAACCTTACTCATATTAGAGTATAGGATAATCTAAACATTTTTATTTGTTCTCTTACTTCTGTAAGGAGATGATTTGAAAACGTTTGAAGCAGCTAGAAAACGTAGGCTTGAGAGGAAAGTTATCCCCTGTGCTGTTTACTGACGAAACAAACCAAGAAACTGTAATGAAACGTAATGGTGTTTAATGATCAGCGGTGATAAAATCTTGAAACAATTAAATGAAACAACTTTGTCCAATGGCAAGCCAGGAAGGCTTGTGGTGGGGAGCATTCTCTCAGGGTGGCAAGCCAGGAAGGCTTGTAGTGGGGAGCATTCTCTCAGGGTGGCAAGCCAGGAAGGCTTGTGGTGGGGAGCATTCTCTCAGGGTGGCAAGCCAGGAAGGCTTGTGGTGGGGAGCATTCTCTCAGGGTGGCAAGCCAGGAAGGCTTGTGGTGGGGAGCATTCTCTCAGGGTGGCAAGCCAGGAAGGCTTGTGGTGGGGAGCATTCTCTCAGGGTGGCAAGCCAGGAAGGCTTGTGGTGGGGAGCATTCTCTCAGGGTGGCAAGCCAGGAGGCTTGTGGTGGGGAGCATTCTCTCAGGGTGGCAAGCCAGGAGGCTTGTGGTGGGGAGCATTCTCTCAAGGTGGCAACCAAGTCATCTCCGTACAGTACATACTCTTTGATTTCAAGAAATACAGAAACATATATCTTTATATTAATAGGCAAGCACATATTCTTAGATACATGAAGTGGTAACACACAAGCACAAATGGGCGAGCGCAGCATTAGTGGGGTGCGGGAAGGGATGGGGGACGTGACCCAAAAAGCCAAGGAGTGTTTTTGATGCAGCGAGGAGTCTTTTCCTTGATTGATAAAGCCTGGTGCAGACCCACACAAATACTGTCATCAATATTCGACCGCCCACCTCTATGCTGTGTCTTAACGACTTTCTCTTTATAAATGCAAATTTTACAGATTAATTCTAGTCTATGGATTAGTTTGCGTGACACTGCTTAGCAAATAAGCTTTTTTGTTGATTGGCAAAATACTGAAATGTAACTACAATAATTTATATAATATGTCTCGAAATTCGTTGGTATTTTAAGTAGAACTAATTGAAAATTAGCGTATACAAATTAAATAAATAATATTTATTCCATTATTTTTTTAAATATTGATATTTTATTTTTCAATTTAACTAACATACATTGGTGCATTGGGGTACATTGGTCTAACAAGTCTTATTTTTAATTAGATTTACTATGTACTTATACGACTTTTTGGCTACCAGGATTCATGCTTTTTTAATTACAACTAAAAACAACATTTTTCAGCATGATAAGATATTTATGACTAGCCTAATTTGTAAATACAGTTGTAAAATTGTAAAGACAATCGAATTCGATTAGCCTTGACCGTAGGGTTTATCATCATAACCAATGAGAAAAAGTCCGCGTGAAATCGATTCTTCTCCAATCTCCGCTCATTTATGTTTTATATTTTCTTACTATCTTTTACATAATTAAAGGTGTAAACGAGCTATCGAATCGTTCTTTGCACGGGGATCTTGCAGTCAAAAAGCCAGATTGGAAAATTAAATATCCTACCATCTGTAGCCCATCGCCGCTTCGCTTGCTATCTAACTCACAACGCTCGTGTTTTTTATTTATTATTTTTTTTTAGATATTTAAGGTATACATTTAACTACATCAATACCATTGGCAAAGAAACTATTGCTTTCAGTCAGTAACAAGAGTTCGAAACACATTTCACTCAATTTACTCTAATCATTCCACCAGATAAAGTACCATTGGGATGAATCATTTTGATCTATGAATAGAGCATTAGCGCAAAATTGTTTAAAATACCATCGTCAGTTGAGTGATTTGTTGGAATTGCAATACCTCTGGTTTAGTGAAGTTTAGTTCAAATGCAAAAGTGTTAATATTACGAAGTGGTTATGTGATTTAATTGCGCAATTAAACTTTACCAGCACTTGGCACTCATTTGAACGTTTTATCACAAACGCCACACTTTTCTCATACAGTACTTGACAGTACCCACACGTGTGACAGAACACGAGTGGACACAAGCAAGAATAATGCGGTGCTTGGGCGCAAATGTTTCGCAACTCTTCAAGCGAGCCACTCCTATACACAAGGGGCGGACCCTCGACCTTCCAAGGTTAGTGAGAACTACGAATAAAGTTCTCCGTTTGTAAAACTGTGTAACTGTCTGTTGTTAATACATTTACAAACCTAGAGACCAGAATAATATAGGGTTCCAGTGTTGATTAAATTTGGAAGCCAGGGCCAATTTTACGATATCTACAGACTTTTTTAGTGAATTTCCTATGGAAAGTGAACTATTAGCATGAACCGCACGGTGAAACTTAAGCCCGGGACCACCATAGAAGTTCCTAACGTGACCCCCTGAACACGTTTTGGGGGTTCGTTCAAATTTATATATATATAGACATATATATATATGTCTAATTGTATTGTATATAATACAATTTTGCGCATTATAAGGTTAGTAGAAGGTCCAGTCAAGCTTTAAAAAAGGCGTGAGGTTGTTGGGGATGATAAAAGTACACCAAAAAATGATTAACAGTCTTTTCTAATGTAAAACCCCCATAAGACAACGTACTGTGTTTAGTCAATACACATTTTCATTAATAACTCGGTAAATAGTTATGCTAGAATAACGGTAGAGGGCTTAAAAGTTTCGCCACATTAATTTCCATCTTTTTACATGCGTTAATTTTACTTAATAATACAATATATATATATATATATACTGTATTATTTAGTTCACTGCATAGGGCTACTATTATTATTATTACTTTTAAAAGAAAATTAAAATTGTAAAGGGTACTCTGGTAATTTTCTTTTAAAAGTAATAATATATATGTGTGTGTGTGTGTGTGTGTGTGTGTGTGTGTGTGTGTGTGTGTGTGTGTGTGTGTGTGTGTGTGTGTGTGTGTGTATGCAATCTAGTTGTCACATTTTTTGTCCGATTTACTTCAAATTTGATAGAGACGTTCCTTTCTATAATCTGTTGGACAAGTTCGTTGGGCAAAACAATCGTAAAACTCTAAACCCCTTTTTGGAGATTAATCTTTCAAATTTTGAGTTTTTGGACCCAAAAGGGGTCAGAATAGCCCCTGAAGTAAAATTAACGCATGTAAAAAGATGGAAATTAAT
Organism: Allygus modestus; assembly: GCA_963675035.1. Lineage (NCBI taxonomy): Eukaryota > Metazoa > Arthropoda > Insecta > Hemiptera > Cicadellidae > Allygus > Allygus modestus. The sequence goes on along the minus strand of OY776116.1, from coordinate 38,236,581 downwards.
GTGGCGAAACTTTTAAGCCCTCTACTGTTATTCTAGCATAAATATTTACCGAGTTATTAATGAAAATGTGTATTGACTAAACACAGTACGTTGTCTTATGGGGGTTTTACATTAGAAAAGACTGTTAATCATTTTTTGGTGTACTTTTATCATCCCCAACAACCTCACGCCTTTTTTAAAGCCTGACTGGACCTTCTACTAACCTTATAATGCGCAAAATTGTATTCCCGGCATTGCAGGTAAATAGAAGCAGGAGCATCAGAACAGCCAAAAAATCAATATATTCAGATTTGAATAAAAATTGGAATAAATGTATATTTTTAACTGATTTTGAGTTTTTATAGTTTTTTATGTGGAAATTCACTTCCCTCACGTCAGCGTGCTGCGTGCGAACTCGTTTTACATGTACAAGGTTCGTTACACCCCTCTAAAACCTATAAGAATCCAAAATTCGAAAAGTTAGCCATAACGTGTGCTAATGATGGTGTATAGACCCTAATAAATGTATTCCACCCGCATGTACTAAGTACGTTTGGGGTCTTACATTATTGGACCTAAAATCGATTAATCCAAAACCATTTACGTTTAATAGCTAACCACTGCCTTTAAAAAAAGCGCGATAAATTCAATAAATTATAACTTTAATCATAATTCCACGACAGTTGGTTGCATAGGAAATGGAACTTTTGATTATTTAGTAAAACCAGTATGGTTGTCTAATGTTATTCTAATAAATGACTAAATGTAAATTTATACTGTATGAATTTGTTATGTTAAACAAAATGTGGTAAATGCATTAATCTTAGTATCGATCAGTTGAGAAATTGAAAAATATTTAAAAGCCATAACTTCGGAATTCCCGACTTAAAAATCCACGGTAAGTAGACAATGCCACTTTAAGCTACGAATGATGTTTAATGCAACAAATTTGTACAAGAATATTCTATAACAAAACTTTATGAATAGGCTTATTTAATATCCCTTTTAACATGGAGGCGAATGGGCGAAGCGTACGTCTGGCCATAAACACAAATTTAAATAGGGAGAAAGTTTATGTCACTTTCCTCATTCTGATCATCGTTACAAATGATTCCCTCGATTCTGTAATAATGTTTAAGCGTTTGACCCTTAGGCCCATTCTACACGAGCGTGAATCCCGCGACGGGATTACCGCGTGACCGCGCCAAAATTTTGTGCAAACTACGCGTGGCGGGATCCCCGTCGCGTGAAGTACGCGTGAAACCCGTCGGGCCAATCTACACGAGGCGGTTCAGACGCTTCAGTAACATGAAATTTAAAATGATTTGTATTCCCCTGTAAATTTTAGGAATGTTATGTAAAATATTATGTACGTGGAAAATATTGTTTTCGTCAGAATTTCCGAATTTGAGTTATTAGTGGAAATATTCATTTTGATTGTCCCTGATTCTAAAAAGATGGTTTTCGGAGTTATGTCTGTTTATCTGTCTGTCTGTATGGATGTGTACAGAGCTGGAGACCGTACCATGATCAAATTTGATGAAATTTCGTATGTAGGTACTAATTCACGATATCTCTAGGTATTATTTTGTATTTTTTTAATTTTAGCGAATTTCCCCAATAGGGAAGAAGCTATTACCGTAGTCGGCATGATAAGACCTAGGCCCGGGACCATGATAACTTTTCCCCAGATGCCAAAAACACCATTCGTTCGAAACCGTATATATATATGTGTGTGTGTGTGTGTGTGTGTGTGTGTGTGTGTGTGTGTGTGTGTGTGTGTGTGTGTGTCCGTGAGCACGATAACTCTCGTAAAATTAATCCGATTTTGATGAAATTTGGTATAAATGTGTAAAGCAGAATTTATGACTTTAGTTCGAAAACCAGACGGATGGACTTTATCCAAAAGGGTATTTTGGGGGGTTTTGTACCCCAAAAATGGGTGTTTTGAGTTTTTACATATAATTTTTGAAAAAGTCAAATATAAGTTTTTTCCATTGGAATCAGCTTAAAAATACGCACAATTTGCTGTTTTGATCATTGCTCTACGTCAAATGGTTACAGAGATATTGAAAGTGCTAAACACAGTACGTTGTCCAATGTTATTCTTATGGAGAATAAGATAAATTGTATATCTTGCTTAGTTATGAACTTTTCCTGATGAAACTTGGTGTGTTGCTTCATATCGTTGTGGTCTATTGATATTTGCACTAAACACATTTTTCGGCCGATAGTTCCCTTAGCAGCAAACCTGCGTACTCAGCCCCATGTTATTCTTATGGAGAATAAGTAACGTGCTATCTCCCTTAATTATGAACATAAATTAATAAAACTTGGTATGTGGCTTTACCTACTTGAGTTATATTGATATTTGTATAAAACCCCATTTTTGTGTTCCTTGCTTCAGCAAACCTGCATACTCAGCCGCCATGTTATTCTTATGGAGAATAATAAAAATTTCATAAATGATTTATTCATGAATGTATATTGATGAAACATGGTATGTGGCTTTATGTGGTATTAAGATATATATATATATATATATATATGCATTGGAAATTCGCTGAGTACGCAGGTTTGCTGCTACGGGGTATTTGATTTTTAAGAGTAATTATTCCCCAAAACCCGCCAAAAAACTGAAAAAATACAAATTTCTTAAAAACGGCTCTAACGATTCTGATTAACATTTAATGGTTTGTAGAACTTAAGTTTCCAACAAAATGAAACCACCCGAATGTCTGTAAAATGTCGGGTTCAGAAATTGCAGGGCTTCAAATTTCAAAAATTTCATTTTTTGAAATTTTCACAAATATTTTAAGTGTTAAATAGAATTTACGTATCACCAAGGAAAGCTCAAAAAGCTCAACAGTTTAGTATTTTTAAATATTAACCTACGATTACTGGTTGTGGAGAAAATTAAAACTTTCATTTAGCAGTAAACACAGTACGCTGTCCAATAGGCTGTTATTCTTATGGAGAATACAAAAACTACAATTTCTCTCGTATTTAATGATAAATTTAATTGAGATTTGAAATGCAGGTCATGTTAGCATTAAACAACAGAGGAAATTCAAAATATGAATCCCCCCAACCCTGGGGGGGATAAGGGGGCGATTCCCCTATTAAAAACACCGAGTGTAGCAAAGGGTTTTGTAGTGACTCCAAAAATGGAATTTGGGTGAACATTTCTGAAACAAGTTTTGTAGAAGATTTTTTGTGCATTATACCGTACTTTATATTTTATGGTAGTAAATACAAAATAATTTAGTCATTAAAGTTGGGCTAAAAGGGAGAAAGTACGTGTCAGTTTCCTGATACCGTATATTTTACATGTTATAATTTTTACAAAATAAGCCTATAAAACTATATGTATTCTGAAACTAAACTTAATTTAGGATAACATGACTATCTTGGAAAATACAATTTTTACCCATGACATTGTTTTCTAGGGTTGGTTCCGCCCCTTTTCGAATCTGTTCACTAATTATTAAACTTCAACCCACTACAAAAAAATCTGTTGAAAGGATTTTTATTCTACAGCATACATTGATTTTTATTCTACAGCATAAATTGATTTTTATTCTACAGCATACATTGATTTTTATTCTACAGCATACATTGATTTTTATTCTACAGCATACATTGATTTTTATTCTACAGCATACATTGATTTTATTCTACAGCATAAATTGATTTTTATTCTACAGCATACATTGATTTTTATTCTACAGCATATATTGATTTTTATTCTACAATTTCTCTCGTATTTAATGATAAATTTAATTGAGATTTGAAATGCAGGTCATGTTAGCATTAAACAACAGAGGAAATTCAAAATATGAATCCCCCCAACCCTGGGGGGGATAAGGGGGCGATTCCCCTATTAAAAACACCGAGTGTAGCAAAGGGTTTTGTAGTGACTCCAAAAATGGAATTTGGGTGAACATTTCTGAAACAAGTTTTGTAGAAGATTTTTTGTGCATTATACCGTACTTTATATTTTATGGTAGTAAATACAAAATAATTTAGTCATTAAAGTTGGGCTAAAAGGGAGAAAGTACGTGTCAGTTTCCTGATACCGTATATTTTACATGTTATAATTTTTACAAAATAAGCCTATAAAACTATATGTATTCTGAAACTAAACTTAATTTAGGATAACATGACTATCTTGGAAAATACAATTTTTACCCATGACATTGTTTTCTAGGGTTGGTTCCGCCCCTTTTCGAATCTGTTCACTAATTATTAAACTTCAACCCACTACAAAAAAATCTGTTGAAAGGATTTTATTCTACAGCATACATTGATTTTTATTCTACAGCATAAATTGATTTTTATTCTACAGCATACATTGATTTTTATTCTACAGCATACATTGATTTTTATTCTACAGCATACATTGATTTTTATTCTACAGCATACATTGATTTTATTCTACAGCATAAATTGATTTTTATTCTACAGCATACATTGATTTTTATTCTACAGCATACATTGATTTTTATTCTACAGCATACATTGATTTATAGTGAACATATCAATACTAAATACACGTAGAATTATAATAAATAACAATGTTTTTGGTGTTTAACAAAACATACATGTCTGCAAGTCACCTAGAAACAGCCTGACATTTCGAGGGTTACAAATATCTTCATTATTTACCCAAGCTTAGCACCGTGGTGAACCCAACTTGACAATAGATACGAAGTGAGGTGAAAACGCTACGTGTAGAAAGACTGGGCGGGATTGACGCCGACGTCCGCGTCAGCTCCGCGCTCCCGCCTCCTGACGCGTCCTCCCGCGACGGGAATCCCGCTCGTGTGTAGACACGCCAATCTAACTCAATGGTTCCTGTCGAGCGCGCGGCCCCGACGCGGGAATCCTGTCGCGGTTTTCCCGCTCGTGTAGCGTATTTTTCAACTTGTAAAGTAGCCTAACCCTATCAGAAACAATATTCTATAAATTTCAGCAAATAAAACACGTACCTTGCCAATTTGGGTACATTGAGCAAGCCCAGAATAAATTTATATTTTCCCTTTGCTGGAATATTCCGCATCATTTACCCGGCCGATCACGTATTACTCGCAACATCGCAGCGTCTCGCGGGACACGGTATGCTGTAGTGCATGTGTGTGACGCCCAGGGTGCGCGGGGGGCGCTCAGCTGACATTGTCATGTCAGTCATGCCAACATTACGTCTCAAATATGTAAACATAATCAGAAATATTTATTCATGTATTAAGAGCGTCCTTATCGCTTGAAAAAACTGGTAATTTACTGAAACAGATAAAGACACTTAAAACTCCACAACCTATTTCTTACAGGTGCAATTTTGGATACTACACGCAACACACAAAAAATCCTTTCATTAGTGTTGGCTGAATTCTCGAGGTAGAGGTTATAAACTCCGCTTCAGCTTGGTCAAGAGCAACAATCAATCTGCTGCTTATCAGCTGCCTGCGAGCAGAAAAGTAAGATGTAGCGAGAGATAAAATATTTGTTGCTCGCCAAACAGAAAACGGCTACTCAACGATCTGCGTAAATGAGCACTTTGGACGTGGTTTAGGAAACAAAAATCTTATTAGCATTGATTAGTCTCTGAGTGACATAAAACTTTTAGAAGATAATTTAAGCGTCAACGTGTTTATTGGATATTGGTTAGACGTGATGACTTAGATCGTTATACTAAAGTTGTAATCTGATTAATCATGTTAACAGTATGTCAACTTATAATTAACATTGTATTTTTTCTTTGCTACTTGCATTAGTGGCATTTCATTTACAAGTTTACAACTGTTGTTATAGGACAAGGGTCCAAACCTCTCAAAGCCTTACGAGATCCCCGGGAATCGAACCTCTTGCCCCGAAATTCAAGTCACTGACCGTTAAGATAGCGAGACGCCCAATGGAGAGGTTTTGTATATAAGTTATACATATACTCACCATTATCTTTATGGGATTATTTATTCATCGTGAAGCAATATCATTTTGTTAGTTTTTGGATTAAGATGATGTTTTGGTAAATGGTCATTAAAGTTATAAAGGCCAATTCAAAGGTAGACTTACTTATTAAATAGACATACTTATTTTGACTTATTTTTGGATCAAGAGGTACTTTAATCTCAAACTATATCAACTTCAGAAAATAATTACAAATTCATATTTCAACCTTTCAATAGTATAGTAGTTATTAGTTTGGAAAAAACTATTTTTAAATTCTTAGAACTACTTTTTTGTGTTTCTTACCACATTCGTTGTAAACAAGGGTGATTCAGTTCATATCATGGAAGAAAACGAGTTCGCACGCAGCACGCTGACGTGAGGGAAGTGAATTTCCATATAAAAACTTTTAAAACTCAAAATCAATGTAAAAACATACATGTATTCCAATTGTTGTTGAAATCTGAAAAAATTGATTTTTTGGCTGTTCTGATGCTCCTGGTTTCATTTCTCTGCAAAGCTGGGAATACAATTTTGCGCATTATAATGTTAGGAGAAGGTCCAGTCAGGCTTGAAAGTAGGCGTGAGGTTGCTGGGGATGATAAAAGTACTCTAACAAAGGAGTAGCAGGCTTTTCTAGTGTAAACAACGTATATATTATAATATAGATAATATAAGACAACGTACTGTGTTTGGTCGAAACATATTTTCTTTGATAACTAGGTAATTATTTATGCTAGAATGACGAGAGAGGGCTTAAAACTTTCGCCTCACTAATTCCCATCTTATTACATGCATTAATTTTACATACGGGGCTCTTCTGACCCTTTTTGGGCCCAAAAACTCGAAATTTGAAAGATTAATCCCCAAAAAAGGGGTTTGGAGTTTTCCGATTGTTTTGCCCAACGAACTTGTCCAACTAATTACAGAAAGAAACGTCCCTACCAAATTTGAAGTTAATCGGACAAAAAATGCGAGCGCTAGAGTGCAAACACACACACACACACACACACACACACACACACACACACACACACACACACACACACACACACACATATATACAAAATTTGAACGACCCCCCAAAACGTGTTCAGGGGGTCACGTTAGGAACTTCTATGGTGGTCCCGGGCTTAAGTTTCACCGTGCGGGTCATGCTAATAGTTCACTTTCCAAAGGAAATTCACTAATAAAAAAGATTACAGTAACATGAAAATAAATAACAAAATACAACATGCACTGCCCTATGTCATTGTGGTAAACCATTGCATGCACGATTAGATAACCGTTTATTTGTTTAGTAAACATTGACATTCTCGGAATTTCACAGTTTCATAAAATTATCATTATATGTGGGCAGTATAATTTAAAAATATATTATATGCAATTTAAAGGAACTGGAATACTATATATCCATATATAAATATTAATAACTTTACAGTGTTCAATATTGATTTAACTGGTAAGTTAGAATTGAGCTTAGTATTTTTCAAGATCTAGGTAGTAATTTATCTTAACATTTTTGGAATCGGCTTAAAAATGTGTGAAATATCAAACATTTCTCATACAAACAAATGTTTTAACTTGGGCAAATTTTGTTTACACGGGCCTAATTTCTTGATAAACAATATTTTTAGACAACCTTCTTTACTACCAATTTTATTAGTTTTTTAGCGAATATACCCTATGGGGAAGAAGCTATTACCGTAGTCCATATACCATGGTAAGACTTAAGCCCAAGACCATGATAACTTTTCATTTTGAGGTCTCCAGATGCCAAAAACACCATTCGTTCAAATTTGTATATATTTGTCTGGCGGCGCCAGATTTATATATATGTGTACGATAAGTTGTGCACGATAAGTTTCGTAAAAAAGGTCCGATCATAATGAAATTTGGCACAAATGTGTAAAGTACCATTTATTTGAACGAGTTCGAAAACCAGACGAATCGCACCATCCAAAAGGGGGTTTTGCACCCCAAAAATGTTTTTTTCGGGTTTTCACATGTAATTTTTATTTAAATCAAATTTTAATTTTCACCATTGAAATTTTCAGCTTAAAAAAACAATTTGGTATTTTGACCATTCCTCTACGTCAATTGGTTACTGAGATATTGAAAGTGCTAAAATACAATAAGTTGTCTAATGTTATTCTTATGGAGAAAAATAAAAAATTGTATATCTCGCTTATTTATAAACATAAACTGACGAAACTTGGTATATGGCTTCATCTGGCTGTGGTTTATTGTTGTTTGTACAAAAAAACAATTGTTTGCCTATGGTTCCCGTAGCAGCAAATCTAGGTACTCGGTCCCCATTTTATTCTTACGGAGAGTAATTAAAATGTTATTTATCCCTTATTTATGAATGTATATGAATGAAACTTGGTATGTGACTTCATTTAGATGAGTTCTATTGATATTATCATTAAAACCCATTATTTATTGTTCCTTGTGGCAGCAAACCTGCGTACTCAACGCCAATGTCATTCTTAAGGAGAATAATTTATATTTTAAACATCGCTTACTTGTGAACATATTTCTTATGAATCCTGGTAAGTGGTTAGTAATCCTGGTAATGTCTTATTAATGTTATTATATAAATAAATATATTATATTATATGTTATAAATGTTATTATATATTATATATATATTATATAATATATATATATATATATATATATATTCATTGGAAATTCGCTGAGTACGGAGGTTTGCTGTGACGGGGGTATTATATATGTTTATAATTTTATATATATATTATATATATTTATAATTCAACCTTCTTATATGATATATTTTGACTTCAGAAGTAAAAGTCATTCTGAATTCAACTTTGACGTAAAATTCACAGCGCACACAAAACAAATTTTGTTTTGGTGTTCACAAATGTATTAGAATTAATAATTTCTTTCATCTGCATTATATTTTTGTTGTAAAAAAGGTTTTCCGTCAAATAAATAATTTATATAGTTGAGAGGGTAAAGTTAAATATTTTCAGGGATTTTAATGTATTGTATTCGTTGTAGCCCATATATATATATTTGGCACATATGCTACTGTTGTTAATCAAAGGCTGCTTGATTAAATTGCGGTAGTCGAAGAAAAATTTCCGATCGTATACTTAAACATTTTGCGGCCATTTGATTATTCTTTATTTGATTCCTAAAAGATTCGAGTCTCCAGCTTGGATTGTAGTTCACGTTTTAAAAGCAATTCCAAACGTTAGTATAATGGCCGGAGGTATATGGATTATATTGCTATATGCCATTCATTTATATTGAAGGGATTATCGGTCGTCCCTTCTCACTGGCGTCGTCATTCATCCTGCACCTGCAATCCTCCGCTTCCACTACAGATGAAACTGCATCGATATAGTCGTTCGTTATAGGACCAATCGATGAAACTATCGGATGAACTTCTGTAATAAGTAGCGAAGGACTTATATAGTAGTCGTTGCAGAGGGTTATCAGAGCCGTATGCTATCGATATAGTCGTTCGTTATAGGACCAATCGATGAAAATATCGGATGAACTTCTGTAATAAGTAGCGAAGGACTTATATAGTAGACGTTGCAGAGGGTTACCAGAGCCAATCAGAATCAGGGTGCATACTATTGATATAGTCGTTCGTTATAGGACCAATCGATAAAACTATCGGATGAACTTCTGTAATAAGTAGCGAAGGACTTATATAGTAGTCGTTGCAGAGGGTTACCAGAGCCAATCAGGGTGCATGCTATCGATATAGTCGTTCGTTATAGGACCAATCGATGAAAGTATCGGATGAACTTCTGTAATAAGTAGCGAAGGACTTATATAGTAGTCGTTGCAGAGGGTTACCAGAGCCAATCAGGGTGCATGCTATCGATATAGTCGTTCGTTATAGGACCAATCGATGAAACTATCGGATGAACTTCTGTAATAGGTAGCGAAGGACTATATAGTAGTCGTTGCAGAGGGTTACCAGAGCCAATCAGGGTGCATGCTATCGATCACGTGACCTATGACGTCTTCAGGTGACGACGCCATCGTTTGTGTACATTTTACCTCGTTCTAACCATTTCCCCATCAACTAGGGGCTAACTCCTGCAAATTTGGATTTCCCTTTTGACAGGTACGGGTGTTATTGAAGGGATTACTGGTCTGTCTCTTCACATGGGCTCCTGTCAGTCATCCTGTGATACAACGCTTCCACTGGCTTTGAAACTGCATTGACGTAATCGTTCTGTATCACCAATTTGTCTATGAAATAGCAGCAGTTTTTATAAAAGTTTTACTTTATAAATCACCTTTCCATATGTCACATAATTTACTTAATGACGCTGGTACATTTATTTATTCACTAAGTTAAAAATAGTTTGGAGACATTATTCATAATGCAAGTGAAGTATAGAAACGATTTTTGCCTTCTGAAATCCAGGAACTAAAAATTACTTATAGTTCCTGTTTATTCACGACTGAAAAACATTTTTCTGACTAGGTGCTCATATGTACCACCTTAATCATTTATACAACAGTCCTCTGTTTTCAACAAAGTTTTAAAACCATATGTCATCCTTTAAAATGTATTACCCTGAAAACTAATATCAAATCAAATAAATAATTTTGTCCTTGTAAATTGGGTCGAGTTAAAATGAACACCCTGATTGTGTTAATCTTAATTTAGCTTTGTATATTATTTCTCTAGGGTGTTTTTTTCTGTAGGTTTCTCTTATTACTTACAGCCTTATAGCTTAATCAAAACAATAAAAAATCCATTGCTTTTAACACTACCTTCACAATTAAATTAAATGCGAAAGCAAATACTACAAAAATGATAATTTAATGGATGACTCTCAGTTAGTTTTCTTGTCAACGTACTGGTGGCACCACATTACAGCGAAGCAGGGGTTTCAGAGTGGAAGCTGCGCGGCAAGTCAGCAATATAAATGTAAAATTTAGGTTCAAACGCTTTAGAATTTGCTGCGATATAGATAATTTACAATGTTATGTACACCTTGTAATAATAATTATTATTCATGTATCTCATTAGAAGGGTAGAATATCAACATTGCCTTAACGATTGCCTAATTATTTATGACACTATTAGCGTTGTCTGTAAATATCTCAATTTAGGTATACCATCATCAACTCTCATCATCATCAAGTATCATGTGCATACAGATTTGCATATACAGTCTGAAATGTGGCCTACACACGTGAAAGCTGAGCCATTAGTTATTACCAGCTTAATAACGTGTTACATACATGTGATTTAACATTGAATATGCTTTGACTCAAGTATTGATAAATAAAGGCTCTCTTGAAACTGACTATTTCCTCAGTTTAAATTAATCTTTCTCTCGCTTCACCTGTTAGACAGCATTCAACAAGTATTTTCAGTAATATCTTTACAGAATTTTAACTTTCAAGACCAGGGCTGTGAATAAAGATTTGCTTGTGTAGCCAGGTAGTAGAGAGGTTACACAAGCCCACCACCACTTGTTTTTTTTTTGTTTTTTTTTTTTGGTATTGCAACAAGTAAGCATTTCCAATTCCATCTCAATTCAGATTGGAGTAAACAAAGATAAAATATGAGGATTTTTCACTTAAAATGTACTATATATTCTAATCTATTAATCAACCAATGAATAACAGAGAAGACTTGAACAGACATAGTAAATGCTTTAACTACTGATATTGTCAATATCATATTGAAACAGATTTCCTGAAGCCTTACTGATAACTTTTTAATATTTTTTATAAATAAATGAAGAGAACCATAAAATCCAATTATTTTCCAAGCAGTGTATATTTTTGATTTGAGTATATATGTTTTATATATCAGTAAATAGTAAAAATAGGCATTCATTGGTGGTAGAACGGGGTCGAATCGCCGATTGTATTCGTAAAATATACGTTCCGGTAGTCGTTCGGGCCTATAAAACGGAATCCGGCTTCATTTTCGCTGGGAAAATGTGGTCCGATTGCCGTTTTTGAGCGAATAAGTACATTTCCGGCATAAAATACGGTTTTTACTCAATTTTCGGCCGATAACAAAATTTGCTGTCGTATTTATGACTCATGTATATAGTCAATGGTAATATGCTGTAAAATGATCGCAAAAAATTACCGATTTTGGCTGATAACTACACACGCCCGGTCGGTAAATTTCTCTAAAAACCCAGTTTGACCGTTTTCAGGCTAAAATGCGGCTCGATTGACGTTTTAGACGGCGAAATGAGAATATATTGCTATTTTAGGCCGATAATATTTCGATCTTAGTTTCGGTAAAATCTTAAGATTTCGAAGATTACATACTTTGATACTTCCGCTGGCGTGTTAGCCTTTAAGACGGCCACACACTACCGGACTTTTTCCCGAACAAAACATCAGACCGAGCAGGATTTGGGGTCGAAGGGAGAAAATCCGGTAGTTAGTGGGGCCTCCGAACCAGACATCGAACAAGACTTCGGACCAGACATCGCACCGAGCGCTCTCTAGGCGGTTTTTTGAGGAAAGATCAAAGAAAGATCGGTCCGATGTCTTGTTCGAGGTCTGGTTCGGGGTTCGGTAGTGTGTGGTACCTCCATACGCTTCTCCGACCGCCATCCCGAGCTCCGCCGCTAGCGGTACGACGACGGTAAGGGTTGCGGTCTTGACTGTTGTCATTTTAGTTTCCAGTTCACTAGTTTATGTAAAGTAGTCTGCACCTTGGAGTGGTCTGAGAAAAACACTTTGATGTTTATTTTTGAGTACAACAATCGGCCAGTTTTATGGGACTTGTCCCATCCTTCACTACCATAAAGTGAAGAGGAATGACGCTTGGAGAGAAGTGGGCGAAATCGTGGGGAGGTGGGTGAAATGGTGAAATCGACACATAAGTACACTGCTGACTTGCACAACGGCAACTAAAGTCATCCCCACCGTTTTTACCCCGCTCGGTGGTTTTTGCACTCAATCTGTCCGATCCGATGTCTTGTTTGGGGTCTTGATCGGGAAGAAGTTCGGAGTGAATTTAGCTACCTTCGTGCCCTGCTCCCTGCTCGATCTGATGTCTTGTTCGGGCAAAAGTCCGGTAGTGAAAACTATTGTAGTTTTCTTTGGCCGATTAACTACGTTTAGGCCTACTTGTCGTTTTCGGTTTAAAAGTTACGGCGACCATGAATTGCGGAGACCACGATTTTGGTCAATGAATTCAAGGCAGTCGTCTTTTTAGGCCGATAACACACATGTTGGTCAATAAAACGCGTTCGGCTATTCTTTACAGCCGATTAAATTATTATTGATATGGAATGTTTATCAAATTTCCGGGGGAGGACTCCCGGACCCTCCACCCCTGAGGGGTATTCTATACACCCCCCCCCAAAAAAAACTGGGCATTTCTCCCCACCCAATGTGACTCCCTGGATCCGCCCCTGATCGTGTCTGTATTTTACTTTGTAACAATAAATAACAAATTATTCTTTAGCTTTAACAACAAACGGATACTAAATTCCAACAATAGGGGTAAATACCCCCGTAGCAGCAAACCTGCATACTTAGCGAATTTCCAATGCATATATATTTATCTTAATGCCACATAAAGCTACATACCAAGTTTCATCAATATACATTCATAAATAAACAATTTATGACATTTTAATTATTCTCCATAAGAATAACATGGCGGCGGAGTATGCAGGTTTGCTGAAGCAAGGAACACAAAAAAATGGGGTTTTATGCTTATATCAATATAACTCAACTAGGTGAAGTCACTTACCAAATTTCATTAATTTATTTTCATAATTAAGGGAGATAACACGTTACTTATTCTCCATAAGGATAACATGGGGCTAAGTACGCAGGTTTGCTGCTATGGGAGCCTTTGTCAAAAAATTGTTTTTTTTAGGAAATATCAATGGTCCACAACCAGATAAAGCCGTATACCAAGTTTCGTCAGTATATGTTCATAAATAAGCGAGATATAAAATTTTTATTTTCCTCCATAAGAATAACATTAGACAACGTACTGTGTTTAGCACTTTCAATATCTCGGTAACCAATTGACGTAGAGAAATGATCAAAATACCAAATTGTGTGTTTTTTTAAGCTGAATCCAATGGGAAAAAATAAAATCTGACTATTTCCAAAATTATATGTACAAAATTCAAAAAAACCATTTTTGGGGTACAAAACCCCCCCAAAATACCCCTTCGGATAGAGCGATCTGGCTAGTTTTCGAACTTAAAGTCATAAATGTTGCTTTACACGTTTATACCAAATTTCATCAAAATCGGATAATTTTTACGAGAGTTATCGTGCTCACGGACACATATATATATATATACAGTTTCGAACGAATGGTATTTTTGGGGTCTGGGGACCTCAAAACGAAAAGTTATCATGGTCCCGGGCCTAGGTCTTACCATGCCGACTACGGTAATAGCTTCTTCCCTATAGGGGAAATTCGCTAAAAATACATCTAACAAAGGTTAGTATGTTGGTGATTGGAGTAAAATATTCCACAAATGTATATTTATGGAAAACATTTTTATGGAATAGTTCCGGGATACCCTATACATTTATTTAATACAATATTTGTATAAATTAATAAGATCAATGTATTATGATTAAATATATTTGTAAAATTGTAATTCTTAAAATTAAAAACCATATTATATTTGTAATTAATGTTTATTATAATAAATAATGTTTTGTTTTTAATACAGTAAAGCTAGGATAATTTAAACCTCTATAATTAAAATTCAATTTGTTGGATAGTTCGAATTTTATTACTGCGGTCCTTCGAGATTCGAACGATCCGAGTTCCACTGTATTTAAATGTGCTCACAACTTTGTCAAACATTTTTAATGATAACATCTGTACAGGCTACAAGAAATGTACTCATCAAAACTGTAAAGTGAACGCTCAAAATAAAAATAAATTTAAGATTAGTTGTCGGTGACATTGAAAGGCATATCAGTGGAAAATAGTAAGCAATCCAACCCTACTACTCAACCAGTCGAGTCGCGGGCCAGGGCTGTGTACCGTGTGCCTCGGACCGACGAAGAAGCGAGTAGACGGAAAGACAGTGCAGCGTGGGGGGAGGGGGAGAAATGAGGAGAACGCGCTCCTCTTTCCCCCCAGCCAGGTCACACACACTCACAGCACTGCCCGAGTTGTCTTCCTAGCGGCGCGCGGTGGCGACTTCTAGAACTACTGCTCCTCACCGCCAGACTAGCCTAGCGGCCAAACCAGGGGCCAGGTAACAAGGGCTATACCATTTCTTTGTTCGCGGCGCGTTACCGCCGTATCACCCTCCCACCCCGCCGGACAGCGAGGTGACGTCACTGAGCTGACAGCCGCTCATTACGCGCTTGGCGCAAATAATGCTAAATGAATACTTTTTCTAAACAGATTTCTACGAAGCTGTACGTCTCCAACCAGGGCCAAAGCCCGGAGTCGTGTTCTCTTGGCTGTGATGTCTCTTGTCCAAGGGCCCTTCCGTTCACTCGTTTCCTCTTGAACACGTGTCCTGATCTATTTTTGAATATCTTCAAATATAATCTTGGTATTAGGCTCAGAAAGTGGAAAGTGTTTGCTTACTAAGCACAGTGAGCTTGTTCAGTTGATTTACTTATTGTATTGTTTGTAGTGTTGTAGTGTTATGCGTGCACTTGTGATTGCCGTGAGTTTAATTATTTGTTGTTATTGATTTAGTTTTCACCACTATTGTTTGTAAGATTAGTTTAAAGCCGTGGAAATTATTAATGAATTCCGAAATTATTTTAGAAAATATTTATGTATATTTAACAAATATTATTTGTACATACTAGGTATGACGAGCATCTAAATATGGAAAATAGGACGCATTACTGATACATACAATAAAACTGTCTTATGAAATAATTATACATATTTAGCGAATTTCTCCCATAGGGAAGAAGCTATTACCGCAGGTCTCATGGTAAGACTTAATCCCGAGACCATGATAACTTTTAGTTTTGAGGCCCCCAGATGCCAAAAACACCATTCGTTAAAATTCATCTATATGTGGATATGTGTGCCCGTAGGAACGATAACTTTCGTAAAAATGGTCTGATCTTGATGAAATTTAGTACAAACGTAAAAGACAGGATCTATTTTCATGAGTTCGAGAACCAGAAAGGTCGCTCTGTTTAAAAGAGGGTTTTGGGGGGTTTTGTACCCCAAAAATTAGTTTTTTGAACTCTATACATGTAATTATTTTTAAACCCAAACTTTTATTTAAACCATTAAATTTTTCTTATAAAAATAAACAATTTGGTATTTTGATCATCGCTCCACGTCAATTGGATACCGAGATATTAAAAGTGCTAAACAAAGCACGTTGTCCAATGTTAATCTTATGGAGAATAAGTAAAATTTTATATTTTGCTTATTAATGAACAAATATTAATGAAACTTGGTATGTGGCTTCATCTGGTTGTGGTCTATTCTTATTTTCATAAAACAATTTTTACCGATACTTCCTGTAGCAGTAAACCTGCGTACTCAGCCCCCATGTTATTCTTATGGAGAATAAGTCAAATATTATGTCTCCTTTAATTATGACATAAATTAATAAAATTTGGTACCGTATGTAGTTTCACCTCTTGTTGAGTTATACTGATACTTGCATAAAAAGCAATTTGTTGTGCTCCTTGTTGCAGGAAACTTGCGTACTCATCCCTCATGTTATTCTTATGGAGAATGTTTCAAATGTTATATATGGCTTATTCATGAATGAATATTAATAAAACTTGGTATGTTGCTTCACCTAGTTGAATTGTATTGATATTTGCATCAAAATTGTGTCAAAATAGTTTGTTAACATTTAGAAGTATTTTATAATGAGTATGATCTGTATCTGTGTAAATATAAAATAAACTATAACAGGTGAGTGTTTCTTTTTCACTATCTAAGCGCTTTATTTTTCTTTAGCAAAGTTGTTTCTTAAATTCTGGAATGACTCCGCTGCCGCTAAAGGAGGATGTTTGTTGTTTTTAAAAACATAATGTGACTTAAACTACCTTCCTTTATTTTTAAATTGATCAAAATCATTCTTCTGGTCATTGCATTTAAGTTTCATTTTTATATACCGATAAAAAACTAATGGTTTTTCAACGTGATTTCATTTAACTTAATACAAACCTCTATTTCTTACTAAATAGTTTTATAAATAGATCAGCTGTCAATCCTTTTGAAAATTATATCGCAATAAAGCCTGATTCATCTGCTAAATAACGGCGAAGTCGTATAATCACGATGTCTGATAGAACACAAGTTTCAGCCGTGGAAGTTTTAGGGGTAAAGCACTGGTAGCGCGGTACTTCGAGCCGGCTGTCAGCGCGGTGACGTAGCGGGTCACGTGACGGGGGGGTCCGCTCAGGCGAAACGTTACGGCCCTTGTTACCTGGTCCTGGGCCAAACACCCTTAAGGAAGTATTCGACAGAGTTATAAAAAACTGTAAACGAGCTGTTAATAGGAATCAAAATAGGCAAAGATATGCTGATACGAAGCACCCATTTGCTGTAGGTACCAAAGTTTATATAAAATTCCAAAGCCAGAGTAACAAAGTAAAGCGTTACTAAACTAAGATGGATGTGAAATTTGTGGGACCCTACACAATTAGGTATTTTCTTAGCCCTGTAAGTGTTTAGCTCAAGTACAGAGATAGCAATCCGAGTGTAATAAAAAGGGCACACATATCACAGTTAAAATTAAGTACTGGCAGTTAAAATTGTACTAATTAAGAACCCTCATGTTGTCATACTTGTAGACGTTTGTATAAAACAATGCAGATTCTATGTAAATAGTGTAATATATTTAGATTTAGTAAGGGCCCGTGTATTTAAGTTGTAAATAAAAAGCGCATAGAACAAAGTTACGTAACGAAGTAAATAGTCGATTGTATTTAATATGACAGACATAAATACCAAAGATCGTATTTTAAATACGTGTAAATTAAGGAGGTTAAACTTTGAGAACGGATATTTAATAAGTTATTGAATAGTCCACAAAGTAGAAAAACAATGATGAGCAAAATCAGTGTTTTGAGCGAAGTAGAGATGTAATAAGTAGGAAAGTAAGTAGAGAGAAGTATAAAGACGTTGTCACATATGAGTTTTAAAGTATAAATGTAGTACTGTCATATAGTAATTGAAGGAAAATATAACTAGTAGTTTTAGAATTAAATAATTTTTGTAAAGCAAGAATTGTCGAGGGGCACCGCCGCCGGCCGTGAACGTGAAAGTGATTGTTTGTGCAGGACGATAAGCTTATCGGGGAGTGAGTCATGGACAACCCTAGACTTAAAAGGTCTAATCGATCTAGTTAGCGGTTGAGATTTATTACTACTTAAATATTTAAATGAATATTATTTGCATTTATGAATTATTAGTTAAATAAACAAAATGAATATTATGATTTATGAGCGAAATATAATATGAGAATTTTTAGTTAATTAAATATGTTTAAGAAAAATGTAAAAATGTTTATTTGTGTTATGGTAAGGAAAAACAATTATAGTGGAAATTGACGGACACAACTAAGGGGTAATATTGTGTGTGTGTGTGTGGATAAAAGTGACACGAATGTGAGAATGAATGTGGGAGGGGTAAACACTGAATTAGTTGACACTTCACTAGACAGACGCCGGCATACTGAACACTTCACTTTAAGAACTTCACTGAACTTCACTGTACACCGCAAAAAAATAAAGAACAAAGATATGATTTATGTTGAAATTAAAGCAAAGAAATTGAAATGTAAAGTTGTATTTAACACTTGTCTAGAAAGGGTTTAGATGTAATTAGTTATGAGAAACGAAGCTATGTAAAGAAAAGAAGGTTTATAATTTAGTTAAATGTTTGGTAACACTTATAAATACAGGAAATGTAACTTTTAAAACGTATTATTTTAAGAGCGCAAAGTGATGTACGTTCACTGTATGAAAATGTATCGTAGACCAATGAATACAGACCCTAGGGTCCTAGGATCTGTATTCATTGCGTAGACGTAGACTGAGGGTCAGTAACCCAAAATACAGTTAGGAGGGAAGGGGAAACCCCAAAATATTCCTTTCATTTCCTTACCCGTAGAGCCTTTTTGCTGGAAGATGGACGACGTTGCAGCTGGCTACTATACTCCATTGGGCGAGGGATGGACTTCTCGCAGTGACAGTCACTACTTAGCGGGTGGAAGACTTCTACTTCTTATAAATAAAATGTAATAGGGAAGAATGAAGACCTTTAGACATTGTAAATCTTTTATTTGAGTAGTTTTTTTTATATACATGGCAAAAATTAAGACTATTGTTAAAATTTGGGGGGATGATGTACCATGATTAGGTAAATTTTAACTAAATATTAAATTTCGGAGGAATTAACATTATTATAAATAGTTTTCAAGTAAGAGACCAGTAGGAAATTTGAACAATAGTTTGCTCAAGGTTGAGTCACCAGATTAGTAAGAGGGACGCGTTTAGACGGGATTATTGTTTCTACAGGTTTTAAGTAGACAAGTAAATATCTTGTTTGCACGAGTAAGTTGGTAGAAGTAGAGAGGGGGTCAGGAGCGAAGTAGAGCGCGTCTGTACGACACCAGAGACCGAGGGCGGAGGTTCGCTGCGGGTGCCGCATACCGCGCCGGGGGAGTCTGCCTTGCTGATCAAGTTGACTTCAAGAGGTATAGTGCAAACATGCTATTTGCAGTAAGAGTTTTTTTTTTTTTATTTCAGAAGTCGTTTTTCAAAAATTTAATGGTTTTATGTAAAAGCAATAAATCAGTGAGCAAATTATTGAGATTAAATAAAAACGAATTAAAGTAATTTTTTAAAGTCCATCAAAAACATCAGAGCAAGTTTAGTATGATTTTTTTTAAATTATTGAGTCAAATAGTTTGAGTAAATTTTGAGATACAATTAGCGTTGCATTTGAAATACACTGCGAAAGTATATTAAAGTTAAAGGCTTGAAATAGTAAATAATTTTAAAATATTATTTTGGAAGTAAATGGTAGAAGGAGAAATGTTTTTAAATATTTAAATATGTTTGTTGCAAGATTAAAGTAAAAGTTTACATGAAGACTTGTTGCTACAAAAGTCGTGTTTCTGTTTAATTGTTTCAGGGTTCTAGAAACGGAGATTCTTAAGTATTAAGAATATATAAACCTGTCATGTCCATCCATCCTATTAAATAAATCAAAGAAATATGGGGTAATTTGTAAATATAACGCCAGTAAAAATTAAAATCAAAATTAACAGTGCCATGAGTTGTATAAATGTGAGTAAAATTTAAAGAGAGGTATGAAGTATAAATGTAAAGTCCAATATAGCAGAATATGTATATTATGAGTTTTAGTTGTCAAATAGAGACAAAGTTGTTATTATTAAATTTACCTAACGTCCAAGTGTACCACGCCAGGATGGCAAATTAGATTTAACAGTATTTACTTAAGTTCTGGAGGTGTGAGGTATTAGTACTTACTTAAGGAGCAAAATAATAAGTAAGTAGGTAATGTGTGGTATACTAGGGGAAGGCACATACCAAGTTTTATTAATTTATGTTCATAATTAAGGGAGATATAATATTTTACTTTTTCTCCATAAGAATAACATGGGGGCAGAGTACGCAGGTTTGTTGCTGCGGGAACCATCGGTAAAAATTGTGTTTTTGTGCAAATAATAATATACCACAACCAGATGAAGCCATGTACCAAGTTTTATCGGGATACGTTCATAAATAAGCGAGATATAAAATTTATTTTATTTTCCATAAGAATAACATTGGACAACGTACTGTGTTAAGCACTTTCAATATCTCTGTAACTAATTGACGTAGAAAAATGATAAAAACACCAAATTGTGTGTGTTTTTAAAGCTGAATTTAATGGTGAAAACTAAAATTTGGCTTTTTAAAATATTACATGTAAAAACTTCAAAAACCCATATTTGGGGCACAAACCCCCCCCCCAAAATAGCACTTTGGATGGGTCGATCTGTCTGATGGTTTTCGAACTTAAAGTCATAAATGTTGCTTTACACGTTTGTACCAAATTTAATCAAAACCGGACTTTTTTACGAGAGTTATCGTGCTCACGGACACACACACATATGTATATATATATATATATATATATATATATATATATATATATATATATATATATATATATATATATGTATATACAGTTTCAAACGAATGGTGTTTTTGGGGTCTGGAGACCTCAAAACGAAAAGTTATCATGGTCCCGGGCCTAGGTCTTACCATGCCGACTACGGTAATAGCTTCTTCCCTACAAGGGAAATTTGCTAAAATTAATTTAGGTAATCTTCATCAATATCTCTAATTTATGACTTTTAATTACATAGCTTTTCATTTATAATTTGTATTTTCAAACAGAAAATTGGTTTTACATTTTAGTCCATCAAAATATAAAATCCACTGAGGTAATCCTCATAAAAATCTCTACATTTTCAAACCAAACGTATTCTTCTAGTTTCACCTCCACGATATGTTTGTAGATCCAATGAGTTAAAATATACCTACAGGAGTCACTACTCTCTGACAAATATAACCTTCAAAATGCGCGTGTTGTCGTATTTGGTATTTTGTTCTGTTGTGGTGTCAACTTGTTGGTGGGACGGTGTACAAGGTGGCGTATTTTCAACTATTTCCAAAGCCATATTACAAGAGTGTTTTCATTTAACTCAAATCATAACTTTGCTTCGAGATAAACAATATAATGCCATCTAAAATATGTCTCAAGCTCAAGATTAAAGAGTTAAGTTCAACATCAGGTTTCACCTAAAATACAACAAGATATTAATATTTAAAGACTTTAAATATCACCGTTTTTACATTGCATCAAATGGGATAGTTTGCCACCGTCCCACCCAACGAGGTAAATACATATAGAGAGGTCTCGTTTGGGGTAAAAAAACTGCAGTCTACATGCTAACCGCCATGTTGACCCTCTGTCAACTCTGCTCCATGGTAACAACCAGTCAAATCCTCTGTTCGCAAGTTAGTCTTTGGCCAGATGTTTTGTTTACAAAAATATCCTCCAAAAAGGCTTCACTTTTTTAACACGAGACGAGACCTCGATATACATATTTACCTCGTTGGTATTCCCAGAATTATTGCCAACATAGTGGCGCAGCGCCTGACTGGCAGAGGGGAGCAGAAGTTGAATTTACTGTAGTTCGTCTCTTGCCGCTCCGTGAATCCTTTCTCTGTAGCAATCGTCTTGTCGCATGTACGGATGAATGTCAAATGCATTACGACTATTTTGAGAAAGTGCAGCGTGAGGTATTGGAAGCGTAATACATTAGACTCTGATTATACTGCCTCTACCTTTAAAAGGGCGGCACACCGTCATTATCATCGGCTTTCGTCAAAATGTTCCCCGTTTCAAAATTTTTGTTGTAAACAATAATTATAATATAAATTATTAATAATATACAGGGTTATTCAAAAAGAAATATACACTTTTTAATGAATACAGTAAATCTGGTTTAATCAACAGAACAAAAATAAATAGTATCATTAGAAAGAGGACACTTCAAAGTTTTTGTTAACAAGCTAAAGATGTTCTATTTGTGCCCCTCGGGTCACACGGCAGACATCAGTTCTACAGACAAATTCTGACCAGACTTTTCCAAGGGTATTCACATCAATACTCTCTCCAGCTCTTGTTATATGCGCTGCCTTAATTCCAAGAGACTCGATGGTAATCGGGGAGTAAAAACTTTACCTTTACCATAACGGTAAAGGTAAAATCACAGGAAGAAGTCGCATGGGGTCAAGTCCGGACTGCGAGGTGGCCAACGCATGAGTGACACATTGTCGTCAGTTGCACGACCAATCCAGCGAAGCGGTAATTGCTCATCAAGGTGAGACATCAATCCGACATCATGGTGCCAATGCGGTGGAGCTCCATCTTGAACCAATATGTAGTCATTACTATCTTCTTCTAGTTGAGGGATAAGCCATTTACTCAACATGTCCAAGTAGACATGCCTGTGACCGTACTTTCTTGAAAGAAAAAAGGCTCATATATCTTTTGCTTTGATATAGCACAATAGACGTTTAGCTTAGGAGAATCCCTCTCTGTTGAACAATTTCTCTAGGATTTCCAGTCCCCCAGAAACGCACGTTGTGTTTGTTAACTTTTCCTCTGATATGAAACGTTGATTCGTCACCAAAGATTAGTCGATCAATGAATCCCTTCTTCGGAACGTGTCTGGATGTCATAACAGAATGCCAAACGAATGCTCCTTATAATCATCACGTAATTCTTGCATCAACTGCAGCCTGTACGGTGTCATCTTTAGAAGTTTTCTCAAAATTCTCCAAACAGATGACTTTGGAATTTGAAGTTCTACACTTACCCTGGTCGTTGACTTTTTTGGACTGCGCAGGATAGCAGCTTGGACCTGTTCAACACGTCCTTATACCAGCGATGGCCTCCCAGAACTTTTTGATTTGCACAATCAACCTGTAGTTTTGAATTTCTTGTGCCAATCATAAATAGACTTCCTACCTGGTGGGTTTCTTTGAAAACGCGTCCTAAAACGACATGCACTATACAGTAACTGATTGTTTGTTCCTTAGTTCAAGGAACAAAAGTCGTTCTCAACGCTATTATTAACAATTTTTTTAAATAACATAAACAAGGGTTATGTAACAACAATGTGCCAAAAATCAGCTGATGTAGTAACACGTTCATTAGCTACCCATTAATGCCAACATTAAAGGTATAAATTATTCTGTTTCAATTTTATTAATTTATAAAGTGTATTCTTCTTTTTGAATAACCCTGTATTTTATATTATATTATAATATAATTATAACTATATAATTATTGTATAATTATAATACAATAAGTATAATTTGACGCCACTAAACATTTGCCACCCTGGGCTACAGCCCCTATAGCCCCCCCCCCCCTAAATCCGCCACTGTCAATAGGCATACTTACCTATGATTTTAAAAAAGAATCATGAAAATCGACCCTATAGAACGGTCTGACAGTTGGAAAGTTTCGAATTTTTTTAAAATATATGATTCCTTTAATTTTCTCTTAAAAGATGAAGAATTTCTAAAATGTTGTATTTCCGCTGGTAAATTATTAATGAGTAACGTCTAACTCCTGCTTGGGATGTAAGATTTTTGAATAAATTTAATCTGTGTTTAGTTGAGAGCGGAACTTATTACTTGATTATGTGTCATATTTGTGAATATCCCTACCAATGACGAAAAGCGTTTACCGCTATAGCTGGGGTTTCCTAGGGGCGGAACTTTTCGGCAGCGTAGAGCGGAACGCGGAGAGCGCTGGCCTCTCCCATAGAACTCTATTAATAATACACCTGGAATGCTAGCGCAGTGGAGGTTTTGAAGCGAAAAACTGTCCTTCCCCCTCTATTTCATGGGCAACTTCGTCAACTGAGCGATTTCTGCCGGAAAATATTTTAATGCGCGCACTCATTAACACGCTCCTCCATCGCACATGGATCACCGGATTGTAATGAAACTTATATATTTCTTATCTGGAAGAATTGAGGATTCCAACAAAGTTAACAACGTACAGATCTGTCAGTTAACATATTTATAAAAATACAAAATATAATCAGCTAGTCAAATTGGAACATGAAAAGGTTACTAAGCGTGAACTTGTTTATTTTTGAGGTAGAAACAAACTTGAAGCGAGACAAATGTTGGAAATGAGTTGAATAACAACTTTTCTTCTAAAAATTTGTTTATACAGTTTTCTTACATTTATATCGCCACTGCCGCCGTCGCATCGCTGGTGTTATGGACTTTTTAAACGAAGTTAATAGTGTTGTGGTAAGCTATGTAAAGCATCTGATGATGTTTTTAAAGTAGTTTGTTTTTGTCACAAAACACTCAAACACTCCAATGAAAGTAAATTGTGCGACATTCATAAATTTGTAAGCAGTGCAATAAATTATTTGGTGGCAACATTTTTTGTTCCCATCCGATCACCTCCCCTGGTGATGATCGGCATGATTTACAGCTTGTGAAAAAGATTTGCTATTTGTTTTTCAAAGTACGATGCCATGATTTAGCTTGGACTCGATCCATGAAAGAAAATTTAGCTAAGGCAGAAATTGAGTACGTTAATTTTATTTAATAACACTTAAGATGTCTAAAAGCAACTGCATAGTATGATATTGTAATAAAATATCATTTAAAATTGGGTTTCAAATTCACCTGTTATTAACCTGTTCCCTGTGTCATTTTACATGCTACCGTATATTTTGGTTCCACTTGTGATTTAGTTTATTTAATACAAAACAGCGGCAATGAAACAAATATCTATTTCCAAAATAAAAAGAGTAGCTACCATAGACCATCACTTACTGCCTGTAAAATAATAAGTCATAGGTCAGCTTGTTAATACAATCAAATTCGTGTTGTATAGCAAAGTACCTACCGCGTCAGTTAGCTGGAATGAGTGCGGCGCGAATTGGTTTAAGCGCGGGAAACGTTGTTACCATCTTTACAGAACAAATAAATCAACTTATAAAACAATTTTTGGGATAGAAATTGTGGATCAAATAAGTATGCACAAGTTTTCCACTGGAATTTTCTTTTTAACCCTAAAACAAAAAAGTTTACGCTTAGTGACTTTTCGTGGCACACTTTTAAAACACTAAATAGTTTTCATTAGTACAGAAAAAATAAATTACTAAACTACAAGAAGTTTATACTATCAGATTCCGTAGTTCATGCAGATAAATCTTATTTATATTTAATTCTGTAAGCGAAATTTTTAAGTCAAAATTGTGGGAGTTTGGCAAATTGCAGGATGATGGGAGACGGCTCAAATTAAAGGTCTTGATCCGAGGGACTCGGGAAAAATAGTAGTATTTATACAAGTTTTCCAGCAAGCAAGAAATAACGTAAAACATCCCCCATAAGAAAAGCATGGGATTTGAAAACGTCTGCTTTATTTACATTAAAACATGTGATTAAGAGTCTACTTTGTTTATGAAATGATCGACGTGTGTTCAAATCAGATGAGGCAGAGTATTGGAGCTAAGTTAGGGGCTATGGCCCCTTCAAGCCACTAATATATAAACTAATATATAAACTTTATTGTAATTATATGAATCTGGCGAGGGGCAAAAGCGTGTGATATGGCGCACAATGCTGAAATCCACCGAGCAGCCGTGAGTGCCATCGAAGGGGTGGGGGTAAAGACCGTTTTCTTGACACAGCCCGAGCGTTCCAGGTGTACCCTCTCCTCGTCATGTCAATCAAATGGCACGGTTTTCCTAGACAGCGGAATTGTTCCGCGCCGCGCCGCGGATTAACTTTGTCCGCTCCCGGAGCAGAGGAATCCGCTCTCCGCCGCGGAATAGTATTGAGGTTATACAGGTGTCCTGTGATTTCGTGTTGTTACAGAATGAGTATGGGTAAATTTAGGACGTTAGATGACAGTTAACTTTTGTTGAATTAATACAAGGTCATCTAATTACCTGGAGTACGACTGGTATAATACCCAACAGATAATTAAATCATTACAACAATAAACGTTTAAAATAATACAACATTTATTATGTACAGTACATAATAATGCATACTGTTGTTTTAGCTTAAATTGGCAGTTTTATTGTGTTTTAAACGAAAAAACCCAATTGTTTAAAAATGAAAAATTATAGTTAACCTTTTTTTCTATTTCTTTACATATTATTGCTATACGAAAATTGGTTGAAGAGATATTGAAAATACTAATCACAGTACGTTGTGTGTTGAAATAAACTTTCTTTTAAGAAAGTATTATTTTATTTTATTGTCCTTGGTGTAGTCCCCTCAACAGTCGCAACCAAAATGAGCTATATAGGTTATTCCGCAGTAGGTCGCTGAAAAAGTCCGCGTCTATATAGGAAAATAGAATTCCGCTGAGCTGAAAGTACGAGAACTTGGTATATGGCTTTATCTGGTTGTAGTTTGTTGTTGTTTGCCTAAAAAAGCAATTTTTTGCGTATGGTTCCCATAGCAGCAAACCTAGGTACTCGGTTCCCATGTTATTCTTATGGAGAATAATTAAAATGTTATATATTGCTTATTTATGAGTGTGTATGGATGAAACTTGGTAAATGACTTCACTATGATGAGTTCTATTGATATTTATATAAAAACCCATTATTTTGGGTTCCTTGTTGCAGCAAACCTGCGTACTCACCCCCAATGTTATTCTTATGGATAACAAAATTTGGTAAAGAACGGCTCGCAATTTTGATCATCAGTGTTACCTCCAGTATTACCAATTGATCTCCTGGATTTCCACTGACATATCAAATTCGAATGAATTCACAAATAAATCAGTCATCAGAGATCGATAGAGTATTTTTACCAGGGCCCTATAACATATGTACAGGGCCCTATATTCTTACTTGGCCCTGATTTTTACACTCTATGTTTCAGCTGATCAGCTGTTTTATGTTTCCTTCATCTTGGTTCTTATTATCAAATAAATATCAGACCAGCCAGTGTTGCCAGACTGGATTTGCCATTTTACCCGCATACCCCCTACAAAACCCCCACTTTTACCGGGTCATTTTATTGTAATCCCCGCGTTGGCTTAAAATACCCGAAAACCGGGTAATTTCTTGGAAGTTGCCAGATAATTACCCGAAATTAACAACGATTACAGTTTTAGTACCCTCAGCGCTTATATTAACCTAGACATCCATTTTGGAGGAGGGAGGGGGTTTAGTGTTCTCTTGGAGGAGCCCCCCCCCTGCGAGAGCGGGTGTGTGCGAAAAGCATTCCCACCCTCCAATAAAAAAACCCTTAAGTTGGTACACTGCTCACTGCTCAGAGTTTTATTAACTACAATTAATGCCAAACCGAGTATGTGAACAAAAATAATCTAGAATACAATATTTTGTTTCAGTTAACTGGCATTTAATTATTTGTTAATACTTACTATAGATTTATATTTTCAGGTTGTTTTGACCATATAGGCTATGTTTGTTTTCAAGTGGAATGAAGCCTTCTGCACCTGAACAAAAGTTAACCGGATCAAATAGCCCGATCAATGAGTTATCTATATGTATCGTCGAGGGTAAAAAGTGTACCCTACATGCTGACCGGCATTTTAATTAAGAAACTTATCGAATTATCTCTTGACAAGAATTTTGTCAGCACATATAATCTGTGAAGAGAGAATTTTTTTGGTTGCCATCACCCTGGTTGCCATGACAGCAGAGTGGGCAGAGGGGTAAAATGGCGGTCGGCCAAGTTGGCTACAATTTGTTACATAAGACGAGACCTCTAGATGTAATAACTTGGTTGAGTAGGACAGACTGGGCCACAAGACCGGATTTAAGCATCGGCGCACACTTAGGGAGGGGCCCGCACCACTGGTTGCACCTGGAGGCCTACAGCTAGTAAATCCGACCTTGTTATAGGTCTTCTGTTCTACCCTATCCTCGCCTTCGGCCAGCAATGTTCCCGATTAGAACGAGCATTTTAATACTCTATAAACAACGAGCATAATAATAATATAGAGTAAAGCAACACATATTAATTTCACAAGAAAAATTGAAGCCTATTTGTGGGGCAGCATTTTCCCCACTATTCACAAACAATACCCTATTTCTGCATGTTAACCAACTAGTTAAAACAATCCTTTAACTTATTACAGGGATTATTGTGATGAAGCGCTTCATGGCATCATCTAATACTTTCTAACAGCAGCCTAATTTGGGTATAGAAGCAAAAGTAACTATATACATTGCCACTATACGACTTTACGCACGTTACGTAGTTCATGTTTCAATCTGAGTTTAAATTGCTTGTGAATCTTGAATCTTTACCGTTCAAATTGACATTTATACTAATTGTCACACGGAAATGTATAATACCCAATATTTTGGGTAAATCCCCGCATCTCGAGTCAAAAATTCCCGGTTTTACCCGGTTTTTTTCTTAATCCCTGAAAAATCCCCGCACGACCTTCAAAATACCCGAAAACCGGGTAATTACCCGGTTTCTGGCAACACTGCCAACACTGGACCAGACAGACCAGGCGACCAGGCTATAGGGATCCGATTTGTCACTGTGGGGTTTGGTTGATAGTATTGCGATTCATCCAGTGTTGATAATGATAGTGTTGTTATTTTAGAAATATTACAGATCTTGTGGTTTGTAGTCATGGCTCCACCGTGTCTTTTAAAAATAATCGCATGGCTTAGCCTTCAATACATTAAAAAAATACAGTAGGCCTATCTTCAATAATATTTGTTTAGATCCTAGGCCTACCTCTTGTGATGTTGACATTGTGATTCTAAGTGAAATGTACCTTTATTTAGTTAACATCTGAATAATAATCAATTTGTATAGCCTCTTCACTTAAACAGAGACTAAATAAACATAATCCATTGTGTGGAAAAATGACTACCTTTGGTAAGTGTTGTTTTAGGATAATACTTACCAAAACTTCTTAAAATACTGAAGTTGTTATGTTAATGTAGGCTAGAGGAATGGCTATTAATTTTTTGGCCAATATCGCTTTTACTGTTTTATATTTTTTGTTACTGAACCCTACATCCATTGCAGTTCTTCTCCTATGCCAATGCCCTCTCATTGTTTTGAATCTAGGCAGGGCCGTACTCAGCTTTCACGGACATTACATTTACTATTTACCTATATACCGGTATTCGTTTGTCTGAGGTATGAGTGATCCCAAATCAGTTTTAATACATATTACAAAATAACAGTGCCATACGTTAAGAAAAAAAGGAATCTGAAAAGAGAGTATTTCCCAGACTGTTCATATTACACAGAAAAAAATAAAATGAAAAGTAGTTTGATATAAACATTCAATCCAATTATTTATAAACCCAGAAATTGAGAAATAAAACTATTTATAAATGATAAAACAAAGAGAATAACAGAAATCGTATAATTTCATTGTCATTGGAAGACACGTAATAGACTATGGCATATTATCTAGTGTTAAATATCCAAATAATGGTGATGGTCTCACGGTTACATTACCTATAGACAAACAACTGTTTTTGTTTACCTCAAAATTCAGTCCACGAGCGACCCGACATTTGTTTTCTCATTCTTAACGGCGGGTCTATTGTTCAGCATCCGGTCAAGGGTTGCGGTAATTTATTCAAGAGAATAGTTGTACCAACTTATTTCAAAATGCTAAAACCGAAACTAATTATCATACAAAGTCAAATGATGGCTCATTTTTTACGTCTAAATATCTCAAATTAAATAAAAAGTCAATCAAAGTTGTGTGACATTCCGTTCAAGAGATTTGAATAGTACAATTATTGTTTATCAGCGATCGCTCGCTCCGCCACGTAGAATACTCCCGCAAGTGTAAACCGCGACGCGTACCTCGCGTCGCACACGCAGGACAGTGTCTTTATTGATACCTAACAAAAGATAGTAATTTACTAAAACATAACATTCTTATGAAAAAATTGTATTAGATGTGCTCCTGTTGCTGTTGAATTATTGAATAACATTATTTGTTTTACACTAAAGCAGATTTTTCAAATATAAACTTAGAATTGTTTACTCAAAGACCGATAAAAAAGGAAAAGTAAAAATAAATGAAATATTTTAGCCCACAAAACTCATTAAAACTAACTCATCGCTCAACTAACTCATTCAAATTGAGATGTCCCATATTTTGCATCTATTAAAACGAGTTATTCATAATGAAATAACTTAAGTCAAACAATATTAAATACAAGTTATGAAGAGTAGGTATAATACTTAATTTATTGCCATAAGGCACATATTTTCATAAAAAGGCGAAGATAAGACAAACTACTCACTCAGGCAAATCGCACTGCGCAAATGACAGATTTATTGAATGACGGACATGCACTTGCGTCCGATGCATTCGGGAGTTCTTGGAAACTCGGAAACTCTTGATATTCCTGTAATTGTGACAAATGGGAGAAAGAAATACAATGCTACTTCTACTACGGCTACTACGGCCCAAAATCCCTAGACTGTTAAAAGCCATTAATACGACACTGTAATTAAATAATTACAGTTTACCGTTCCTAATCATTAAATTTCTACCGTCACTAAAATCCATAATTGGAAGGAGGAACGGTGCTCTTAACATTATTTCAATTATTTCATTTATTATTTCATTTTAAAGAGTTGGCTGGTACAAAATATTAAATCAACCACCAGACGCTAGGATATTTGCTCCAAGCTAATCTCAGCTTAGATGCTCCCACGGTCCCGGCCGGGCGTTGATATCAGCAGGAATGCAAGCGTCAGCATTTCCTCTCTCAGCGCCAACCTCAGAGCACGTTTTCAGTACCTCTTAGTTTGAGTAACGGTGTGAGTGATCGTTTGGCTGCAGCACTTGTCAATGAAGTGTTCCCGTGACGTCACGTGTTGAGAACGGCTCTGATTGGTTGAAGGGGCTTCAGCATCGGCGAAGGAGACAAGAGCCGCGCCCAGTCCCTAAGAAGTCACGATGTAATTAACACGCGTCGCGCTGCCTCTCCCTGCTAAATTATTAATTGGTGTTTTCTTTCTAAATTTAATGTAACCTTAATTATTGTATTTTAACCGCGGATATACCTATTGTTAACGTCGTTTAAATTGTTTTTAAATCAGTTGTTGTAAAGTTGTAAGTTTGAATAAATAGTAATTTTGTTTCCCAACCGGCATTATTATTATTATTGAACTCCCGAAATATCGGCCTTTTTGTTACAGTTTTATCAACAAGCTGACTAAAGAATCAATTATTTTGGTAGAAATATGGATGTTTGGAGTTCTTTTGGAAGTTTGGTATTGTGTTATAGGCCCTATTTGTTTGGTACCTAAATAAATCCAAACAAATTGTCCCCCCCTGCCCCCCACTGAGTACGGCCCTGAATCTAGGTTGAAGTGGCTTGAGAGCCTGTAGTGATGCTCAAGGTAGGCTAGGCTACTGTAGTGCAAGTTTGAGGCTACTACTGTAGTGAGTTTGAGGCTAGGCTACTGTAGTGCTACTGTAGTTTGAGGACATCTGATTTATACATGATTGAGTTACTACTCTAGGTAGAGGTGGTCATGCAACTTGGTGTTATGCGATAAGAAAATGTCAGTTTTAGGCTCGCCTATAATGAGTATGCCTACTACAGTGGGCTTTTATAATGATAGTAACAAAATTCAACCCAAACAGACACGGCATAATTTACTCTGTTGACGGGTAGACTTTCATAAGCGGAACGATATTTACAACTGGATGAATTTGATCGATATAAGTTTAGGCTAAGTTATGTTAGATTATTAATCATACGGTATGATATTTGACATAGGTATTCGTTTGTGTACATATTTTTTTTTTTTAAAAGGAAAAAAACGTTTCCATATTGAAGGAGTATAATTTTTTTATCCAAAACGACCAGTAATTTAATAATACTGTCAGGATTTGACTCTTAAAAATTATGTCTAATCTTTTTCTCCTTTTTATCAAAACTTAAGCCTAGGCATACATTGGTATTTTATTGTAAACATTTGTTATATCAATAGGCTAACTTAGAAACTTTAAAAAATATAAAAAAATAAAAAGCAGCATATTCATCTAAGCTATAGCCTAAGTTCTTCGGTGGAAACAATACCGCCTATCTGACAAATCCTAAACTTTACAGGGCGGGAGAAAAACTATGTTGTGGAATATTCCTGAAAAGTACATTTAAAAAGATGAATTTAAATGTTTCCAAACTAATGTCTGGACTAAGTAACACATGGTAACACACACCTTAATAATAAAACACTTTCAAGTGTTCATATTTCATGTGTATTTAGGCGGTATTGATGATTTCAGATTTTGATTTTGTAGATAGGGGTTTTCTATTTTTTCAATAAGGCGGTTATTGTATCAAATCAACTATGATATTTTGTGGCGGAAGTTTCATAACTGTCCCGCAAAAAATCTAATTAATATATTGAACTATCGTAATCGATATATCAATAGTTAATATCGGTGTATTATTAATTTTTATCGTCTATCGATCAAAAACAAAAATCGCGACAAAATATAAGCGGCTAATTTTTGTAACTGAACTAGTTTCACGTAAATTTTCGAATTAAAATTTTCGATTAAAAATATTGATATATCGAACTACTGGCGATTGAAAATATCGATATTAAGAAGTACCTGGTATCGGTTATTATAAACTGTTTTTCTATCACACAAATTATAATAATCGAATTGGTATATCGATATTTTTAATAAAAAATATCAATCGAATGAATGTGGGGTGTAAACTAAACTGCAGCCGTAAATGACGGTAAGAATGTTTACTATAGGCCAACCAAATTTAGAATTTTCAAAAAAGTGTTCTTGAAGGCATTTACACAAGTCGTGTTGGTTGGTTGTCTTCCTACAAAAAAAGTTCACTGAGTTTTCTCCACGTATTTTCGTCTTCATTTCGTTTTGACATATCTCGTATTTGGTGTTTTTTGGAACAAGTTCCTCCTCCTGAAGCCATTTAAAGCAGGTTTCCGTATTTGTCAAAACAATTTAGGCTAAATCTCATTTGTACTAGAACGTTCACAATAACAATTACAATCATATGACTATACAAATATTGCATTTTGGATATATTGAATTACTTTGTTAGTAGTTTCTACTATCGATATATCGATATGAGTTTGATACATTAGTTTGATTGTTTTGCGGTAGAGTTATGAAACTGCAGCCTATTTTGTCACTTGAGCGGTATTATTAATTGTAATACCGCCTATCTACCATCTATTTAGCAATAATTTAAGAGCCAATACTGCCTATCTACAACATTATTTTAAAAGCAATTTTTAGTAGTTTTTTAATATTTTTATTCTTATGAACTAACAATTGTCTCCAAATAAATCTAAATTATAATAAACACAGTATGTTCAGTGTAGTGTGAAAGGAAATAAATGATAGATTGTACTAGAGCTTTCTTTGGCGTGGACGTTCCCCATGCAGAAGTAAGTTTAGGCATCTCTGAAGCAGTTAGGCATCTTTTGAAGCACTTTTAAAATTGAAAGGCTTAGCAAAAAACCACAATTAAATACAAATACGAAAGAAACCCAATTTTTCCTTTTTGCTTTTAATTTATTTGTGTGTTCTTATGTAATTTTCAAATTTAACCTGGTATTTTGAAAATCAAGATTGTTGGTTTATTTTACATTTATTTTTACACTAATAAGTGGCCTAGAAGCTAAGTAAGGTACCGTAGTGAATATTTTTAAGGCAAACAAATTTTTATTCGTGTAATTATTGATTCTTGTAGCTTAATCATTTACTTATCCTGTCAATCCTAAGTTTAGTGTTGCATATGGTGGATCAAACAGCACTTTAGCAAGTAGGCTATAGTTAAAGTCCAATATAAATATAAAATACTATTGGAATCCAACAGTAATTAGCAGGATTCTCTCTCAAACCAATTATCAAGTACAGATGCCTTGGATCTGCAAAGACTTAAGATGCTCTTGGTTTTCAGAGCTAAGTTTATATAGTGATAAGATTTTTTAGGTGATAATTGTGATAATGTATGCCCAGGGTTGATTTTATCCTCAACAGTGCCCCCACTCAGATCCCAGAATTTTAATTTAGGGCCTATTATGATTTTTTTGGAGGGGTTATTGACGTAGTACTTATGCTCATTCTCAGACCCGAAATCGTAATAGCTTACAAGAAAAACACAAGAACTAAAAGTCGTGATTGAAGAACAAACAGTTACTCTGCATGGAAATCAAATTGACAGAAAGTATTCTCATCGATGCTATTATTGCTATCAATTAGAGTAATCACCTACCTGTATGTTATAACGAGTTTGCACGCAGCACGCTGACGTGAGGGAAGTGAATTTCCACATAAAAACTTTTAGAACTCAAAATCAGTGTAAAAAATACATTTGTCCAATTTTTATCGAAATCTGAAAACTTTGATTTTTTGGCTGTTCTGATACTCCTGGTTTGATTTTTTGGCTGTTCTGATACTCCTGGTTTCATTTACTTGCAAAGC
This sequence comes from Allygus modestus, assembly GCA_963675035.1. Taxonomy (NCBI): domain Eukaryota; kingdom Metazoa; phylum Arthropoda; class Insecta; order Hemiptera; family Cicadellidae; genus Allygus; species Allygus modestus. Next base: position 38,201,645 of record OY776116.1, on the reverse strand, counting down.
TGGGAATACAATTTTGCGCATTATAAGGTTAGGAGAAGGTCCAGACAGGCTTGAAAGTAGGCGTGAGGTTGCTGGGGGTAATAAAAGTACTCTAACAAAGGAATAACAGGCTTTTCTAGTGTAAAACCCCCATAAGACAACGTACTGTGTTTAGCCGATACACATTTTCTTTAATAACTCGGTAAATATTTATGCTAGAATGATGAGAGAGGGCTTAAAACTTTCGCCTTTCTAATTCCCATCTTTTTACATGCATTAATTTTACATCTGGGGCTTTTCTGACCCTTTTTGGGCCCAAAAACTCGAAATTTGAAAGATTAATCCCCAAAAAATGGGTTTAGAGTTTTCCGATTGTTTTGCCCAACGAACTTGTCCAACAGATTATAGAAAGGAACGTCCCTACCAAATTTGAAGTAAATCGGACAAAAAATGTGACCGCTAGAGTGCATACACATATATATATATACAATTTTGAACTACCCCCCCAAAACGTGTTCAGGGGGTCACGTTTGGAACTTCTGTGGTGGTCCCGGGCTTAAGTTTCACCGTGCGGGTCATGCTAATAGTTCACTTTCCAAAGGAAATTCACTAATAATTTGATTTACTTGGAGTAATTTGAGCATAGTTGGGTTTATAAGTAGTTTAAAAACCTAAATTTAAAGCCTTAGCCTATGGTACAAATTTGGGCATCTGATCAACACTATTCTTTTACGTAGCCGCATTTCTCTGCCACTGCATCGTTATTCTGTGTAGATAGTAAGACACTCAAAGATGCAACAAGTTAAAACAATATTTGTCATGTACTTTGCCCTTATTTATCTTAAGTCCTTAAAACTCTGGCACATATTAAATGTGCGTGTTTACTTCTTCATGGGTATACTGCATAGTATATTTTTAATTTATTGTGAAAAACCTTTATATTTACATCTTAACATTTTTGTTTTTATTGCAGGTAATATGTCGGTTACAATGGAGGGATTCCCCATGACGGAGGATGAACCTTCCACCACTTCCATATCTTTCATTGAAGCGATCAATCAGAACTACACCAACGTCAACATGGATCACATCAAAGTCGACAGTACATTTGCCATGCTCCTGTGCTCCATTCTGTTTGCGATGTCGTGGGTCATCTACATTACATACTACAACTCCAGAGTTTTTGGTTATTTTATCACCAAAGCACTCAATAAATTATTTGTCAGTGAAGGTTACGCAAGAGTTGGTAAGTTTTTTTTATCATCCGAGTAACTTGTAAGTACAGTACAGTCAAGTAACATGTCAACCTGTAACAAGTAACCTGTACAATCTGTGGATGTAAACAATTAGGCCTATCTTAACAGGGTTCAGGAGTGCTGGTGCTGGGAATAGAATAATATCAGTCTACAAATCAAGATTATAAAATTATGAGGGTCATCCAGAAAGTAAAGAACGTTTGCTTAATACTTCGTTCATTCGAAAATGCAAATAAGTCTTCAATTTGAGTCTTCAGGTGAAAAAAATAGTGCAACAGGTTAATGAAAGAAAATCCATTGTGCACGACCGGTGCAAGGATCGGAGTGGCAGGCCATTGCTCGCTAAAGATGATTTGAAAAAAAGACTTAGGGAAAATTTGAAGAAAACAGCTGCTAAAATCTTAGCACATTACATCAATTTTAAGATATAATTTTTTACACTTTCACAATAAACTTTCTTTGGTGTTTTTTCAAAAAATGTCTATGATCTGGGCATTTTTTAACTCAGAAACTGAATAACACTGGGTATCTCATATTTGGCAGGATTTTCGATTGCCATCTTGAATCACTGTAGAAATAAGACGCGTGATCGCACAGCAACGAGACTCGGCTCATACTTTGGTGGGGAGGTGAGTGGACTGCCACACACGCATTGGTGGGGAGGTGAGTGGACTGCCACACACGCAATCAAGGTGATGGGGGAGCTGTGGTAGGTGCAGTATGCAAACGTTCTTTCTGGATGACCGTCGTAATTCAGTTTAGCTGTAAAAAATTAAACTTTTGTGTAATGAAGGGTGACGTCAGAGCCGCCACAAGGGGGGGACTGTTGGGCCCCGTAGGTGTCCGGTCTGGGCCTGTGTAATAGTAAAATATTTTAGAATTTGAACATGAAAAAGGGTGTATTAGAATTGACGGGCCCTGTATAGGTTATATTTATTGAAAATATCACACCTTTAAACAATGGGGACGTTTTGAAACAACTATTTTTATTAATTAATTGCACATCAAATAATTAATTCATCGGTGTTTTCAAATGCAATGAGCCAAAATATTACTCTCTGCCAGTGCCAAAGTGAAGGGTGGAACACACGGGAGACTTTTGAATCGGCAGTCGGCACTATGACATCAGCTGGATCCGAGAACGTGGTAGAGATGCCAGTTGAAAAAAAATGTTAAGGTTATTTTATCAGTATTAAATAAATTGGTAAATAACAACAAATAAATTTGTTTACCTTATTTGATCAATAGTTTTCCAACAATGATGTTTGGATGTTCCCCATAATGGGCAGGAAACATTTGGAAATTAAAAATTAAACTCCCAAAGACTAAACCTATGAAGTACCAGAAGTTTGGTTTAAATCATAGTTAACTTTTGTCTTGCGAAAGCTTAATAACAGAGTTAAAATTGATTAAGTTGTTTTCATCTAGAGTTGTTTTTAAATAATTTACAAATTATTGTCATGTTTAGAAGTGCCTGGTCGCCAACCTTAGTCATTCAGCTATCAGCTCAATATTCTAGAGATGCTAAGATGCTGGGTGATCTTTTTTTATCAGCCTTGGATGATACCGAGGGTTATCTATTGTAAGTTATAAGGTTGAGCAAAGCACTATACTCTTTCCTTTTGAGTATGACTTAATTGCATTTGTTTAACTACAGTACTTGCTCATCACCCCTTTTAGGCCCTATAACCATTGATTATACAACCTACGGAATTCCCTAACCTAATCCAACTCCTAAACCCTGAACGAATGTTTGATGATTACTCGATCTTTAATACTAGTGATAAAAGGCTTTTAGTAAATTGTAAGGCCTGGTCTCATTTATTTATAGTTCTCATAATAATGCATTGTTAATGCATTATTAATTATGGTATTTTTAGACATGAATCTTTTTTCTGTTACAAACTTGTATGAAATTGCTGCAAAACTTTTGTTATTCAACTATGTTTTCTAATCAAATTCCCAACTTTTAAAAGTGACATCGCACGTAAATGCAGTTAACAGCACTAACCTTCTATACATAATTCAAATTTATTGTAGGTTCAGAAGTTAAACCCCGTTTTCTCTGATTTGATTAATTAAAGACCTCTCTCTTCATTACTTAAATATATTAATACAGGATTAAAATGTGATAAAACTATATTACAAAACATAACCTTACATCTAGTTCAATCATTGAAATTGACAGATAACAGTGCAGCCGACAACATGGGCAATGTTAAAATGTGACGTCACCGGATCGTGATGACGTCATTGTACCGATACAAAAGTTTCCCATGTGTTCCACCCAGCGACCAAAGAATAACAGAAAATGTTATTCTTTGGTTGCTGGTTCCACCGCACAGTGAACGCTGTTGTGCGGGCGACTGTACTTTGTGGCTTGCTGCCCCCTTTCATTTTTTCAGTTAGAGTTCCTTTTTTGTTTATTAATTTGAGAAAATGTAGGATTAAAAAAATGTAGTTCAGTAGGAATTCAGACATTTTATTCAACCACTGAAACTTGAAAGCAATTATAAATGGGTTTTATGTGGGAAGAGGAAAGTAGTCTTTCAATACAGTATTGGGAGCCCGTAGACAGAATCTGGTCCTGGGCCCGGCTCTGAGAAGTGGCGACTCTGGGTGATGTGAGGTTTAACCAACAGGACAACCCTTCAGAGGCCTTTGTTTTTTCAAGGTAGCTATAACTGAAGGCATTTTTGATATTCAAGTTGATAACAATACCATGAATTCTAAGTAGACTTATTTATTCTAAGTAGTTGGCTTATTTTGAAATTGCCAATACGTCAATATTTAAAATTACCCTTCTTTACAGGATCCTTCACGCTTTGTGCACTGTCAGGGAAAATCATGTTCAGGGACATCATCTACATAACTCAAGACTACAGTGTGAGAATACAAGACGGTTGGATGATATTCCGCTGGTGGAGAGCTTACGTGCCCAAAGATGTGTCGGAAGGTGAGTTTTGTTGTTGTTTGTGTATACTTCAGGCTACTTACTGTAATTATAAAACGATCAACTCTTAGGGCCTTCTCTAGTTACAATTTAGATCGATTTAGTACAATTTCACACGCATTTAATTTTGAGGCAAGGTCTTAAACTTATCTCTTACATAACTTAGTTAGGGTTTTGTTAGTTGAAAGAATTAGGTATCAAATAAAAATGATACTAGAATAGCATTAGAGGGCAATGATCGACGCTTCTTTATATATCTTTGTTTAAAATTCATTGTTGCTTGATGGAGTTTATGTTATTTAAGAAATTATTGCGGACATTTTGCATCAGTGATTTGCAAAACGAAGTTTCATGACGTTTCGGGATCTGGAATCTGATCGTGTCTTCAGGTAAGAAAAAATGCCTAGAACATAACAAAATAGTAAAGGCACAATCTTGACAAGGCTAGAACAAAAAACACAAAAAAGCTAAAACACAGAACTGTAAAAGCAGTCAAAAGGAAAAATCAATCCAAACACAAAAGCCATGCACAAAACAGAACACACGTAGCGGTACAGGACTGCACGGAGCAACTACTAGAGCGTGACTTCTTCATAGACTTTCAAATGTTCCGAAAATCAAAGCAGTGGCCTTTTAAACCAATATTCAAGATGCTAACCTTTGGGCTGGCGAAATTTCCAACAGCTCATAAGTAAATAATGCCTTACGTATAATCTGATAATTTTTACTTCCTATATTGTAGTGAATAGGATAATTCCTTTTTTAAGGAGGATGTTGTGGATTACTAACTTTCTTCAATTGGCTTAGGTTTTCAATTTGTTTTGTTTTTTACACTAAATAAAACATAAAAGAACAGAGTTACCAAATCCTGTTCAGGTAGGTAACCTTGGCAGGGCTTCTACAGGGTCTATAAAGACAAATTACTCGCCAATGCTTATTTGTGTAAGTGCAATCAATGTTCAGCTTCACATATATCGTCCGATTGCTTTATATTAGCAAGCGTGTTGGTTGCTTCATGTTGTTGTATTGACTTAAATGGCCAGGCAGTATTGTTGTCGGAAACATGTAAAACTGAGAACAAGCAGATATTGCAGCAATATTGGAGCTTCTAGAGATGTATTTTGATCTTTAACCCTAGAAGAGGCCAATGGTGTATGTGGGAAATGGCCAAGCAGATTTGGCGAATGTGCAGACCTTTTTTTGAAAATTCGTATAAATTCAACCATAGAAGTAAACCTAGCCAACCTTATATTCATTTTGATCGGAAAGAACAGGAGATTCTAGAAATAGTAAAGTAATAAAGATCTTGAAAGGTTGTTTTTTGATAAAGTGAAAAGAATAAAACAATTTTTTTTTAAATTTCAAAAGCAGCCACGGTGACATTTTTTCTACAGATTTTTTATGGAAAATTCATTATATACATTTTGTAGACAATCTAATTCCCTACATAGAAATATATAACATGTTGGGGAAGGAATTTTCTTTTGTAAGTTTTAGGGGCGTAATATAATAACATACGGAGAAATGAAAAAAGTCTAAATTGTACAGTGTTAGTTTGTGGTATAAAAAAGTTATGTAATATATGTATATACTACTAATTATATAAACATATTTGTAAAGCTAATGAAGTAAGGAATCTAAAAAAGTCATAAAGTAGATAGATGGTAACAATTATTATCACTTATAAATATTTGTAAATAAAAGAATGTTTTGATATTTTTGCGTATTTGTGAAGAAATAAATTGCACATTATTTAGTATATAACTTTTTTACCAAATTTGTTTATACCAAACCAATATACTGGGTAAACATGTTGTAGTGTATTCAATTACCTACATAAAGATGCATAACACCTAGGGTAAATTATTGTGTTTATGTGTTATGTAGCAATATGTTATATAAACATTGTTACGGTACGTAAAAACAGATCACTTTTTATAAACATTATTTCTCACACTTCAGTCATATTTATGCATAATATAATGCAAAAAGATTACTGTTATATACACACAAACACTTCACTAACATTAATACTCCGAAATAATAATATGTATTTAGTAATAATTCACAGATATAAATACCAAACACATACCATTGATATTCAATACAAGAATACAAGATGGTTTACAGACAACCTGGACAAAATATGACGAAATAAATCCTTATGGGAACAAAAAAAATTGCAACCAGTGCTACCATCGGCAAAACCAAATTCTTCTACATTTCTTCCTCTTCAAAATGACATATTATTTCACTAGTAACTATAACTTACACTGCATGTAAATCCGATTTTCCTGACAAACCGATTCGGATAGCTGGCCATTCATTACAGAGACCAAAAAACACCTGTTTTCAAAAAAACATATTATCTGTCCTATGAATATTTAATTCAAAAAATCAATACCAAAATGAAGTACAACTGTTTAGCAGTGCATTGGTACCAACTTCCAACGACAAATTACCTGAGCTGGGTAATTTCAAAAATATAGTGTTTTTCCATTGTTTGAGCGTCGGCTGCAGAAATTGCGTCGCGCCAAAAATTCATTCGTTTTATAATCATCGTGACATTGTTGTACAGCTGCTACACGGTTCATTTATGTAATAAAATGAAAGTTCAGAATATGATAGTTGAAATGATATATATATTTTTCACTTTAGGGTTGATTATTTGTGGTTTTGTAGTGTTACAACATTTTCAGTCCCAGACTATCCGATTCGGACAGTGGCCACTTTAAGGCATCAAAGCAGACAGTTTGAATCGGATAGTTGGCCATGGCTAGGGTAAACCCTAGCAGTGGCCTAATGTTGAAGTGGGAAATGGCCAAGCAGATTTGGCGATTTTGCAGACCTTTTTTTGAAAATTCTTATAAATTCAACCGTACAAGTAAACCTAGCTAACCTCATATCCATTTTGATCGGTAAGAACAGGAGAATCTAGAAACACTAAAATAAAAAAAGATTTAGGAAAATTTTTCGATAAAGTGAACAAAAATAAAAAATACATTTTTGTTTAGACATTTCTTAAATAGCCTCGTTAAAATTTGTTCTACAGATTTTTTATGGAAAATTAATTATATACATTTTGTAAAAAATCTAATTCCCTACATAGAAATACGGTATATAACAAGTTGTGGAAAGAATTTGTTTTGCAAGTTTTAGGGGCGTAATATAATAATAAACGTAAATCCAAAATATGTGTAAACTGTACAGTGTTAGTTCGTGTAGTAAATAAGTCATGTAATATATGTATATACTAATAATGATATATACATATTTGTAAAGCTAATGAAGTAAGGAATCCAAAAAAGTCATAAAGTTGATAGTAAAAAATTTGTATCGTTTATAAATAAATGTAAATACAGTGGAGCCCCGCTAATCCGAAATAATTGGGACCGGACCCATTTCGGATTAGCGAATATTTCGGATTAAGCGAACTATTATTAAAATAAAGATAAAATAAAATACAAAGTCCAATTACATAAACTAAGCGCCGGAACGCCGAATCACGCGGTACGAGAAACGGCCAAATCGTCAAATTTATGCTGTACGGTAATATTCTGCAAGATAACCGGTTGAGTACGTAGTTGCGAATCAATCCGATAGGTATCAGCGTAACCAGGGTTGTAGAAGCCCCGCCCATTGCACCCTGGTGGTGATTTGAGGAAACAAATTGCAAGAGATACAAGGCAGTTCGGCAGATTCAATGTTCCCCAGCAACAGCTGAACTCACACTGGCTACCGCATTGGCATTTTCAAAAGAAAGAAATCTGACGATCTCGACCTACAGGTATGCATGGTACGGGTCAAATGAGTCGAATTATTCAAACACGTAGCCGTAAAAGTATTAACACGTCGGCTGCGGGCTACGACAATTGGCGTAGTGCCGGGTCTCGTCGCCACGCGCGCTACGACAATTGACGACAATTTCTCCGTGAAATTCCCGTCTGGGGATGCTTAGAAAACCACTTTTTGTCCCGTTTTTCTCCCTCCAATTGGCAAAACAAGGGCAAAGCTACTATATCCAGGCAGCGCTGCTACCTGTGGGTGTTTCAACGAATTACGTCCACTCTCGTGGTAACGAAGTACCGCTCCGCACAGTCTTTTGCGATTCGTGAGACCGAAATATTTGGATTCGTCTGTGCCAATCATGTTCGCCGCCGCACACCGGGACTGCCCGCCATTGGTGGCAATTTCCTGTCAGTTACTGAGTCGTCGCGTCGCGGCGTCGTGTCGCGTTGTGACAGTTATTTTTTACAATTATAGACTGTTTACTGTAGTTTCTACTAAGCATTCGTATACGCAATCTTCGTTGTTTATCCTACTGTTTTTAAACATTTTTAGTTCTGTGAATGTAGTGAAATGGTTTCAAAACGTAATGAAAGGCGCTAGCAGTATTACGCTTCAAAAGAGAGGTATTCTTCTCTTTGACAAAAAATGTTACAGCCTTTTTTAAACCGATGTAGTTTTGTTCTGCTGTAACACTGTTCTGTTTTGCTAATTACATTTTCTATCTTTGAAACGTACTGTAATATTCAGAAATACACTTAATTAATGTGTTTCCTAGTTTTTATTTATTCCTTAATATATCCCGATTTCGGTTTCGGATTAAGCGGATTTTCGGATTACCGGATTTCGGATTAGCGGGGCTCTACTGTAAAAGAATGTTTTGATATTTTTGCGTATTTGGAAAAAAAAGATTTCACAGCATTTAGTATATAACTTTTTTGCCAAATGTTTTATCCACAAATCAATATAAACATGTTTTAGTACATTCAATTCCCTACGTAGAAATATATAACATGTTATAGATAGAATACACAGAAGTATACATATAAATATATAACTAACCACTAGGCCTACCAGATAAATAATCCAATTAGCCTTCGACACCTATGATACATCAGGAAAGTCGTTCACCTCAATATCACTGCCTATATCACCCTCTAAATCGTCATCAATGTCACTAATACTTTCTTCATGAGCACCCCGAATGTCACTACAATCCATTTTTGCATAAATTCGGCTAAATAAATAACAAAACACTTTTACACAACTGACAGCGGTCAAACAATAACATAGCGCGCCATTTTAGACTGGGACTGGACATTGCATATTTCAGATGTCATGTCACATTGTCAACAAAAACACAACACATCGACACAGACATAGGAATAACGCCTGAAATCTGTTGTTTAAAGTGATACCAAATACAATACAGTTTGGAGCGAGCCAAACAAACTGACTGAGACTTCGCAAACAGCTGCGCAGTTGCCGATAAGGCAAAAATGTGACGTAATGAAACAATTCCTTGGTCTTGGTGATGAAGCCAAGGGCAAACATTGCTGCCAGCGGCAAAACTAAATTACTCTACATTTCTTCCTCTTCAAAATAACATATTGTTTGACTAATTATTATAACATAAACTGCATATAAATGCGATTTTCTGATCCGAACAATTTGGGGCCATTATACAAAAAAAACCAAAAACACCTGTTTTCAGAAAATCATATAACTTGTCCAATCAATATTTAATTCTAAAAATCAATACTAACATAAAGTGATACTCTTTAGCTGTGCATTGGTACTAACCGCATCTTCCTGCGAGAAAAATTACCCGAGCTGGGTAATTTCAAAAATATTGTGTTTTGCCATTGTCAGAGCGTCGGCTGCAGCAATTGCGTTGCACCAAAAATTAATTCGATTTCTAATCGTCGTAATATTGTTATACAGCTGCTACACGGTTCATTTATGTAATAAAATGAAAGTTCAAAATGTGATCTTTCGAATGATATATATATTGATCACTTGAGTTTATTATTATTGGTTTTTTAACATTACAACATTTTCAGTCATATCAGACCAATCTGGTCGGTGGCCACTCTAGGCGACATAAATATCCGACCAAATTGGTCGGACGGCCACGGCTAGGGTTAATGGGATATTTTCAAAATTTAAATTTTAGTTTTCACTATTGGATTCAGCTATAAAAAACATACAATTGGTGTTTTGATCATTTCTCTAGGTCAATTGGTTACAGAGATATTGAAAGTGCTAAACACAGTACGTTGTCCAGTGCTATTCTTATGGAGAATAAGAAAAAATGTATAACTCGCTTATTTATGAATGTATACGAACGAAACTTGGTATACGGCTTCATCTGATTGTGGTCTATTGTTATTTGCACACAAAAAGCAATTTTGACTGATAATTCCCGTAGCAGCAAACCTTCGTACTCAGCCCCTATGTTATTCTTATGGAGAATAAATAAAATGTAATGTCTCCCTTCATTATGAACATAAACTAATAAAACTTGGTATGTGGCTTCACCTTGTTGAGTTACTTTGATATTTGCATAAAACCCTTGTTGCAGCAAACCTGTGTAGCCCCCTACTCATCCCCCATGTTATTCTTATGGAGAATAATCAAAATGGTATATATCGCTTATTTATGAATGTATATTGATGAAACTTGGTATGTGGTGGCTTCACCTAGTTGAGTAATATTGACATTTACATGAAAACCTATATTTTTTGTTCCTTGTTGCAGCAAACCTGTGTACTCATCCCCAATGTTATTCTTATGGAGAATAATTCAAATTGTATGTATAAATTTGTGATTTTTATGATTATTTCTGAATTTATTTGTGATTTTTGTGATTTTGTGATTTTTGTGATTATTTGTGAATTTATTTTTATAAAACTTGGCTTTATGTGGTATTAAGACATATATTATGCATTGGAAATTAGTTGAGTACGCAGGTTTGCTGCGACGGGGGTATTTGCAAATATGACAAATAAAATACTTTGTGTTTCAGATCTGTCCCACTCAGACACCCGGTTGTCAGTGATGCTGAACGGTTTCGAGCTCCATGTCTACAACAGATCAGCTGTTTACGGGCACCTGGAGCGGGTCTTCGACCTGGACCCTGTGCTGTTCCCGTGGGACTCCACCCTCTTCAAGCACTCCGACGGTATGCAGCTAAGAACATGTTATATCATCACTAGCTGTAGGCCTATTACTTTATTAGTGAATTTACAGAGTGCTTTGTGAGTACAAGCGTATGCAGTCTCTCACTATTGAGATGTTACTGTTGTTTCTCTTTAGCAACAATTTTTTAGGTGAGGTGCATTGATTATCTAGGTATCTTTATTGGGCAACACTCACCTTAGATAAGTTATCCTTTGGAAATTGGTCATCAGTACATAAAACACAGCAGACAGTTCACTCCCACTTGAATGATAAAACACAAAAACAACACCAAGCCACTGGGATTCTAACTTTAGGAGGCACTATTGTGTTTACATCTCTCATATGTGTGTGGACTGTCTTCTGCGTTTTGTTTTAACTGATAACAAGTCCCAAAGCACACCTTATTTAAGGGGAGTGTAGTAAGAAAAGTAGAGATATGCGAGTACAGGTTTTTTAAGTCGGGTCGAGTAAATGGCAAAAGATTCGAATCTCGAGTTTGAGTCGAGTATATGAAAAATAAACACATAGGACAAGTTGAATTGGATTAAAACAGTTTATAGGGTTCCATTTACAAATGTTGTTATTAAAATATACTTTTCTAGTCACTATGACCTGAAAATAACAATAGTAAGTAAAATAAATGGATTCCTTCTTCATTGGAAAAAGGTAAGTACATTTATCTGAAAATAAATCATACCAAAGTAATTGCGTCACATTTTGCCATGAAGATAAAATACTTTTAATCGTTTGGTATTAAGGTTGTTAAACCTTAAACAAGGCCAAAACAAATCACTTGTCTTTAAAAGCAGCTCAATGCCAAAGGACAGTTGAGCCTAAAATGAATGGATTGACTCAATTTCAATTATTATGGAACAAAAAACAAGCTTCTTATGCTTACCTATTAGATTTCATTAGAGACATGTTTTTGATATTTTACTTTAAAAAATGACAAGGTTAGGTTAACCCAAAAGTGAAATATACAGACAGTGTTCATTCAATACAATCTGAAGGTCCTGGTAAATCCTCCATTTTGGTGTAAAGGGTAAATTTGTAAGCCACAACTTACTTATTTATTAATAAAACACTAAAATCCTCATCACATTAACACCTCAAATGCGTTCACGCTCAATTTGAATTTACAGACGACGTGCGGCCGCGGACGACCCCTTGGTAGCGCGGGTAAATGGCAGGAATAAACTCGCTCGAAACTTTCGAGTTTCAGTACAACCTCGAGTTTCAGTGCCGAACTCGGCTCAAACTCAAAAATTTTGAGTACTCGCACATGTCTAAAGAAAAGATTATGTTACTTGGATGGAGGTATGTGTCGGTTCTTAAAGTCGGTTGTTGATTTTTCAGGTTTCTTAAAAAAAAACAAAAAAACCGAGAACCGATGGTCAGATGTCAGTTTCGGTTTTTCACTATAAGTAAGTGCTCGTATTGGAAATAAGCATTATAATTTTGTAAAAATATCACTTAAACTCCTAACCCAGTCAATGAGATATATCATTGAAAGTCTAATGACACGATATGTCAAAAATGGTACGATAAAAGTAGAGATGTTCGAGTACAGGTTTTTTAAGTCGAGTTCGAGTCGAGTAAATGGCAAAAGATTTGAATATCGAGTCGAGTAATAATAACAAAAAACACATAGGTCGAGTTGGATTGGATCAAAACAGTGTATAGGGTTCCATTTATAAATGTTGTTATTAAAATGTACTTTTCTAGTCAATATGACCTGAAAATAACAATAGTAAGTAAAATAAATGTATTTCTGCTTCATCGGAAAAATGTACATTTATCTGAAAATAAATCATACCAAAGTTATTGCATAACATTTAGCTATGAAGATTAAATATTTTAAATCTTTTGGTATTAAGGTTGTTATATATGGTTGTTATATGGCATTAAATTAATTAACAGTTTCATAAAAAAATAATCTCAGTTTTTTATTTTATTTCCTCCTTTTTATTTATCCTATGTTTTGTATAAATTATGTTTAGGCTAGGCTACTTTAAACATTAACATTTAAAAGGCCTATTACATTGTAAAAACATTAGCCTACTTACTTACTACACAAAATGAATTTACTAACATATCTTAGCATTAATTGTAACACTAATAGTCCTAATAAGAACAATCAGTTAGCCTAGTAACAACATGAAGATATGTTTGCAAGTGCCTGGCAAATCAATTGATGAAATTGAAGCCATGTTTTTTTATTTTTCTCTGTATAGCAACATTATCTCCAATACTTACAGCTATATTGCAATAAAGATCAAACATTTAAATAGAGTTTTCAAATATTAAAAATTATTAAAAAAAATCATCAATGAAACTTAAACAAGGCCAAAACAAATCACTTGACTTTAAATACAGCTCAATTCCAAAGGACAGTTGAGCCTAAAATGAATGGATTGATTTGATTTCAATTATTATGGAACAAAAAACAAGCACAAGCTTCTTATGCTTACCTATTAGATTTCATTAGAGACATGTTTTTGATATTTTACTTTAAAAAATGACAAGGTTAGGTTAACCCAAAAGTGGACTATACAGACAGTGTTCATTCAATACAATCTGGAGGTCCTGGTAAATCCTTCATTTTGGTGTAAAGGGTAACACAAATTTATAAACCACAACTTGCTTATTTATTAATAAAACACTAACATCCACATCACAACTCTTAACACCTCAAATGCGTTCACAATCAATTTGAATGTTATTGTTTGTAATCCTTTGTTTTAGCAGCTTCAATTGTGAAGAAGGTGTAAATTTATTTTTAATAAATTTTCTTTATATACAGAGCACGGCCGCGGACGACACAACTGTTTTAGCAATATATTTTACCATAGAGTAAGCCACAGATTATTAAATTTATTAATTTTTTTAAACATGTTTTTGGTTATATCTTCATACTTCCATTCATTTAAATTGATCATGTAATCCTTACAGGGTTTTAAAAATTTATGTAAGACACTAATTATTTTGTTATTCTCAATTCTGATAATCACTTAATAATCTATAAAGTAATAAAGTATTAATAAAGTATTTCAATCGTCTGCCCTAACAAGAATCATTGATCATGCAAAATAATAATTTAGTAATACTCTTATATGGTCTATGCCATTACAATGTGAAACATGTTAAGCATAGGCTATGTTTAAGAATTATAAAGTTGCAAGATAAATCGTTTATTTAAAATTGTAATGACAAAATTATAAGTATTAACTCAATATTTTAAAACACTTAACTAGGTACTTAATTGGACTATGGCATCTTAAAAGGTAGAAAAATTATCATTACGTACAAAACTAAACAGTAAGTTTTATAATAAATACATGAATTTATTAGACGATAACAATGTCATTGGAAAGGAATTCATTAATAAAACACGATTTTTGTCAAACATATTACTCAATGATGAACTGGATTTCTTCTTGGATGCCGAGTCATCATTATTGTTGTCTGTTATAATGAGTCACGGAGTCACTTATTGTTACTTTGTGGACGATTTAGAGACTGTAAAATAGGACAACTTCCTTCCTCGAATTAGTGCAACACTACAAGTGTAATGTAGTAAATTTCAGTTTATAACGCAAATTAAAATACTAGTACAACAGTTTAATTTAAATTAAAAATATTTATGAGTTGTTACAATTTTGACACTAAACTTGCTCGAAACTTTAGAGTTTCAGTAAAACTTTGAGTTTCAGTGCAAACTCGGCTCAAACTCGAAATTTCTTCGAGTATTCGCACATCTCTAAAAATAAAAGAGAAACGCCTATCGCGATACATAAGCCCAATACTTATATGACTTAAATGTCATCTCGCTTTGGTATAACAACCAGTGCAGAGTTTACTGCTTCTCAAACACTTGTATTTGATATTATAAGTATTTCTGTATTATATCGAGGCACTGAATCCTAATACCTGTGTTTTTAAAAACGTTTCGCCTTTGAAATATCATATTCAAAATTATTGATTTCTAAGTTAACAAACGGTTTAAACTTAAAACAAGAACATATGTGATGAGTTAACCTTAACACAAATTAAAAAGAACGCCAAATTTGAGAAATTAAATACTCAATTTGAGAATTAAATACGACTGTAGTTCGGACTTAGTCTGCAGTAACAGTGACTCATCGTATATATCACATCATCTCTATCGCAATATTTCAATACGTTACGTATCGAACATGGACATCACATCTATAAAAGTTCATTCCTGAATTTACCGCCTGGAACAAGAGTGTCTCATTAGCTCTTGTGGTGGGAATACAAACTACAACTAATACAAGAACGGCAAGAAGCACGACATTCGACCTCCAACTACCAGGATCACTAGTGTTTTTGACTCCAGACCCAGGATCGTTAGTGTCTTCGGGTGACAACTCACCTTCGCGAGTGTATTTGCTTATATCAGATTGTGCATATCAAATCACTCACTAGCAGACGACGACCCGACGTCTAAAAGGATCCACGGGATTACTGTCAATTTTACTGGAAACAATGATAATTAAGAGGAAGTAACAGAAATTATTTAGAAGTTGACAATGACTGGGGATGCAGATCTGATCTGTCAACCTAATTCAGAATTAAGTAACTCTGACACAGAAGGTTATCATTATAAACCAGACATCTCAAAAATTGAAGATTTATTAGAAATAGACAGTCTCCAACTAACCATGGGTTCCCATGACCTATTGTCAATGAATCTGGCAGTGAGGGTTCTGGAGATAAATACGACAGCGGAAGCTACAGAGTTAAATAATGTCTGGTATCTATGAAAGTATTATACATTGGATATTTACTTAATTCAATATACTATTTTTTCTTGTAATTCAGGGTTTTGCATTGAAAATAGCTATACTTTTAATATACTAGGAGTACGCTCTTTTATCACATAAGAGGTTGAGCTCACAGTTACCAATATGAACAAAAATGTTCCAATTCACAATATACCTCCCCCACTGCCATAGGCCACCTACTGTAATTGTGGCTTAACAATGTTGTTTAAATAAATGGAGAACAATGAGGTCTGAAAAATCAGTCGGTCAGACCAAGAGCATATAAAAAAGTTACTCACCCCTCAGTCTCACTGGGAGGCGTGTCATCAGCGACCAAAGAATGTTTGGTCGCTGTGTGTCATCAAGGCCCTCATTATTATAATTGCTAAGATTGTCCTATTATTATATTAGCTGAACATTGCCCCATTACTATATTAGTTAACAATTTTGCTGAGGTAAGTTTTCAAGTAATTATTTACACTTTGGTGGTTTTGGTGAAAATTCACCCGAAGCTTAACTCACCACCACTGTAACTATATCCTCCACGAAAAAATATGGCTACGACACTGTTACTAAATATGATTTATTACGTTACGGGTAGCATCGTTACTATAATAACTATCGAGTAACGATCGTAACAATGGGTCAAGTATGGTTTTGAGAGGAATCACACTATTGCCTTTGGGAGGGTGGCCACCCCTGGCTAAAACTTCCCAAATTATCCACACGCTATTCTCGGTACCCAAAACGTACTCATAATTCCAGGTTTTCCTAGTCGGTGGCAGCAAAGATATTTATAATTTTCATTGAATGGTGAAAAAACAGGGCATTTTCGGAAACCGACAGGTCTTGAAATAACGGGACTGTCCTGTTCAAAAGAGGATGTAAGCTTATGGCCACCCTATTTATGTGATGCTCGACTTTTAGTCTACCTATCTTAATACACTGCGTATATCCACAGTTAACTATGTGTTTCCTGAAGAAGAATAATGAAAACAGTTTCAAAACTGAGTAGGAATGGGGAGTACATACTGAAAATAGTGCACCTGTTCTCAGTGTGGGAAAGATTTTGTCCGGAGGAATCAAATGGTCTTCAATACCGTGCCAAGTTTCTGACGTTAATATACAGCTTTATTCGCAATAATGCCATTTATTAAACAACTTTTGATACTTAAATATACATATATATATATATATATATATATACAATTTACAAAATAAATCATGATTCAATCTATTTACAATTACATTATTTGTGCGCTATGGACTATGCACCGCAACCCGCGCCAAGGACCGCCCTCTAGAAACACCGCGCCCTGTGATGGAGCACGGCTCGCACTACCCTAGAGCCGGGACTGCTTATTGCCCATTGAGACAAAAGATTTTATTTTGTGATATTGTAACCAAGGCTTGGCGAATGTTGGCTACTGTAATATATGTCAAAATTATCAATAAAGAACTTGAACTTGAAGAAACATTGTATGCGAGTGGGTTTTATTGAAGTATTTAAAAAAATGTTATCTCTTACCACTTGGGCCTACCCTTTTTTCCGACAAATGTGATTTTCAAACTCTAAAGCTAAATTTCAATAAGGTTAGTTCATTGTAATTAAACATTTTCAACCGTCAAATAGGATCCACTTGTACCATCACAATATTCCACAGGCTAGGTTTATCGTAGCCTATATGGAACGGCTGTTGAAAACGTTTATTTTGGATACAAATTAACGAGTCTATTTTTTTAAACAGTGGTGTCTGGTCACCAAAATTTATACCTGGAAAATGAAGTCTATAGATACACCTTACTTAAGTTTTAAGTTAGAGGACAGTAAGGCCTAACCTCAGAAAAGGACTTCAGGAACTTCAAAAGTTCCTAATTCAGTTAGAATAAAAGTTTAAGATGTAATGGACTGCAACAAAATTCTGATAATGCATTTTGATTTTTGTAGAAAAACACATTTACCTACGTTAAATTGTTAGCAACCTAACAGAAATGTTATAGCTTACAATTGAAGAATACAAATGGAAAGTTTTACTAACTTAACCTAAACATCTAATCTGGTTTCGTAACTTACTGTTTTAATAGCGTGGTCATTATATTGTAGAACAAATTAATAAGTGTAAATTATAATTGGATTAAGATTTGTCTTGTAGTAAATTCATCTCAGTTATCACTTTGTTCTTCGGCTTTGTAGTCTGTCGGCTTCGGCTTTGTAGTCTGTCGGCTGTCGGGGTGTAGTCATAGAGCTCACTGGTGTCGTTCGACATGTCTGATTTGGTGAAAGTTAGCATAGAGTAACAACAAGGTTGTTCACTATAGTAAGATTTTAAATAATAATAATAAACCTTTAATTTTTAATTTGTATAAAACAAAAATATACCTACTACTTAATAAATAATTATATAGAAATCGTACTTAGTTTGTTTTAAATTGTGAAAACGAGTTTTTTTTACCCAGCCGCAACACTGATATTATCAAGTGCACCACTTTCGTTACTCTATGGTTAAAACATAGACGTTGGCTACATATCAACGACTCAAGTACCACTAAAATGGCTCCCAATGTTAATCTTATGGGAGAAAAAAATGGATTTGTTTTAAAGATTATTTGATTAATACTGAACACAATCAGTCCATTAACAAACTCGACTGAGATTTTGTACTAAAGAATTTTTCTACAAAGTTTGAAGTAGATCCGACGAGGCGCATTCGAGTTATCGTGCTTAAAGACGCCCCAATTTGAGTCACTTTCGTTCATGGTCCCAACCTTACTGCGTAAGTTCAACCATTAATAATAATAATAATAATTTTTTTTAACTATTAATTCACCTGTTTCTGTTGTGAAGTGGGTATGTGTTGAAAAGGGTTCCAGTTGAAGAGATAGAAAAAAATAATTAAAATAATATCTGTGTAGAGTTACAGAACAGCGTTTTATAGGAGGCTGTTAAATTGGCTCTTTGGAAATTTTCACTTGTACCCTATGTTCCAGAGAGGGAGTCACATGACCCGGGGGGGAGGTCACGACCTCAGCCTGGTGCAGGATCCCTGGGGAAGAGCTGGAGGGACCTCATACCTGTCATCAAAGTCGACGTCTGTTCTGTGAGTCATTTTTGCCATGTCTACCAGTTGATTGGTTTGCATGTTTACTAGGAGTCTGCAGTACCGAAAATTTCAGATCGGTACGGTAAAAGATTTTGTACCTCAGTACAAATTCGGTACGGTACAATGTACTGTCATATATGCTAATTTGTACTAAATATTAATCTGTATGTATCATAAACAAATTATTGAGTATAATACTTAAGGTCATATTATACAGTTTTTATTATTAATTTGATTAAAAGATAAAATAACTATAAACTGTGGATAACAATATTTTTAAAAAGCTGCAACTTTGGAGTATTGTATTTTAACATTTTTATTAATATTATTAATACAAGTTCTTAAAATACTCATGATAAATGAATTAAAAAATTACTTGAAAATCAAACAATTGCATAAGTTGCTTAGCTGATTAATAGGGGTGTGCAAGTACTGATTTTTTTAATCGAGTCCAGTTGAGTCGAGTACTGCCTATTATTTTCGAGTTTCAAGTATTTTCGAGCGAGTATTTGCCATCAGTTGGTAGTTTAAAATATTGTAATGGGATTTGGATACCACCCTACATTTGATAATCTAAACATGGTTTCTAACTAATATATGAGTAACGATACAAAGTTTTGGAGTAGCAAAAACCAAAGTTTATAAATACCATTCTTGGCGTATTGGGAGATTATTGTATCATTAATACAAAGTAAAATGAGATAGGTTAAAAAACTATATGTGATGAAACTAAAAAAAATATAAATTAGACCTTTAAAAACTGAAGATTAAAATAAAAATACTCTATTACTTAATTAGGCTACTAAATTCAAAATTGAAGCCCATCCAAATATTACAGAACATTTATTTAAACGTAAGTACCTTATAAAACTGGGTGATAAAGAAAGAAAGTAATAAAAGTACAGTGATATTCTGTTAATGTGGGGCTATCTCACCTTTAAAGTAATTAGCTATTTAACCTCATCAAAAAATAAATTTAGTTTGTTGTTAGTAATTTTTAGTTGAATTTTCCAAAACCACACAAGATAATCTAACATAGATATCTGTTTGTAAAAGTTTCATAACACAATAAAACAATGACAAATTGATAATACCATTTGAAATTGATTAAGTTAGTGGTTATTTTTTAATTAGTTTTCAACCATTTTTGAAACTTTTATAAATTTAAAATTAATTTTACAATGTTTTTTTCAATAACAATAATAATACATAAATAAAATCAGTTTAATTTAAAATCATAATGGAGAAAAAACGTGATTAAAAGATAGTATTCCTTTTCTCACTTTAGAAATGAGGTTGGCCAAACAACTGATTTATAACTAATTACCGGACCCCTCCTCCCTCACCCCTCACGCTTTCCTAGTCTAAACCTTTCTTATCTTCAAGGACAGATTTTTTGCTGACCCTACCCAGCCCCTCCCCGCTCCCCTTGCCCACCTTCCTTATCTCCAATCTCGTTCAGCTATAAATAACACCTATCAACGTACCTTTTCCAAAGAGTTTTGGGGGTGATTTTCCTTAAAAGAAACTAGTAGGTGCCCATCGAAATTCGACATGTACAATATTAAGCTTGAGTAGTCCGGTACCATCTAGGAACAATCCCCAACAATGAAATACTTCCAGTTTTGAATACGTACCTACTAAAAATATTATAAATTATAAAAATGCACCTTTGTATGTGGCACCATACCTTAAAAAGTCACACAATCACAAAACAACAAATTAACTCTTAAAAATAGGATACTTTTACAGGTTACAATCACACCCGCTCATGCGGTGGTGGCCCTCCTATCTCATCCATTTTTGAGGGGGGAGGGTCGCGTTTAGTGGGTAGTCTTCTCTTGGAGGAGTCCCACACTACCCCCGCGGGAGCGGGGGTGTGCTAAAAATATTCCCACCTTCCAATAAAAAAATGTTTACGTTGATGTTTATTACAGATGAAAATAAATCAAAAGCTTGGTCAGCTGATCAGCTGTCTAATGAAAATCACAGAGTCGGGATTATAATCAGCTGTTTGTTGTAAACAAAACATACTATAAATCCCACCAAAATGGTTTGTAGACACTTACATTTTGTATCATTTAACAAACTTAAAAGGAGAAAATTATAAATCTGACAATTTTGGGGAGTATCGGAATGTTTAATCTACGAATTGGTACAAATTCCATGACCACTAAGGCCGAGTTCCTGGTCAAAGATTCTCTCATATGATTAACATGGGGAAATTTGAGGACTTTATACTTTTAATCACTAAACAAACTTAAAAGGAGAAAATTTTTAATCTGACAATTTTGGGGAGTATCGGAATGTTTAAGCTACAAAGTGGTACAAATTTCATGACCACATGTTGTCTGGTTTTCTCAAACTAAGGCCGAGTTACTGGTCAAAATTTCTCCCATGTGAATAACATGGGGAAATTTGAGGACTTTATACTTTGTATTATTAAACAAACTTAAAGGGAGAAATTGATAAATCTGACAATTTTGGGGAGCATCGAAATGTTTAAGCTTCAAATTAGTACAAATTCCATGACCACACGTTGCCTGGGTTTCTCAAACTAAGGCCGAGTTCCTCAAAATCCTAGATAAAAATTCTCCCGTGTGAATAACATGGAGAAATTTTTGAACTTTATACTTTGTATCATTTAACAAACTTAAAGGGGGAAAATGATATATCTGAGAATTTTGGGGAGTATCGGAATGTTTAAGCTACAAAGTCCTACAAATTCCATGACCACACGTTGTCTGGTTTTCTCAAACTAAGGCCGAGTTACTGGTCAAAATTTCTCCCATGTGAATAACATGGGGAAATTTGAGGACTTTATACTTTGTATAATTAAACAAACTTAAAGGGAGAAATTGATAAATCTGACAATTTTTGGGAGCATCGGAATGTTTAAGCTTCAAAGTGGTACAAATTCCATGACCACATGTTGCCTGGTATTCTCAAACTAAGGCCGAGTTCCTTCAAAAATATTCTCCCATTTAAATAACATGGAGCAATTTTTTAAATGTCTATATTTTAAAAACTAAAGCGGTATTTTTGAGTTTTACATTTTTCTGTTAATCTGCAGTGTAAAACCTTTAAAATGACACAAGATTGTCCAAATCAGTTGAAAAGTAACGATGTAGCAGGCCGAAAATTAAATTCCTTAGCTAATTAATATATCAGATGACTAGTTATCTACAGTAGTCTGTCTTATTTCAACCACTTATTTTGTTAAACGTTTAGCTATCTCTGTTTATTGTTTGAAGCAGTAAACTGTACTGTACTGAATCTGTACCGGGGTTATGTTCTGTACCGAACCGATGACGGTAATTAGTTTTTTACCGTACCGGTACTGTTTTTTCGGTGCTAATTTGATTTGAAATAGGAGAAAAGCTCATTTATGGTATGAAATGTATAAAGTGTCAGTTTATATTTAACCCTTTTACTGCCGACGTGCGCAAATGCGCACGTCACTAATTGTGCGAGAATCGCCGACGTGCGCAATAAAGCACGTCTAATATTTCTAACTTATTGGCCTTAAATGTTTACCAAATGCCACGAAACTTGAGATACTCGATGTCAAGACTATGAGGAACATAGAAAAGTACAATTTATACTCTATGACTTGTATAACCTATAAAGTTATACTCATTGATTCCCCCTACCGTCTGTGCATAGTCGACAGTTGCTCTGTGTAGTGAGTGTTGTCTGCCGTCCGTCTTTCAATTGTTGTTTATGTTTACTGGTGTTGGTTTGTTTGTTATGTTTGTGGATTTATCCGTGGTTTAGTGAGTAAAGTTTTGATGTCATTACGAAAATGGACAAGCGGAGTAGATCGCCAGTAAGTGAAAATACCATCGTAAATAGGTGTTCACCCTACCTGTTTCGGTGAGCACAGGTGTTGAAAGGGTTTTTTGTGAAATTTTCTCAAATATTCTAAATATTTTTGTCGTTGTTAGTTTAATTATTTTAGTATGTTTTTAGTGTTATTTTATGTTCCTTACAACATTTTTCAATTTAGAAGCCAAATGTAAGTACATGTTTTTATAAAAAAATATTGTCAATTGTATATGCAACTATGTTCAATTTTGAAAATATGAATAAATTTTGAAAAAAACAAACAGAATTCCTGCATTTATCAAGGTAATGGCATGAACATTTGGGTATGTGTTTACTAATACCTGTTTTACAACATGTATAAATAAAATTGGTTGAGGTATAAGTTTTAGAGGTAGTTTTTATAGTCCAAACTAAAAAATATATATATATTTTTTTATTTGTATATATAACAGTAGAACCCCGGTTAACCGAAATAAAGGGGGGAGAGCCGTTTCGGATAACCAATTTTTCGGTTAAACCGTCATATGCTAAAAATAGCCTAACAAGGTGTGTAGGAAAAATGAATTTACAAACAATGTCTATATACTGTAATACAGTGATCTATTTCAGCTAAACAAAATGTTATAATGGGTTAGAAAATACTATAAACTGAACAACTGAAGTTACTACAGCATTGTACATTACTTATTACAGAAATCAGTGATTTTTGTTTGCTTTTTCGTAAGTCCTTCGCATCGTTTTCGAGCGGCGATGTCCCGCCATCTTTTAATTAGAAGGACGTCATTAGGCGTTGACTCGCTGCATTGTTCCACAAATTTTAGGGCAACCTAAAATAATACCAAAATTGATTGTAATTTAACTTGTTTAAAAACGAATCTATACTGTATTCAAATTTCTGTGTTTCGGCCATACAGTAATGTTTGACTTACCTCTAATGCATTAAATCCGTCGTCAGGTGTCACTTTGCCGATTACGTCATCCACGTCGTCTGCTTTGTTTTCTGTTGCGTCGTCAGCTGGCTGCAACACTGCCTCCACAATATCTTGGTCGGAAAGTTCATCGGAATCATCGGCGACGACCCATTCGTCCACGTCACTTGCATTCATGTCTTCACATCCAGGAATCCTATGAACCATCTCTGTCAAATTTTCAAAACTTTCAATTTCTTCTTCGTCTAGTCCGTCATAAATCTTCCTCCAGCACCTTTGAAGTGTTTCCTCTTTAATGTTAGCCCAAGCCTCCGCACACCAATAAATCACGTGTTTCATGTTAACTGCCTTCAGCGCGTCATTAATCAGTTTATTTTGGGTTTCACAATCTTCTAGGATAGTTCTCAACAACAGTCCTCGATAGTGCCGTTTGAATGTTTCGATCACTCCTTGATCAAGAGGCTGAATAAGGGAAGTGACATTTGGGGAAAGAAAGCGAACAACAACATCGCCTTTTTTTAACTCATTGGGATGCGAGGGCGCATTATCAATCAATAAAATAGCTTTTTTCGGCAAACCTTTTCCAGCTAAATATTTTTCAACTTGCGGCACAAACTGTTTTAAAAACCATTCTTCAAATAATTCACTGGACATCCAGGCACTTTTTTGCGCTCTATAAAACACTGGCAAGGCGTTTGGCGCAATATCCTTCAGAGCTCGAGGTTTCATTGACTTGCCGATGCACATTGGTGGCAACCTATGAGTGCCAGAGGCATTTGAAGCTAAGAGAAGTGTTATTCGTTCCTTTTTGATTTTATGACCGGGGGCAGACGTTTCAGTTGCTGAAGCTAGAGATTTTTTAGGCAACATCTTAAAATTAACGCCCGTTTCATCGGCATTGTAAATCTGGTCCTTACTGTAGCCTTGAGTGTAGTCTGCAAACATTGTTTTGAAAACATCTACTGCGTCTGGATCAGCAGATAACTTTTCACCGCACAAGTTCAGTTGACGGATCCCATACCTCTTTTTAAAGCGATCTAACCAACCTGAGCTGGCACAAAAACTTTTCCCTTCGTCACCTAACAACTCTGCTAACATTTTAGCCTTTTCTTGTAGTAAGGGACCTGTTAGTGGCATGCCTTTTTCCCTTTGTTGCGTGAACCACATGAATAAGGCCTCGTTAACTTTCTCAAAATCTGACGTCTTCAAAGTTTTTCGGTTACCATTTTTTACGACTTGCTCTAAAAACTTAGGTTTAGATTTTACCCATTCCGAGACAGTAGACACGCCAACTCCGTAATTAGCCGCAACAGTCTTTAGCGAACAACCTTCTTCAACTTATTTGATAGCAGCTAATTTATCCGCAAAAGAAATAACCACACGCTTTCACTTCGATGCCATCGCACGCACACACACACACACCTTTACGGTACACTAATGTACATAAAAACACACTTGCTAGTCACAAACGGTACACTACTGCAACACGTTAACACAAAACAACAAAGTCCAGTAGTTCTCTTTCTACTGTGACAGTGACTGATGGCGCGGGGAATGGGGAAATTGCCAGGTCGGTGACCGGAAGGGGCGAGTGCGGACGGGGTGGGGGAGGTGAATCATCTCAAGGACACGTCAAACGTCCCTCGCATCGCCGCGCATCACCGATAAGTCACGTAGGCTCTCTTTCTGGAGAAAAGGGGCTCGGCGCAGCGCCTCGCTGTTTACATATTACGTACTTATAATTATTTACGGAACCGTTTCGGTTGACCCGGGTTCCGGTTAACCCGATTTCGGTTAACCGGGGTTCTACTGTATATATATTTTAACTAAAAAACTATTACATACACCAAAGTATATATTTTATTTGAAACAAACAACTCAATACAAATAAAACAAGACCTAACTTATAAATTTCTGATGAAAAATAAAAAAGTTACAAATTTTTTAATGTGAGCGTTAAATTTGGTCTAATTGAACCTGGCAGTCTTGGCAAGTAAATCTTAATAGTGGTCTGGCATTTTTGGTGACGTCAAAAAAAAAAAACGGTCAGCAGTAAAAGGGTTAATTTGAGATGGTTTGTAATACTTGTAATTAATGGTGAAAAAGATTAGTTGGAAAAAATATATTGAAAGAAAATGTTTGGGCCTACCTTTTCTGATTAAGTTAAGCGCAAGGCGTTTACTCCTGCTGGAAATGTAATTAAAGCAATTTTGTGTAGGCTGTGAAGTTGTGGAAACTATCTAAAAATTAAATAATTTTTTATTTAAATTAGAAAATATGCTCAGTAAGAAAACATATGCTCTTACTGAGTGGTTATCTATCATATATAAAAATAGCACCATCGCAACAAACCTGCGTACTCAGCGAATTTCCAATGCATATACAAGGGTCTCACTACTACCTAGAGCCACTTGCCAAGTTTCAAAAAAATACATTCATTAATAAGAGATACATAGCATTTTATTTATTCTCCATAAGAATAACATTAGAATTGAGGACGCAGGTTTGCTGCAACGAGGAAGATAATAAATTTTTTGCTATTCAATATAACTCAACCAGGTGAAGCTACATACAAAGTTTTAATAATTTTGGTTCATAACTAAGGGAGATATAAAGCTTTACTTATTCTCCATATGAATAAAATGGGGGCCGAGTATGCAGGTTTGCTGCTACTGGGAAAAATCAATAAAAACAATTTTCTTTGTGCAAATATACCTTCAACTAGTTGAAGCCACATACCAAGTTTCATCAATATACATACATAAATAATCGAGATATCAAATTTTATTTATTCTCCATAAGGATAACATTTGAAAACGTACTGTGTTTAGCACTTTGAATATCACTGCAACGGTTGGACGTAAAACAAAAATTAAAACACCAAAATGATTGTTTTGAAGAGCTAAAGTTATTGGTAGAAAGAAATGTGGAGTTTTTATTCAAATTATCTGAGGAAAATCTAAAAACCGTATTCCCATAAGATTAACATGGGACATTTTATGAACATGATTTTTGACTTTTCTCCACAACCACTTAACATAGCCTAATGATTCAAAATACTAAATTGTTTGTTTTTTAAGCACTATAAAATGGCTATAAAGCAAAATATAGTTTTTTTTTAATTTTTGGGTAAAAAGTTCAAAAAACTTAATTTTGAACAATTTTAAACCCCATTAAAACCCCCTCCCCTTCCCATAGACCTATCGATCAGGTTTTCGAACTTAAAGTCATAAATGTGACTCTCCACATTTGTGCAAAATTTCATAAAAATCGGGTGTTTCTTTCAAAAGTTATCGCGGTAACGGACACATACACACATATATATAGATATATGTATATATAGATATGTGTATATATATATATACATTATATATATTTATATATGTATATGTATATACATATATAAAAATTTGAACGAATAGTGTTTTTGGCGTCTGGGGACCTCAAAACGAAAAGTTATCATGGTCTCGGGCTTAAGTCTTACCTTGCCACCGACGGTAATAGCTTCTTCCCAATAGGGGAAATTTGCTAACAAATCACTTTACTTTTAGATATTCAGTTCTTTATTACTGAAATAAATTAAAGTAGCAACTTTTATTTAAACTGATATGCCTCAGATAAACTATTCACATTTAAAAACGAGTTCGCACGCAGCACGCTGACATGAGGGAAGTGAATTTCCACATAAAAACTTTTAAAACTCAAAATCAGTGTAAAAACATACATTTGTCCAATTTTTATTGAAATCTGAAAACATTGATTTTTTGGCTGTTCTGATACTCCTGGTTTCATTTACTTGCAAAGCTGGGAATACAATTTTGCCCAATATAAGGTTAGGAGAAGGTCCAGACAGGCTTGAAAGTAGGTGTGAGGTTGCTGGGGATGATAAAAGTACTCTAACAAAGGAATAACAGGCTTTTCTCGTGTAAAACCCCCCATAAGACAACGTACTGTGTTTAGTCAATACACATTTTCTTTAATAACTCGGTAAATATTTATGCTAGAATGACGAGAGAGGGCTTAAAACTTTTGCCTCTCTAATTCCCATCTTTTTACATGCATTTATTTTACATCTGGGGCTTTTATGACCATTTTTGGGCCTAAAAACTCGAAATTTGAAAGATTAATCCCCCAAAAAATGGGTTTAGAGTTTTCCGATTGTTTTGCCCAACGAACTTTTCCAACTGATTACAGAAAGGAACGTTCCTACCAAATTTGAAGTAAATCGGACAAAAATTGCGACCGCTAGAGTGCAAACACATATATATATATATGTCTATATATATATATATATATACAATTTTGAACGACCCTCCAAAACGTGTTCAGGGGGTTACGTTAAGAACTTCTATGGTGGTCCCGGGCTTAAGTTTCACCGTGCGGGTCATGCTAATAGTTCACTTTCCATAGGAAATTCACTAAAAAGTGTAAGCCTTCCAAAAATTAGGTCAGTTGTAGACATTGTATAGTTCAAAACTAAGTTGGATAACACCCCTTATGATTGTAGTTGTAACGTCATCTACTCACCGTTTCCGTATGTTGCAGGGGAGAGTGGTGTTTGGCAATCGGCTGGTGCCCACAACATTGTCCATCTTGGTGGAGGAGGCTCACTTTGTGTGCCACCCTTGTGATTGTAGTTGTAACGTCATCTACTCACCGTTTCCGTATGTTGCAGGGGAGAGTGGTGTTTGGCAATCGGCTGGTGCCCACAACATTGTCCATCTTGGTGGAGGAGGCTCACTTTGTGTGCCACCCCTTGTGATTGTAGTTGTTACGTCATCTACTCACCGTTTCCGTATGTTGCAGGGGAGAGTGGTGTTTGGCAATCGGCTGGTGCCCACAACATTGTCCATCCTGGTGGAGGAGGCTCACTTTGTGTACTCTACCAAGCCCGCCGCCTCTCGTCTCGACTACTTCATGCACTTTGCCAAGTGCAAGGCCGAGAACTTCAAGGTCAGTGATCCGGGATGGAAATCAAACCTAGAAAGTGGATGAAAACAGTAGTCGTAAACATACTAAACATCTGGTTTCTCATTTAATGAATCTTAGTTTGATAAGTTTTATGAAATTGTTGGAGCTTTAAGGCAGTAAGCAGTAACTAATTAGTCAAAAGTGATAGATTTGGAAAAAATTAAACCTCAAATAGATCAAATTAATCATATTATGGGTGTGCAATAATTGAGTAGTTTGCAAAGTTCAGTTTTTGAGTATTTTACTCTTTCTGTAAATAAATTACATTTTATTGAGTGTATTCTTGGCCCATGATTTTTTGCTAATGATATCTTAGCAATATTGAAGGAAAAAATCAATCTAAATGTGAAGTTGAGATTGTAGAATTGACTACGAGAGTGTGAGAGTGATTCTGTCAAAACAATTTTGTATCGTCTCTCCAACACTTACTACAATTTTAAATATCATCCAGTATCTCATTATTACCAGTGAATTCTACAATTGTCCTGCAAACGTTATAATTTGATACTGTGGTTGTTGCACAATAATATTCCTGAATATGTGTCTATCCTCTTACTACATGTGCTACGTCTTAGCATGTCACAATCATACAATCAGATGTTGTAACCTAGTTACTGTGATAACTCCTCCAATACATGAAAGTAATAGGCCTACTGTTGCATTTTTTGATTTTTTTATTATATTCTCATGCGACACCTGTAGTATGGCTATTAAAATATTCAAAAGGTTTTGTGGATCAGCTGCTTTATTAAACATTTTTTGTAAGTCCAGACAATCTATACATCATAATGCATTGCATTCATTTGATTACATTTTGTATTATGACTAGGGGTGTGCAAGTACTCGTATATCGAGTTTTTTTCGAGCCGAGTTTGCACTATTCGACTCAAAATATTTAAAAAACTCGTGAGTTCGAGCCGAGTTTTTTTTACAGTTGATTAAACACTCAAACAGTCTCAAATGACAGTTAAAAAAGCAATAAATGTGCCCGAGTCGAGGTGAAAACAAATTAGATGGTTCTCTGTACGTTTTACGAAAGAAATCTAACATCACTTCATATCACGTTGGCTTTGTCTTAGAAAAAGCAGTGATATTCAATTTGACTTACCAATGTAACGATACACGCATTCGGATCTACGTTTGCGCTCCGCGCCAAGGTAGCATCACCTTGAACTAAAAAGAAGGCCGGACTCAGCCAAAGTTCTCTGACGTCACTGTCTTGAGTGACGTAAACTTAGGATCTTTTTCCTACGGTTTTTAGTTGCTGTCGGGCTTATTCCAGCCAATGCAACGTGAACGATATTCAATTCAAAGTGAAACATTCGTGGTTTTAAATTTTAATCTAATGATTGAAAAGTGGAAATCGGTTGCCTATAGTGTGTATGGATATCAGTTATATATTTAATATTTTTACTTAACACGTCACTGTAGGACTTTGGCGTTTTGTTCGCCAGTCATTCACCGCAAGATTGTCCTTTTATTTTTGTAAAGTCAACTGATGCTAAATCATTCAAGTTGAAGATTTGTCATAGTCCGAAACTCTGTAATGTTATTTTACAAATGTTTCGATGACAAATTGAATCTCTATGTCGGACGTTTAAACGATGCGGTCAATAAGGCATAGCGAAGTTTAGGGTATTGTTTACTGTAGGTTATTTTAGTTTATTGTTTTATTTTGGTAAAATATACAAGGTACAAAAAGAAAACTTCAAATCAAAAGGAATGACAAAGGTAAGTTATTCTTATAGGTAGGCCTATTTAGTTTGTTTTATGAATTTTTAAGAAACTAATCTTGAAATGTATATACTATGAATAACAAATTAAAATAATTATTCTATCATCATTTCATTTTATCAGATATAATTTTTCACATAATGCTGATCATGTATAGGTAACTTTTGTAACCAGTATCTCCTCTTCTTGAAAAAAAACTCAACTCAAAAAAAGCTCGGAACTCGCGAGTTTTTTCTAAACTCGACTCGACTTTAAAAATCACCTGTATTTTTGAAACTCATAATAGCGATGGATTTGAATTTATTTTTTGATTTATTTGGACTTTACCTATCGCTTCTAGTGTTTAAAACTACACTACGTTTCGGGAGGTAAGGAAACTCCTCCCGTTATCAAGTGAACCCTACTTACATCTACATATCAAACTCTTACACCTAACTAACCTACATTTTTTTTTGGTTTTTTTTTTATTATTTTTCTTTTACATTTTAATTTACACTAACACAAAGATAACAAATATATATACAAAAAATCAAATACATTACACTAACACAACATTTATATATACACCTAACTAACCTACATTTTTTAATATTTTCCTTTACAATTTAATTTACACTAACATAAAGATAACAAATATATATAAAAAATCCAATACAATACACTAACACAACATTTATATATACGAACAAATGGAAAACTGACAATACATTACCTGTTCTGCATCGTGGCCTCCAAGCTGACGGGCAAGCACGGGAAACTTAAATCTCACGTCCATCCACAACCAAACCGCACACTAGACTCAGTCTCAGTCTAGTGTGCGGTTTGGTTGTGGATGGACGTGAGATTTAAGTTTCCCGTGCTTGCCCGTCAGCTTGGAGGCCACGATGCAGAACAGGTAATGTATTGTCAGTTTTCCATTTGTTCGTATATATAAATGTTGTGTTAGTGTATTGTATTGGATTTTTTATATATATTTGTTATCTTTATGTTAGTGTAAATTAAATTGTAAAGGAAAATATTAAAAAAATGTAGGTTAGTTAGGTGTATATATAAATGTTGTGTTAGTGTAATGTATTTGATTTTTTGTATATATATTTGTTATCTTTGTGTTAGTGTAAATTAAAATGTAAAAGAAAAATAATCAAAAAAAAAACCAAAAAAAATGTAGGTTAGTTAGGTGTAAGAGTTTGATATGTAGATGTAAGTAGGGTTCACTTGATAACGGGAGGAGTTTCCTTACCTCCCGAAACGTAGTGTAGTTTTAAACACTAGAAGCGATAGGTAAAGTCCAAATAAATCAAAAAATAAATTTAAAAATCACTACTTGCACACCCCTAATTATGACAAACTACATTGTTTTAAACTTAGATCTTTATACCCTTCAAATATTCAAATGAAAACAATGAATTCATCAATGTTTAAACTTATAAATTACTAAAGCATTTAAATCAATAGGCTAACATACAAATACAAAACAAAGTGACAAGGCCATCTTCATCTATCTTACAAATTCATCTATTGTATAAAATGCACTTTGAAGCAAGAATCAAGCTACAGCAGCCTTAAACCGTCTTACATCTCAAATTTTAAAATCAAGGGGCAACTTGTTTAAGAATATTGTTATCCCAATTATAGATTGGATCTTCAAGGTTTTACTTACTTACTTACTTCATACTTGATACTGCTTCTCTATCCCGTGGACTCGAAGTGAAACGAGTCAAATCCTCCATTTGGGGGAGGACACTTTGCCGTTAGGCTAATCACAATGCAGCTGTTTGAGGTATTTGTTAGGTTAGGTTTGGGATTTGTCAAAAAACGGACAAAGTTTTGGTAGGCTATTGCAAAATATGATGTAAAGGAAATTAATTATAATTGTCTGGCAAAAATAGGCTCTACTAATTTATTCAAGTTTCGTTGCAAAAAATTCTTTTAAACTGTAAAAACTTTCTTGGATCAAAAAAATTTTTAATTCTATCTTGAGTTTGTTTACATTATTGATTTGCTGAATTCTGATTGGTAGAAACTGAACAACTTTTCTGCCTACGTAGTCTGGTTTTTTCATAGAATTTTAATCTGTGTTGTTCAGAGAACCTATTCTTAAATCTAGTATTGTATTTATGGACAGTATTTATATATTCATGTAAACAAGTCTTAACATAAACAGCAAATTCAAAAATGTAGAGGCATGGTACCGTTAGAATACCCAAATCTACAAACAATTCTTTGCAATGAGTTTTACTTATGTACATCGTATTGGGTTCCAATTTTAGAAATATGCTTTTTTTCATATCCTCCATGATTTTTGTGATCCATTTTTTAATGTTGCGCTTACTATTCCATAACTTCTCATTATAAACTAAATTACTTTGATTCTTTTATGAACAACGAGTTTTGCAGATTAAAGTCTGAGTATAATGTTAACATTTTTAAATGAAAAACCAGGGTCTTCAATGAGCTTTAAAATCTAGTCTTATTGCTAGCTATTGCTATTTTTTCGTACGGCACATTTGTGCAAAACAAAAACATCTATTGATGTAGAGGAACTGCCATAGATAATCTTAGAATGAAAGCCAAAATAGACTATGCTTGCAACATGTTGGGAAGCGTCACTGCAAAGTCGCTATGCAAATATATCACAAGCCAATCTTTTACACAATTTTGTTTGACGCTGTGGCATTACCAGTGCTCAGTTCCGTCGGGTCGGCTGATGTCAGGGGTGTTGCAGGTGCTGCTTGCTCCCAGCCCCAAGTACACTGGCATGGCCGACGACCCGCCCAGGTACATGGGAGAAGGCTTCGTGGTTCTCTCCTCCAACAACGTTGAGCTCTACTACTACATGGACGAACCTGGTATACAGTTTTGCTTTTCTAGTAATAGCTTTTATTTTTCAGTTTACTTTTTAGCACAGAAAACTATAAAAAAACAAAAAAAAACAGAAAGCTGACTACCATGTTAACAGCAGTTGCATTTTAAACAGTTAGTTCAGTCACTGGCCGCATTGAACACTAGTGTTGTTAGATCGCTTAAAGGGGGCACATTCTGGTACACTTCCACCCTTCTCAATCCACCCACAAATGCTGCCGTCCCTCTGGGTGACCCAACTTATTCCCACTCCACCCACTGCCTCACCCTGTCAGCGACCTGATTAGTGGTGCCCACTCCACCCACTGCCTCACCCTGTCAGCGACCTGATTAGTGGTGCCGCCACAAGAGCGCAAACTTTCTCTTAATCCAGTCAGCCTTGGGTGATTTATAGTTTTATGTGCTTTTGAGTTTAAGCTTTATTGTTTCACAAGTGGAATGTATTTTCTTCTTCATTGTTAACAAAATCAAAAAAAATGTTGGTTGATTTTTTTACTTGTGTGTTTATTTTATGGTCAATAACGGTTTTTTGTTATGTCGCATATGAGAGTTGAATGTGATCATTCCAACAATCATGAAGGAAAGTTAAATATAACTGCTGTATTAAAATTAAATCATAACGCAAAAGAGTCTCACAAACTCGACACAATGCGAACTTATACACTGTTGAGTTTTAGTGTAATCATTTTAAATCAAAATGTATTCAATACCTTAAAAACCCTTATAAGCATAAGACTTGGTGTTGTGTTGAATGTTGCCTCCAGAATAATATACTAAAAGTCCTTGAAAAAAAAAACTTTTGCTACGGCCGCCATCTTGGAAAATGGCAGCCAATTTTCACGTTTTTGCTTATAACTCTTTTATTAT
Organism: Allygus modestus; assembly: GCA_963675035.1. Lineage (NCBI taxonomy): Eukaryota > Metazoa > Arthropoda > Insecta > Hemiptera > Cicadellidae > Allygus > Allygus modestus. Next base: position 38,167,409 of record OY776116.1, on the reverse strand, counting down.
TGATGATAGAGTGAAAAGTTTCAAATAAAAGTTGTTTAAAATTACAAAATGCACAATTCCGGTTATTATCACTTTTGCTCTAAACCTAACGGTTTTCGAGCTATTAATGATTTAAATATATAAATATATGCAGGTGAGTCAGATCACACTTCCAGCATGTATAAGGGGGGACGGTTTATTATAAAGACTTCTAACACAATTATATGTACTAAGTCGCATATAGGAAATCTATTTAAAATATTCTTATCAAAATCTATATACAGAGTGCTCAAAAACGAAGGTCATGAGTTTGAATCTGAAAATGTTCTAATATGAACCCAAGACAATTATAATCATTTTAAAGGTCTCGTAAAAACAAATATTTTGGTGGAAACAGAATCCACTTATCTCTACCCATTTCCAAATGGCGGCTATTTTTGTATAAATATTTAAATTTACATCGAATACTCTGTATTTTCTAAACCAATAAATGTATCTTGTTTCCGAATAAATTTTCTTACTCGTAATAAACTCAACTTTACTCTGATGTGATACATAATGAAAGTTGTTTTAGAACAAAATAATAATTTAAATAAAACATTTTTTTATTCTTATAAGAATATAATTTTATAATTAAATATATATACAATTAATATATTATATATTTTATATATTATATAAAATGTTTTGTTATATTTGATATAATTTATTGGCCTTATAAAAACAAATATTTAAATAGTTGTTTTGTTCTAAAACAACTGTCTTGTGTATCATATCAGAGTAACGCTGAGTTTATTACGAGTAAGAAATTTCAATTGGAAACAAGACACATTTATTGGTTTAGAAAATACAGAGTATTTTGTAAATGTCAAAATATTTTACAAAAATAGCTGCCATTTTGAAACGGATGAAGATAACTGGACACTGTTTTCACCAAAATGTTTGTTTTTACGAGACCTTTAAAATGATGTATAATTGTCTTAGTTTCATATTAGAACATTTACATATTCAAACTCATGACCTTCGTTTTTGAGCACCCTGTATGTAGATTTTGATAAGAATATTTTAAATAGATTTCCTTTATGCGATTCAGTACAGATAATTGTGTTAGAAGTCTTTATAATAAACCGTCCCCCCTTATACGTGGTGGAAGTGTGATCTGACTCGCCCTGCATATATTTATATATTTAAATCATTAATAACTCGAAAACCGTTAGGTTTAAAGCAAAAGTGATAATAACCGGAATTGTGCATTGTGTAATTTCAAATAACTTTTATTTGAAACGTTTTGCTCTATCATAAATAATAAAAGAGTTATAAGCAAGAAAATAAAAATTGGCCGCCATTTTCCAAGATGGTGGCCGTAGCAAAAGTTTTTTTTGAGTACTTTTAGTATGTTATTCTGGAGGTAAAATTCAACACATCCATCAAGTCTTATGCTTATAAGGGTTTTTTAAGGTAATTTGTCTAAAATGACTGGACTATATGGTGAATGTTGAGTTACATTGGGGGGGGGGGGGGAAACAAGCTTTAGGTTTAAATTTTATGTTAGATAATTTGTAAACACACTACAGTACTGTATGTAAGTACTACAAAACATATAAGACCCATAAATCTTACATTGATGTATCATGAGACAGACATGAAACAGACGGACAATTATCTATATTTTGTAAAGAGAGGGTTGGATCCACGGAAAACAACTGATAATGAGTATGGCACTTCAATTTTAAACCAAATTAAAATTTTAAAAACATTAATATTAAATTTTCTATAAAATTACTCGTTTACAAATATCAAAAAAGGAAAGTTCACCACAACTTCCAGTGGAAGTCCTTTCAGTGGAAACATCTGACTTCCCCGCCCTTGTATGCAATCTATTTGGTTTAATGGAAAAGGTTTAGTAATAAAATATATTTACTTTATTTAAAGAAATTTTTCTGAGAAAAACACAACTTATACGCACATCAGGTTTTTAGAGTCTAGCTAATTAGTTTACAAGAGTGCATTGTTGTTGGGCAAGTTTTATGAAAATATTTAATGTTATTGTTTGTATTTATATGTTTTTGGTATTGATCACAGACTAACACGGAACGAGTTTCATTAACTATTGGTGTTTAAAAAGATAAATAGAGACGTATAATGATCTCACGCTTGCCAATTCGATTGAATCCGCCTCGTTTAGTACGGCGATGACGATAGTACGACGGATAGTACGGGGGATAGTACGGTGGTGGTGGTGTTGGAGCGGATAGTATGGCGGTTTTGACAAAGAGTGCGCAGAGTATCATGAGAGTCAGCGCACTCCGTGCTTAAACCGTCCAACTAACTGAGGCAGAGCCAACAAAAACGGCCACGGAATCGGCCATTACGATGCCAATCTGTAATGTTTATTCATCTGTGGTAGAACAATGAAATGATTTCAGGACTGGTGCCTGAACAGCCAGAAATGCTGCAGCTGGCCAACGGAGACATTGTGGAGTCGGCCCCTCCCATCTGGGGCATTGACATCAAGGTAAAGACGTTGATGACTTACTTATTAGATCTAGGTATTCTAGTCAACCTGAAATACAATTTCTTACTAAGCTATGTACTGTGACTTTAAAAAATAACATCAACTGCCCGTTGAGATGCGCCTATAGGCATGTGTAGCAATCTAAAGACTGTTGAGATGCTGATGACAGACTATTTAAAGTATTTATTAGTTATTTTATCCGCCTCTTTATACATTTAATTTAATTTTGCTTTTAGAAGATAAATTTGCTTTAAATTGAATACATATTTGTGGAGATGAATAGTAAAATTTGTACAGCTAACAATCTTGAGAGTTTTTATATGAAGAAAATTTAAGTGCTTGAGAAAATTTTTGTTTTTTATGAGCTATAAGACATTAGTAGACTGTTGTGTGAAGCATATGGGTGTATGAATTGATTAAGTGTGGTAGCTTAATATGCCTTATATCTTTACCCTTTTGAATAAATTTGGACATCTATTCTTGATGTTTCTTTTTCTTTGTATTTCAGTGCGGCAAAGGCACAGACTTCAGCTATGGACCTTGGGCTGATAGACAGCGAGATCATCTGTTTAGGTTTTTCTTTCCACAGGATTGCCAACCCCTGAAAGTAAGTGGACGCTTGATTCTTCTTTTAAATAATCATAGATGTAGCAAGTGAAATAATTAAGTAATTATTTATGAATGAATTATATGGTTATTTCTCCTGTAGTTTAGGTTGTAGAAAACTATGCGATAATATGTGGTGTTTTATAGTAAGTGTTTGACTGTTGGCCTAAAGAGTTAAAATTACCATAACTGTATGTATCCTCGAAGAAAGTGTTTCTCAGAGTTTCTGGAAAGTGTTTAACCAGTCATATTTTCCAAATTCCTAAGGTGATTTTCCAAGTGCTTCAGTTTACTATTTAGTTTCATCTTGGTAATAGTTTGTTACTGGCTGGGCACTCAGAAGTAAATACCAATCCAAACTGTGCCCCACTGCCACTTTTAAATCTTCCCTTTTTAACTTTTCTATACTTTGTTAGTAATTTGATGCCGCTAGTTAGGCTAATTTAAACAGAAGTCATTTAGGCAATAGCTAATTTAATTAATAGTATGAACTATAACTACTTACAGGAACATGTAGAATACCTTCAAATCGCTCAAAACTTAATTATATACAAATCACAGATACTTTACACTGTCTTAAAATAGCGCTTTCCCTTTATTTTAAACAATTTACCCCAATTAAAATCCCAAAAAAGATTTAATCGCAACATGGTCTTTGTGTAACTTCGTCTCGCGGAATTTAGAAAAATTAGCTTTATTTGAATTAAATGATTTTATATAGCGAATTCAAGGCTTTTCCGGTTAAAATTCACGAAATAGAAATACGTTGGGTGTACAGCCCGTAGGCAAATTGATGAATTTAGGAATAGGCCGAAACACGCAATATTAATTTAGAAAAGATTTGTGATACTCTTAAGCCGAATTACGGAGTAAAAAAGACGAGTGGAGACGCACGGCGGTTTTATATCGCTTCTCCTGTCACGTGACCACTTGGGGTTCACTTCCTGATTGGAGTCTGGAAAGACCGAGAATATTCAACGTTTGTCTAGTTCTATTTCCTGTTTAATTTGTTGGCGGCAAACTTGAATACTTGTTTTAATTTATGATTGTAACACACCTCAACAACAACAAAAATACTACTGTAATGTTTACCCTTAATTTTTATTTATTTTTTTTCAGGTGACCCTAGCTCCCAAACCAGGGGAGAAGCGGATGGTGCAGTCCTTTGATCTGAGACTGAGTACCCTGCATGAAGCTACGATCGACATTCTTTTCTCAAAGAACAAGGTACAGTAAGGATTTAAACATTTTTATCTGAGTAGAATTTGTTTAACCTTCTCATGATATCATGTCTTGGACTTGAAGATTTATTAATTGGTTACAATAATTAGCAATAATGCTTGAAATTTGAATGCAACTTCAAGAGTTTGAGACAGTTTATAGCCTAAATAATTTAAATTTGGGGGACGGTACCTTAGGTTTTGCATCGGCATCGATATCCATATACTAACAACCTAGCAATGTTTTAAGTGAAAATGAGTGGCAGTAGAAGGAATAAAGTGGTAACATTAATATATCAGCAATATTTATTGATAATGTATTCCTTTACAACTGTACACATTATTGTGTCGTCAAATCAAATCAAGTTTATTAGCCATATAATTATAAAGTATTGTCAAAGTGTTGGGACATAATGACTCACAGAGCCAATAGTCAATAAATAAACTTAGCCTACTTTACAAGGTATTATAAGATATTAATTACTAGAAGAAGACACACTGTTATGAAGAAAAAAAAACAGTTAGTCTGTTAACATAAATAAACAGGCCTAAAGAAATATGAGGTACACAAGGTAAGCTAGAAACATGAATAAAATGATTATATAATACAACACGATATGTATAATATTAAAGGTATAAAATAACGGTATCAAAGATATAAACTTAAAACGAGTTCTCACGCAGCACGCTGACATGAGGGAAGTGAATCAGTGTAAAAACAAACATTTATTCCAATTATTATTGAACTCTGAAAACATTGATTTTTTGGCTGTTCTGATGCTCCTGGTTTCATTTACCTGCAAAGCTGAGAATAAGATTTTGCGCATTATAATGTTAGGAGAAGATCCAGACAGGCTTGAAAGTAGGCGTGAGTTGCTGGGGGTGATAAAAGTACTCTAACAAAGTAAAAAGTACTCTCACACACACATATATATAAAATTTTGAACGACCCCCCAAAACGTGTTCAGGGGGTCACGTTAGGAACTTCTATGGTGGTCCCGGGCTTAAGTTTCACCGTGCGGGTCATGCTAATAGTTCACTTTCCAAAGGAAATTCACTAAAAATATGAAACATGGTCAGTAAAATATTTATAATTTATTACATAACAAATATATAAACTATTAACATGTGAAAATAAAACTCTGATAGATTTAACAACAGTTTCAGATATAAGCAATTATAAATTAAAATGCAATACCTTTAAAGTTAAAAAATTATCTAGAAAGTAGACAAGAAATCTCAAAAGCCAATTGTACAACATTTTCTTAAACTTAGTTGCAGGTTACTTTGTAATTAGATATTCCAGTTTAAGCTAGGTACGTCTTCCACGTGGGCATTTTTCACAGGTCACCAAAAGAAAAGAGCCAATGACTCTTTAAGAGGGTAAACACCCGTTGACTCTTGCGACAGCTGCTTATCAGCCCTACAACTGACAGTCTGCTCTGCCCTCCCAGGCTAGGCTAACCGACAAGGTATTCATGCACAGCCAGGGACATATTTCATCTTGCGAAATATGTTCCGTCCCCTGCTGTCTGTAATAATGGAGAGACCAAGATGAAGCTTGTCACGACAGCCAAAGGACTAACCACTTGCTGTGACATCTTTATTTGCTGTGCCCATTCTTGACCTCACCTGAAACATACCAGTTTAAAATTCGTCCTGATATGTGTCCTCGTCTCCACAGGAAACCAACGCAGTGCATGTGAACGTGGGCCCGGGCTCATACATGGAGATGACTCTCCCCTGGGTGGTGTCGCCCGACGGATACACCACGAAAGTGATCGGTCAGCTGCTTCACCTCGAGGCCACCACGAGTCTGACCTACCGCAGTCTTGTGGTGAGCGAGACTCTCGAGTTCACTCTGCGCTCCAAGTACCCGCTCAAGTGGAACGGCCATCAGGAGTGGCTCTTGAACCTTACCGGGTGCAAGGCGACAGTCTGGTTCATCTACGCACATAAGGAGTTCTTTCAAGGTTTGTTTCGGCTATTTTTTTAAACCTAATGGGCTTCTTGCTTGAAACCGAGTAAGGTTCCTTCTTGTCTGATTAAAAGAGTTTGTCTTGCCATTTCAGTAGTTTGTGTTCTCAACTCTTAACATGTATTGACGCTGTAAAACAGTTTTATTGTATAGTCAGCTGTTATAGAATGCAATTAAATTAAAATTTATCTCCATGTTATGTCTTATGGGCAAAAAACTAACTTTAAGGACGGCCTGTGCCCTCAGAATGAGGGTATCGAAAATTAAAAACCACTTTACACAACTACTGTATGGATCGGGGCAATTTATTTGATAGGCCTATCTCAAACGTCAAAATGGGTTCAGGAATACTGAAGGAGTTTACAAAAATCACCTTAACTTATTTTATAGATAGATGAAATATTGATAATTTGTATAGTATTATTAGTTAAGTTACTCTAATATTTTTTTAAAGTCATTGAGTGTTTCTAGTTTGTATATGATCTGGGAATTTTTATAGTATTGCTAGTTGTTAATCTAATATTTTTTTTAGTCATTGAGTGTTTCTAGTTTGTTTATGATCTGGGAGGTAAGGAATGTGCTTAGCAACTCTATCAGAGTTACTTTATTCCGTATTATGCTGCACTTGCACCCCAGGCACTTGTTTACATATTTTTATCTTCCCTTGCAGACATGGTGAACGACTGGTCCAGCAAGGCTCGCCCCGACCTGCTCCACTTCATCCCCTACACCTGGCGGATCATGCTGCTGCTCAAGGAGTTTGAGTTCATCCTGCCGTGCAACGAGTATAACTGGATCGACTGTTCCTCCCAGAGCCAGGAGAACAGTAAGTCACTGTCAGAATGTGTGTTTATTTTATTAGGTTTGCTCTCAAAAGACATTGTGAGATAAATTGTGTGAGATAATCTTGACAGGTGTCAGAAAAATGTGTGAGATCTGAATAAAGAGTAGGCCTACTTGACACTTCACTTCCTTGTTTTGCCACTTGTGAACTCTTGTGATAATGATCAGCTTATCCAACTTATATCTTGCTTGTCATATCTCAAGTAAAAATTGTTTGTGAGATTGCTTGCAACATGAATGTCAGAAAATATATTGCTAAAATATTTTGGAAGTTGACTTATAAAAAAAACAGTTCACTTATAAACCTAGTAATAATAATTCATTTGTGGATTTTCTGAATGTTGACGAATTCACTATACAAATTAGTGTGAATAACTTTTAAATATTGAAATTATCGTTTAGTTTACTTGTTTATTTTTTTTGCAGTGTGCATTGGTTTTTGTGGGGAGCTGTTTGACCTGTCATTTGATCTGCCTTTCGTAGACTTCCTACCAGCTGTGTTACCTCTTCGGTTCTGGATCCAGGTGAGACGATTGTTTCTTTGTTTTTTTTAATTTACTGTACCACATTCTGTTTCACATATCTGATTTCATTTTTATAGTTTCATATTTTACCATGATCCGTTTTTACACTAAACCATCACATATGTTCCGTTTATGCATAGTAACCTAAAAGAAACAACAAAATTATTCTGAATATATATTTTTGGCTTTGTAACACTTCAGCTTACAAATTGTGGGCACTACTAGAGAGAAATGACGATTATAGATTGCTGGATTGCTCTCTATTTTTTCTTTTGTGTGGACATTCAAACTGCATTATTAGCGAATTTCCCATATAGGGAAGAAGCTATTACCGTAGTCGACATGGTAAGACCTAGGCCCGGGACCATGATAACTTTTCGTTTTGAGGTCCCCAGACCCCAAAAACACCATTTGTTCGAAACTGTATGTATATATTTATTTATTATTTACATAAAAATCCAATTGCCATGAATATGGTTTTTTTTGTAATATTACATAAATATTAAAATTACATGTAATTTTAATAACAAGTAAATAATTAAAATTAATCTGGAGTTGTGGAAAAGTCCTCAATCTTGTATAAACACTTTGAAAAAAGTTCTTCTTTTAACATTTTATGTGATCTATTGTTATTTGCACACAAAAAGCAATTTTGACTGATAAGTCCCGTAGCAGCAAACCTGCGTACTCAGCCCCTATGTTATTTTTATGGAGAATAAGTAAAATGTAATGTCTCCCTTAATTATGAACACAAATTAATCAAACTTGGTATGTGGCTTCACCTTGTTGAGTTACATTGATATTTTCATAAAAACCCATTTTTTGTTTTCCTTGTTGCAGCAAACCTGCATACTCATCCCCCATGATATTCTTATAGAGAATAATCAAAATGGAATATATCGCTTATTTATGAATGTATAATGATGAAACTTGGTACCGTATGTGGCTTCACCTAGTTGAGTAATATTGATATTTACATGAATACCCATATTTTTTGTTCCTTGTTGCAGTAAACCTGCGTACTAATCCCCAATGTTATTCTTATGGAGAATAATTCAAATTGTATATATCGCTTATTTGCGAATATATTTTTATGAAACTTGGTGTGCGGCTTTACGTGGTATTAAGACATATATTATGCATTGGAAATTCGCTGAGTACGCAGGTTTGCTGCGACGGGGGTATTTTTATGCTTATGATAAAACTGTCATTATTCAAGCTCACACATTCTCCTCCCTTCATCTGATTACATTGATAACACACTGGCCCAGTCAGTGGTGTCTAAGGCTCTTCTGTTGATTACTTGACCGTTTCGTATCTACTGGTCAAAAGGATTGAACAGTACGGTATTATTATTTTTTGCAAAAAGTTGAAGTACATTAACTATATTTGTTGTTTAAGCTCATGCTCACTGAATAATAAAACTAAAAAAAATGGTAAATATCCCTTTTTCATGCCAAAGTGATTCAGAATGGTAACCTTAACGGCTGCCATGTATTTTCAAAACCTCAGATTAGAGTTATTACATTCTTGTAGCCTGAATATTAAAGCTTTAATGGCTTCGAAATCACGTGATAGCCAGTAAGTATTACCATTCAGGATAAGTTTAACAATATTTCAGGTGATTTAAGCTTCAGTCACTTCTGACATTTGGGATTTATTTCTGTGACCATAATAACAACTATGAAGCAGTGCAAAAATGCAGTGTGTGACGCTCATTAACTTGTCAGTTGGATTTAAATTATACATATTGAAATGATAAGATTTTATCTGTATAGGTGCTACTGGCAAAATTTATTTGGAGTTTGATCATTATTATTCAGGCTTTTATGTAAACTCATAACTTTCAAGTTTACGACGTGGCCTTCAAGTTCAAAAACTCTGTAAGCTTAATTAACCTTCATAATACAAATTTGTCCCACTTGAATAACTTTTACCAGCTTATCTCACTCATGGGACAGACGTTTTGTCAACCCACCATCTTACAGCTACAACTGTACTGATTGTGTGCTGTTACACTATTAACATGTCGTTTATATGCAGGGAGAGAGCATGGATCTGTCCATGTACCTACCTGAGGTGTTCACGTCTCAGTGCATTGTCCTGGGGCTCGACCAGAACGCTAGACTACTGGGCCGAGACGGCAACATCATCAACGGCAGACTGAACGAGAACAGCCGCAAGTGGCGAAACAAGTGTCAGCGCAGGTGAGTATGTCAAGTTGTTTTTCCTTTTGTATGAAATCATGTTAGAGAATATAACAAATGTTGTACATTGTGTAACCGAAGTTACTGATGCCCCAATTAAAAGTGACAGTAGCTGATCTCTCTGTCTGTAGCAGCTGGCTACTGACATTCTAACACATCCTTACATAAGTAGTATGAACAAACAATATCAAATATACAGTAGTATTGTTGATTGATTATGCTGTAGGAGTTGTGGTTTTTGGAAAAAAATGGTTTTTGCTAGTTTTTTTCAAAAGTAAAAGAGTGTCTATTTTATCTGACGTCACATTACAGTGATAAAACATGTAAACACCTTTTAGTTTCTGTTGGGACTTTTATGTATGCTACACACAGGTTTTGGTGATATTTGTCTACTGAAATTGTAATTGAACTTAATTTGTCCGAAATTGTAATTTCAGACACAATTACAAGAATAAATTGCCCTAGATAAATACAAGTTGTTGGGCCATGTCTGGCATTGACAGTACACCGCCAGCTACTTAACAACTTCCAGTTAGTTACTGAGCTCTGTGTAAAATCAGGCCTTAGAATACAGGTGGATAGGAGTTTTCTTAAAACTTTCATCTAGTTGTAAAAAAGCCAGATGTTGAATTTATCACACCCAGTGTCATCTACAGTAGTGGGTAATCAAAATCCTATTGTATGAATATGAATATTACCTATGTCCTGATACAGCAATGGATGGCTGGACTGCTGGTCGGTACCGATAGTCGCGCTGAGCATCCACTACTCGTACCACCCAATGCCCCCGTACGGTCCCCCGCCTCAGGCTGACATCACCACTCCAGAGAAGGAGGAGATCCTGCTGTCACCCATGAGGATCCCTCGGAGCCGGAAGTCTCCAGCGCTGCATCACTGGAGAGAGGTCAGTGGCAGGGAAGATTTGGGGATTTAAACATGAAAAAGTCATTTAGATATAGGATTATTTTATCTAGTTTTGTATTTCAGAAACATTATACAAATTAAGGATATTTTCAGTCATTTTGGAAAATTGAGGTAAACTATTTTAATTTCTATGAATGTATTTTCTTTGAGAAAACGTGGCAATAAAAAATAACTTTATGTTAACTTGCATCTCTAGTTCACTTTACAGATTATTTTTGTTTATAGTGATCAGTAAAGATTTTTACTATGGTGTGGGAAATTATCCTTTGTCAAGCATTTTTAAACTGTAAAGTTCCACTTCTAAAAAGAAAAATTATCTTTTGTAATTCAAACTTATCCTAAAATTTATAAACAGATATAAGAGATAGGGCGTATTAATGAATAACTGTAGAGTCAATTTTCAATTGCAATATTAGCTTATTGAATAAGTAATTCAGTTTTATTAAACAACACTTGTATCGTTCCATATTGAACCTCAATTTTAAGTATTTTCTTATTGTGACCAGAAATTAATTTTACTTCTGAAAAATAAATGTAAAGAAAAAATTTTCAGTGTGAACAGTGACATGAAATTCAACGTATTTACAGCAATCTGGGCATCCCAAGTTTGACCCATCAAGTTTGACACCAGACAAAGTCAGCCTAGAGCTAGAGATTGGACCTTCTGTGCTGCTGGTCTACGGCTCGTGGATCAGAGGCTTCGTCAATCTCAAGGTAAAGTTTAAAAAGTTCTATTATAACGTTCACAGTATTACTATAAAACCTTTAAAATTCAACCCTTTGACTGCCAAGGGCCGATTGTATTGGCTTTTGAATCTGCCACCTTCAAACACTGTTAATTACAGTATAAGCAATTGTATCGTTGCAAACTCTGTCTGCAGTCTGCGTCTGAAATGTGGAGTTACCTGGTAGGCAAGCGGAACTAACTCGTACTAAATGTATAGCGTAATACCTCATGAGGCTATACAACTGCTAGCCCGTCAGGATGGCTGAGTGGCCCGAGGCGTTTTTTCCCGGCCAGGGTGTAGAGCTTGGATAGAGGGTTCAAATGCAATCACAGATGTTGATTTTTATGTGCAATTAGTGGAGGGGTCACCTGACTGTGTTAAAGTTGAATGGGATGGTGGACAAAGGGTTTTTACAGGTAATGTTTTACCTAGATAGTGGATTGTCTTGCAAAGTTTCTATCGACACGTGTCACATTCATGGAATGTTGACTTTCCCAGCACCAGTTTTGAAATAAATCTTATTTCCCTATCAGAATACTTCACATATTTACACCAATCACAGAAAATTAAAATATAATAAGGTTGGCTGAGTTGAGTACAATTATTGCAATTCCAACAATTAAACGTTTCAAAAATACATAAATAGAACAAATTTGTTTTAATTGAAGAACAGGCTCAATTTATAAGAGATAAAAATCCACTCCATAGAGACAAAAATAAAATACACAGGCCAAAATTTGAAATATTTCATTTTTACTGACTAATTTTATAACCACAAAGCAATGACTTTTATGCGCAAAATTAAGAAATATGGTTTTTGTTTTCACTTTGATTTTTGAGGTTAATATTTCTGTTCAATTCTCAGGAGAACATTTTCGGAGACGACCAGGTGTTCACTGACATGAACGAGAAGCCCGAGATGCCAGCGGGTCCCAAGGCGGGGTCTGGCGGGGGGGTCGGGGACATCCAGACGACGACGGGGTCCGACGACGACACAGCCAGCCACAAAGACTTTGACCCCCGGGAATACCGGCCCCTGGAAGTGGTCGTGTCTATCACCATGCACGACATACAGGCGCACCTGGTCAAGGTAATGTCTGCCGAACAAAGGTTTAGACTGTTTGTTATCGGAATAACTTCTTTTGTGGAGGGTTAAATTTGGGTAGGTTTAGCTATGGGGAAGACGTTGTTAGGAGAATAGGTTAGAAGTTTTTTATTAGGGTGGGGGTTTCAAATATAAGAATAATTTACATTCGTTAAAGGTAACTTATACTGCGGTTGATTGGTGAAAAATATTCCTGAGTAACTTTGGAGTCCATCAGGCAAATAAATGAAGCGGGATTTGCCCTTTGCAAATAAAGATAATTTCGCAAGTCTTCTCATCATGGAAAGACAAATAAAAGCAAGTCTGTCCTCAGTTAAGGGAACGGTGATTGATTTGAAATCACCTTCCATAAAAACAGATTGAATGAGTTGTAAAATTCTTTAGATCTACCTGCTAAACTAACTAACCAACGTTACTAGAGAAAAACTTGGTTTGCGTTTTTTTGTCAGTTATGGAAACAGCATAGATATAATATTTCAGTTTTGAACAAGATCAAAGTGGGATAAATGCTTTTGATCCTTATAAAATTCAGTAGCAGCAGGAGGTTTGGACCTACAAGTGATAATGAAACAACTTTGTAATTTATTGCAACCCTGCTGCAACCCTGTTTACTAGCGCAATATCTCGCACGGCCTCTTGATAAAGTTAACTTACCTTTACCTCACATGTTTCAGAACTGCAACGAAGGCGACCCCCCTTGTCCCATCATCCTGTTGGAGAGGTTTGGCTTTGAGATGAAGAAGGGCTACAAAGAGACACAGCTGCAGCTGCTGTTGTCGCCGGCCATCCTGCTGAGCTCTGACAAGGTGGCGACACGCTCGGTCAAGGACAAGCATCTCAACCAGGGCCACCTCATGCTGTCTGGACTGCAGGTAGGCAGTGCTTTGGTGGTAATATCAATTGTGTTTTGTTTAGTAATCAAAAGTTTTGTGTTCTTTCTTATCTTGAATAACATCGAGTAAATAAAATAATGTTATCTACAAAAATCTTAATCTAAGTATTATGAGTGTATGAAAGCTAAGACACCAAAGAAAGTGTTGAACTAGAAGTCAAGATTCAAGATTCAACCATATTTATAAACCCTCATTTCTCATTACTTTTATATAAGCTAGTTTTATTCTGTTAAAGTTTTAATTCCATCGATCCAGTAAGATTTCCAATGTTAAAAGACAACTAGGCTGCATAAAATTAGCCGAAATGGCGACTTTACACACAAAGCAGCAACTGAAGCTTAAGTTATTAACCAAAAAATGTCATCATACTTTTGGCCTAAATATTAACCCTTTCAGTGCTATGGACCGATATATCGGTTTTTGAATCTGTTATCAATAAACACTGTTACTGCTTCATAAGCGATTGTACCGTTATGCGCTCAGTCTTCAGTCTGAGTCTGACATATACCTGAAACCTGGTATACACAAACTGAACTACCTCGTCCAGTGCCTAGGCTCTAATACTGCCTAGTCCACTACAGTGATCAGTGGCTGTGCGGTCTAAGGCGTTACCTTCCCGGCCGGGGGTAACACTTGGATCGAGGGTTCGAATCCCGACACAGTCGGTGGTTTTCATGTGCAACTCATGGAGAGTTCACCTGTCTGGCAGAGTTGAAGGGGAGGGCAGACCTTAAGCAAATGGTGGATGGCTCGGGTCCAAGCTGACGGGATGAGTGGATTCTTTTTGAGTTGCACATCTGATCAGGTGTTTTGCTACTTTTTACGTATCCTTTACTGTGTGTGTGTGTCCAGCGGAAGCACGTTTTTATTAATTTTGACTGTTAAGGCGTTCAAGACATTTAAAAAATTAACAAAACATCACAGATTCATCTACTCCTTTCAGAAGCTTAGCATTGAAAGGGTTAAATGAAGAACGCTTATGCCCAAATGCTCTGGGTGAATTGGTATTCAGGCAATGTTGAAATGGTGATTCTGGATTTTGAAAACAGTTACAATTTGCTTAATGTAGACCAACAACTGTTATCATGTGGTCAAGTGACAAGCGTTATGTTGCAGTTGCGAGGCCAGGCGATGTTCAGTGATGAGGGCCGCAGTGTGGACCAGGAGACACTGGAGTACGCCTGGTTGCTGGAGATACAACTGGGTCGGCTCACCGGCAAGATGACGACTCCTCAGGTAGGCCTGTGGCTAAATGTTGACCCCTCAGGTAGGCATATGGCAAAATAACGACTCTTCAGGTAGGCCTGTAGCTAAATGGCAACTCCAGAGGTAGGCCTGTGGCTAAATGACAACTCCTCAGGTAGGTCTGTGGCAAAATGACAACTCCTCAGGTAGGCCTGTGGCTAAATGATAGAGGTCTGCGGTGCACCGAAAAAAACAGTACTGGTACGGTACAAAAGTAATTACCGTCATCGGTTCGGTACAGGACATAACCTCGGTTCAAATTTAGTATGGTACAGTTTACTGCTTCAAACAACAAACAAAGATAAGCTAAACAATGTTTAAAAAAATAAGTGGTTGAAATAAGACAGACCTGTTGATAATTAGATAATTTTCCTTTAAGGAAAACAAGCCCCAAAACTCTACGAAAATAGGCATTGACAGGTGTTATTTATAGCTGAACAAGAATGGAGATAAGAAAGGTGGACAAGGAGAGGGGGAGGGACTGGGTAGGGGGGCCCACCAGTTGATCGACATGTTAGTTGGTCTCAGGGACAGTTGGTAGGGTTTAAAAAAATAAATATTAATAATTAAATAAAGTACTGAAACGCAATGAACGACATGTTGGTTGCTCACAGGGACAGTTGGTAGGGTTTTAGAAAATAAGTATAAATAATTAAATTAAGTCCTGAAACCCACTGATCGACATCTTAGTTGCTCGCATGGACAGTTGGTAGGGTTTCAAATAAATAAATGTAATAACAGATGGGCTACTTGCTCGATGTACCAGTTGCTCGCACCCCCTACTCCTTGTCTCGAATAGAGGGGAGAGGCGGATATACGCGCGGATTTACAGAAACAGTCCACTTCCATTCATAGCTGTAGGCACGCCCAAGTAGCGGAGTAACGTAGCGTGGAGCTACGAGCAGAGATACCAACACTTACAACCAAAATTTCCCGTATGATAACAATTTACCCTTAATGTGACTGTATTTATATGACACAAAATAGAAATAGGAACGAAATGGTGTAAATTATTTTATACTCTTAATATGTTATGATTGTATCAAATATGATCTATATATATGTACATATCTTATACATACGTTAAGGAGTAATTTGATAGACAATGCCTCCGTTATTTATGAATATATAATAACGATTGATGTTTTCCCTGATTCGTAGCCACGGCCAGAGTTAGTCATAGGCTACATAGGTAATTGCTTAGGGGCCCGATCCACAAATTGGCCCGTACTACACATAAATCATAAAAACCTAAAACCATACTCCAAAAATTTAGTTAACCTTGGCGGTGGACAGCAAGGGGCCGCACCACATGGTGTCTACATACCCTAAATCTGGTTCTGAACGTAGCTAGGCATAAAAGGTTTTGTCAGTTACGTTCTGAAGGGTATTGCCTTCCCCCTCGGCTACATAGATAATTGCTTAGGGGCCCGATCCACAAATTGGCCCGTACTACACATAAATCACAAAAACCTATAACCATATTCCAAAAATTTAGTTAACCTTGGTGGTGGACAGCAAGGGGCCGCACCACATGGTGTCTACATACTCTAAATCTGGTTCTGAACGTAGCTGGGCATAAAGGGTTTCGTCAGTTACGTTCTGAAGGGTACTGCCTTCCCCCTAGGCTACATAGATAATTGCTTAGGGGCCCGATCCACAAAGTGTCCCGTATTACACATATATCATAAAAACCTAAAACCATACTCCAAAAATTTAGTTAACCTTGGCAGTGGACAGCAAGGGGCCGCACCACATGGTGTCTACATACCCTAAATCTGGTTCTGAACGTAGCTGGGCATAAAGGGTTTCGTCAGTTACGTTCTGAGGGGTACTGCCCCCCCCCCACCCGGTTCAATATCAATCTGTCTATGCTATACTCTAATATGAATAAGGTAAATACTAATAATAATAAGGTTGCTTAATATGAATAAGGTCTAATATGAATATATATGGTTGGTCTAATATAAGTGCACACAATGAGTTACAATTTTGTATAATGATAGATTATATCATTAAAAATGTGTAATAATAAAGCCAAAAGGTTGAAATTCGACCAAGTATCCTATAGGCAATATATTATTACGCTAGGGCGTGGTCATAACTCGATCACGGCTGGACGGATTTTAACAGTAAAAGTTACCTACACATGATCAGCATTATGTTAAAAAATATATCTGATATAATGAAATGATGATAGAATAATTATTTTAATTAGTTAATCATAGATTCATAGTATGTACATTTCAAGACTAGTTTCTTAAAAAATTCATAATGAAAACTAAATAGGCCCACCTATAAGAACAACTCACTTGAACTTACGTTTGTTATATCTTTTTGATTTGCAGTTTATTTGTTGTACCATGTATATTTTACCAAAATAAAGCAAGTGTCACACAGGTAAACTTTATTGCTCCTTTTTATTGTACTTTATTTAATGACTAGCCAGTAGATCCGAAAACATCAGTTTTGTAGTAGCTTTGTAGTATATACCTATTATAACGCAGCTGTTATTTCGCTGCTTAGCCACATACAAATTATAACTCCATTGATGATCCCGGCATTATTTCAGGTAAACAGAGACAAATGTTCCTGCACTAGTAGATTAGTTTTTGAAAATGTTAAAAGCATTATAATAACAGGCATGTTATTGTTAATGGTTGACCTGAATGTTTTCCTTGTTTTGAAATGTAAAACGATTCCAAAATAATGTTAGGGCCAAAGGTTAAAGTCTTAAACATGAAAAATCTAACAGCCTAAAACCGGCTCAAGAATTTGCCAATCTGTTAAACGCATGTTGTTAAATACAAAATTAAATTGGTTTTTATCTTTCCATAAAATTGACAATTAAGATTTTGGAAGCCTGTGGGGCGTAGCCGTAAAGAACAATGTCAATTAAAAGTAACTTTGTAGAACCTACTCATTGGCCTGTATTAATTTACCCAAGCATAAAAAGTAGTCCAGTAGTCCTTTAGATCTCGCTCCTTTATTAAAAAAGGTTTTATGGAAGATAATCTGAGTTAAAGTATGTTTCTTCAGTTTCAACAAATTTTTCAATATTGTTTAAATTTCAAGCAAGCAATCAATCAACAGTGGCAATAGATCAATAAACCAATGAAGATCTACAAATGTTGTGAATCAATGTTTTTATTGTAAATATATAGTAAAACATATTTTTTTTTTTAAGTAAATAGTTTTACAATTGATAAACGATATATAAATGGGTATAGATATACAAAATTAATTCAAATCAAAGAGTGGTCCACGTAATCATAAACTTTAAAAAAGTTGATTATTACAGTCAATTGTACACTTATAAATTCATCCCTTTAAACAGGGGTGCCTTAAAACTGGAGTGACCTTAAAAATGTAGAAGAGAGGCAAATGAGTTATACAAATCTGATTACCAGTAGGGGGAAGTAGTGAAATATTACTCCAAGTCATCTAAACAAACTGACTAGCCTTCTCCCGAGCAAAGCTCGACCCCCAGGTACTGTATATCGATGAAACTTGGTATGTGGCTTTATGTGGTAATAATATACATATAATAAGATATATATATATATATATATGGGAATTTTGCTGAGTACGCAAGTTTTCTGCTACGGGGGTATTTAAATAAACATTTTTCACCAGGTCAAGTTTTCATAATTGTAACTGTAAATATGCATTTAGCATTTATAACATACCATATGTTTTATAAAGATATGAATACTTGATATTATTTAAATAATTGAACATTAATACATATGAAACTGTTTATAACAACTATCATTTACAACGGGATTTCTCTGGAAGTAGGTTTGAGGTATGAGTGGTATGTCAGACGTTTTTAAAGGTGTAAACACACCAGTGTGATTTCATTATTTGTTTTGACAAATTATATTTTCTACACCCATTCTACACTCATAGTTCTTTCATATTCGCCTTAAAATACGCCACAGTTGCGTCGGCGTCTTACACAATGACTTACAGATTTAGTTATTTAATATGCCATGCCAGTACACCATGTTCAATTTCATTATAAAGTTTCTCAATTTTAGTTGAGGTTTGAGGATTATTCTTAACATGGTTGTTACAATTCGTAAATAGTTTGGGCTCGAGACATGACACCGAGTTTGAGACGGTGGCCGGATGTAATCTGGTGTGAGGGGTGGTAGGGGGTAGGGGGTAGGGATGACGGCCGTCCCTTCGGATACCCTTCGGATGGTATGGGTCGAACTGACTGGTTTTCGAACTTAAAAGTCATACCTTTACACGTTTGTACCAAATTTAATAAAAATCGGATATTTTTTGCAACAGATATCGCACCCACGGACACAAACACACACACGCACACATACCCATACATACAGTTATGAACGCATTGTGTTTTTTGGGTCTGGGGACCTCAAAACGACAAGTTATCATGGTCCCGGGCCTAGGTATTAACAGGCTGTCTACGGTAAAGCTTCTT
This sequence comes from Allygus modestus, assembly GCA_963675035.1. NCBI lineage: Eukaryota > Metazoa > Arthropoda > Insecta > Hemiptera > Cicadellidae > Allygus > Allygus modestus. Next base: position 38,148,186 of record OY776116.1, on the reverse strand, counting down.
CCCCACAGGGGAATTCGCTAAACCGGTTGTAAAGGAGTTAATTTCTTTTAATTGCAGTATATTTCACTGGACGAATTTATACTTTCAAGGTTTATTTAATACTAGCAATTACCCACGGCTTCACTCGCGACAAATTCTGACAAACATCTACAGCTGGTGATTTTATAAATGAATAGTTGAATGTACCCGTTCTTCGCACGGGTTAGAAAGGTAAGTTAGATTGAAACAGCTGTTCTTGCTTCTGTTCTTTAAGCTGCCAAATGGAAGTGTCAACAGCTGCTCACATTAGAGTTTCTAGATGTTTACTTTCTTCTGAAATGTAAACATTGAAACTTAGGGCGTTCACGGGGCGTAGCCTGAGGGGATTTTAAGGAAGTGAATAGGCCTATGTGTTGCATAGGCTGAAGATGAAAGTGTAAAGCTTGGGCTTTGTGTAAAGTTTCAGCCCAGTCGATTCAGTAGTTTTTGTGTTTACCCGGAACATTAGACAGACAGACAGACAGATAGACATATAGATAGACAGACGGACAGACAGACAGATAGAAACCACCTCTTCTTTATAACATTATAGATAGATAGATAGATAGATAGGTATTCTCGCACAAGATCTGCATTGGAACTTACAGGACCCGTGGGGTGAAACCCTAGGGTTGAATGTGGACATTATCAGGTTGGATTTGTGTTGTTATTATTATTTGTTAATGCAATATCTAAGCTGTTCATTCAACAGTTCATGCAACGTTTCAGCTTAACCGGTCCAGTAATTTATGCGTGATGGAACTACAAATATCCATAATTTTAAACTTTCACATTAGTAATATTCAAATTAGTAGGATAAAAGTTTGAATTCTTTGTTAGCGGTCATCAATAAAGAAGCAGATTCAAATGCAACATTTAATATAGTGTATTCAAATGGAATCCCCGCCCTTGCAAATTGTAATGTATTACAGCGAGATGACCCTGCAGTATTGGACAATACCTTGTACCTCTTGATTCCATAATTAATTACAATTACCAATTTACAAATGTAACAACTTCAAGCAAGAATGCGTTCCATTGACCATACACGTTTTACGGCCGCTTTCCCCATCTACAGTCGTTTAAACCTATGTAAAAGATAATAAGACTTCCCCAAATTGTAGCATATTACTACTATGCACATCCAGCACTCCATTTCCCACTAGGCCAAGTAAATATGCAGTTACCGAGAACGCCAAATTATAAGAGGCGCAAATACAAAAACAACACGCTGACTAAATTGCCCTTGTTTATAAAGCAACTAGAGGCACCACATGTACAAAGTATCCACTTCAGGAGGTGCGCGCCTCTTTGTAGCTGCTAGTGCGTGCAGCGAACTGTTCAATGGGCGCGGTCATATTTTGAAATCACAACTACCACCAATACAAATTATGCCGTATGGTGTTGTACTGCGTAACAAGTTAGTTGGACGTAGTTCTCCAAAGCGCCAAAAGGTAGGAGCACAATAGCACAATTCAGAGAGTAAGGTGAGGTAGCAATCGTTGCCGTCGGAACTGCCTTATACGCCGCAACATCGGGGAAATTTTGTTACAAGGTTCAGCAAATTTCTTACCGCACCTGCGTCCTGCGTGGTCCCGTGGTCCCGCCGGTCAAACATTGAGTTGGTGGTGGAGCTACACACTACCACTACAAGCCTCCGCCTCGCCCCTCTCCTTTGGAAGGCAGAGTGGGGGGCGCGAGCAACAGGTACATCTAGCAAGTAGCCAATCTGTTTTTACATGTATTTATTTGAAACCCTACCAACTGTCCATGCGATCAACTAAGATGTCGATCAGTGGGTTTCAGGAATTGATTTAATTATTTATACTTATTTTCTAAAACCCTACCAACTGTCCCTGTGAGCAACTAACATGTCGTTCAGTGCGTTTCAGTACTTTATTTAATTATTAATATTTATTTTTTAAACCCTACCAACTGTCCCTGCGACCAAATAACTTGTCGATCAACAGGTAGGCACCCACTGGGTAGGGTCGGCAAGAAATCTGTCCTTGAAGATAAGAAAGGTTTAGACTAGGAAAGCCTGAGGGGTGAGGGGGGAGTGGTCCGGTAATTAGCTGTTAATCAACTGTATGTCCAACATCATTCCTTGAGTGAGAAAAATAATACTATCTTTTAATCACGTTCTTTCTCCATTATAATTTAAAATTAAACTGTAATATTATTATTGTTATTGAAGTATACTAGTGTAATTAATTTTAAATTATATAAAAAAAGTTTCAAAAATGGTTGAAAACTAATTATAACAACAAACTAAATTTATTTTTTGATGAGGTTAATAGCTAATTATTTTAAAGGTGAGATAGCCAAATTAACAGAATATCACTGTTACTTTATTTTATTATCTTCCAGTTTTACATGGTACTTACGTTAAATAAATGTACTGTAATATTTTTTATGGAATTTAGTAATTTAGAGTAATAGTATTAAGTAATTTTAGAGTCTTTTGATTTTAATCTTCAGTTTTAAAGGGTCTAATTTATAATTTTGCTTTAGTTTCACATCATACATAGTTTTTTCAGTTATCTTATTTTACTGTGTATTAATGATTCAATATTCTCCCAGTGCGCCAAGAATGGTATTTATAAAACTTTGGTTTTTGCTGTTTGTATGTTTTAAATCAAAAGGTTTTATTTATATTGAAAGCAATATAATTAATCAGCTAAACAACTTATCCAATTGATTGATTTTCAATTAATTTTTCAGTTCATTTATCATGAATATTTCAAGAACTTGTATTAATAATATTAATAAAAAAAGGTAAAATGCATACTCCAAAGATGCAGGTTTTTAAAAATATTCGTATTCATATTATAGTTATTTTTTCTTTTAATCAAATTAACAATAAAAACTGTATATAACCTTAAGTATTATTCAATAATTTGTTTCTGATACATACAAATGAATATTTAGTACAAATTAGTATACATGACGGTATATTGTGTAACGACAGTATTTGCGAAAAGAAAATTTTATTTTATCCCCAATTAGCTAATCTGTCTTACAAAGAAAATACCGAGATCGCTCAGTCTACTACGAGTAGTCCAGGGTTCATAAAATACTATTCAACCGACAATCACTTGAATAATATTTTATTCGTATTTAATAAACGAGTTGTCTTGGCTCAGAACATCAAAACATAAAAGATGCCATAGCGATTCGCATTTATTTATTCATCCTCGCCACTCGTAAAAGGTTTTTGGGGTTGAATTTAGAAAATAAATTTTACAAAAATAAAATTGCACTTAATGCCAATCGTGCGAGATTTTAATCAATTTAAAGCCAATTTGTAGTACCGATTTAACTCCAATGGTTTTTATTTATTAGAATTTAGACCTAATTCCCTTCGCCAAGCAATAACATAAATACTGCTGGCTCCCAGGAGAGATTTATCGAACTAAATTTAAGATTAAAAAAATGTAAACGGTAGTAGAAAACGTGAATTTGATTATACGGAGTTCAGACGACCGGCTAGGCTTGTTTACCACTGTAGCTGCGATATTTAACACCTGCGTGGCTCTCGGTAGTGATAACGTGTCCCCTACGTGGATATTTACTACAGCGCGTCGCAGATTGATAACATCTTCGATAACTCTCTTTATACCATTAAAACAGGAGCAAATATCCTTACGTATACGTAGACTTCCTGAAATCGTCGACACACAATACTCTTATCACTAAATTAAGTCAGCATAAAATACACCAGTACAGATTCCTACTTAAACTATTTTATGCAGTGTCGATCAGCAGCTCTTCACGTTCATTACACCAGGAATGACCCGAATTGGTATTCCGGTCCTCGTCTTCGGTGAGCGAATTCGCACCGTGGCTATTCGTTCGTTTAAAATGTGTTCGTGTCCGTTCTATTAAAAAAAAGTTAAATTTAGGAAAATAATAAAACTCGATTAATTAATTTGTTTCTTCCTTTATTTCAAGCTCGTAACTTTTCTGTTAGTTAACTACTCAGACAAAGCGAATTAGCAAGTTAGCAAAAATCAAGCAAGCAGACAAGACATAACGTGCCGCAACGTGCAGGAAAGTTCAGGCGTCACGCGCCTCTGGCGTGAGCGTAACTTAATTTAGGTAAATCTTACTGCCAAAGAAATTAGTGCAAAATTTACGTGGAAAAAGCGTGCTTCTAATAACTACACTACTATAAATGAAGCAACTACGTGAATGGCTACTAAGTTAGTGGGCGTTAATGAGCGGACCTGTCGCGGCGTGAGTCACGCAATCACGACGCTTAAATTTAATTTAAATAAAGCGGGCGACAAGCTGAAAACAATCGTTATGAACAGCAAAACTACTTTTATTAGCGTAGATGAGTCGTCAACTTACCAAAACGAAGACAAAAACGTGGACACTGGTTGTCACCAAGTGGGTGCAGGACGATGGGCAGATGAACCGAAACGGACAACGCGGCGGTCAGAGAGCGAATGTCCAGCCGCTCGTGCCTCCAGCGATCTCGAAGATTCTTCTGCAGCGCCCCTGACGGTGGTCGTCGGAAGCGATTTACTCCAGCACGCGATTATGCACGTCACTGCTTCCCTTGCTTTTGTCTTTATGATAAGAACAAAGAAGGTTCCGAGCCAATTGTTGATGATGAATAAAACGTTTAACCGAATTTCGCCAAAATATAATTTAGAATTTAATGTCGATTGCGTTTTGGAATTTAACATTATCCCCTAATTTAAATTAATATTTCATTAGATTTTTGTAATATTTGTTTTCCAACAAAATATTACCCCCCCCAAAAAAAATGGACGTTACATCCCCCTCCGACTTGGGGAAAAGAAAAAAGAAAATCGAAAAAAAGAAAAAAGAATACCCTCACTCGGGGTATTAGGGATCTCCCTTAAAAAAATGGTGCTCGACTTGAGCATAACGAAAAACAGAGAATGGAAATAAAACAAAATCAAACGAAAATTCTTCGCTGCGAAACAAATCTAGTGGATTCAATAGATACGGTCGAGGTTCCGCAGCTTCTTTGTTCGCATCCGGAAAAAGGTACCGTCCGGTCGGTACACCTTCCATCGCTGATCTTTTTTTTGTTTGGGAGTCAGCTGGGCGGGCATCCCAGTCAATCGCAGCCTAATGTCTTCTGGGACTGCGGCCGGGGACGGAGGAATGTAGGGCTCCTCGCGGGACGGTCCTGGAGTAGGCGAACCGGCCAGGGAAAACTCCACCGGCGCGGTCGCCGAAGCCGGCGTCGTCTTCGGAGGGGGCTCCTCGAACCCCTCGACCTCGATATCAGAAGTGTCGAGGTCCATAACGTCGTCATCTCGAGATGGATCCTCGCCTCCGTCGTCGTTGCTAATGTCGTGGTCTTCAAGGGTCGGCTCGGAAGTCGTCACGGGCGGCGTCGTTGAAGGTCCGGGAGTGGGCGGCTCGGAGACAGGGGCCGGTCCTCTCGGGCTGCTACTTTCCCCTGTGGCGGATCTCGTAGGGCACATTTCGGTCCACTTACTAAATTGATCTTGAAACGCCACAATGAACTTATTCCCGCTTTTTGACCGCGGAAGCGGACCCATAAGATCGGCCGAGATTACGTGCCATGGGGCCTTGGGGTTCCGGAAGTACATTTGGCCGGCCGGTTTAATCTGGGGAATTTTATGCTCTTGGCATTTAATACAGGAGCGAACATATTTCTTTACGTGACCTCTCCACCCAGGCCAGAAATATCTTTCACCGACGCGTGCGATCGTTTTCTTAACGCCCAAATGACCGGCCGTCGCCAGGTCGTGCGTCTCACGTAATACCCCTTCGCGAAGGTCACAAGGAACACATAATCTCCATTGCGCCTCGGTATCTCCCTTAACGTATTTTGATCGGAAGAGTTTACCCGCCTTAACACGATAATTGGGGTACCTTCCAGGGGAAGTTTCGACCCTGGATAGCATTTTCGCGGCCCAATCGTCTACCGTCCCTATGGGGCCTACGGAGTCATCGTTCTCGACCTTCTTGCCTTCGGGAGCGTTCACGACACTTACATCATCGACCGGGTCATGTCGCTGGCGCGATAACGCGTCCGCTACGCGATTTAGAGTTCCCTTCCGGTACCGAACCTCAAAATCGTGCTGCTGGAGTTCCATTATCCAGCGAGCCAATCTACCGGTGGGCTCTGGCAGTTTAAGCAACCATTTAAGGGCGACGTGGTCTGTCACAGCGACAAAATGATACCCCTCAAGATAGGGACGGAACTTTTTGGTGGCCCAGACCAAAGCAAGGCACTCTTTTTCTGTGGTCGAATAATTTATTTCCTGATCGGTAAGTAGGCGACTGGCGTACGCGATAACAATTTCCCCGTTATCGGTGCTCTGGGTCAGGGCGGCCCCCAGGCCAAAATTTGAGGCGTCAACCTGGAGAACAAACGTTTTTGAAAAATCCGGGCACGCTAAGATAGGGGCGGAGATAAGTTTCTGCTTAAGCGCCTCAAACGCAACCTCTTGTTCGGGTCCCCACTGCCACTTGCGATTTTTGTGGAGGAGTTGGGTGAGGGGCCTCGACATTGTAGCAAAATTTTGTACAAATCTTCGGTACCACGATGCTAAGCCGAGGAAACTACGTAGAGTTTTAACGTTCACCGGTTTTGGGAAATCTCGAATGGCCACTAACTTATCGGGGTCGGTCCCTATGCCCTGATCATTTACGATGTGGCCCAAGTATCGCAGTTCCGTTTTGCAAAAATGGCATTTATCCTTGTTCAGTCGTAGTCCAGCATCCCTAAGTCTCCTAAATACTTCTCGCAGCAGATCAAGGTGGTCGTCAAACGTAGTTGACACAAGGACTAAATCGTCGAGGTAGGCGAAAGCTTTAGGTTCGAGTTCTGGCCCGATAATTTTGTCTAGGAGTCGTTGAAACGTAGCACCTGAAGAGTGAAGGCCAAAGGGCATCACCGTGAACTGGAAAAGTCCAAGTCCCGGCACCGTGAACGCGGTTATAGGGCGACTATCTTCCGCTAAGGGGACTTGCCAATAGCCCTGCTTTAAATCGAGCGTACTGATGAACTTGGCCGTCTTCAATTTTTCGAGGATAAAATTTATCCTGGGTAACGGGTACGCGTCCCGAACGGAAGCTTCGTTAACGCGGCGTAGGTCTACACAGGGTCTTAGTCCTCCCGATGCTTTCTTAACCATCACTATGTTCGAACTCCAGGGGCTATTAGAAGGTTCAATAATACCGTCGTTAAGCATAGTTTCGACTTCCGTTTTAATGATATCCTGCATGGCAGGGTTCCTAGGGTAGGGTCGTTGCTTGACCGGCTCGGCGCCGTCTTTAAGTCGGATCGTGTGTTTTAACAGGTGGGTTTTTCCGCCAACCTGGTCAAAAAGCGCGAGTTCGTCGGCTAAAAACCTTTCTAATCGCAAATTCTGATCGTCGGAAAGCTTACTCACGGCGCACGATTCATTATTTGGCCCGGTTCGATCACCAAGGCCGTTTTCGATCGCGAGTTCGAATTGCACTAGGCCGAGATCGTTTATCTGTTGTATGCCTAATACAATATCGCTCGTGAGGCCCGGTACGTACAGCGCGTCCCATTCGTAATCGTAATCGCCGACCATACCGGTGATCCGATAGCCCGTATTTGAATGTGATAGTGCGCCGTTTGCCATCCTAACGTCCACGTTGCTATCAATAGTGTGCACGTCCCGAGATTTCATAAGTTCGGCGACGCGGTCACCTATCAGACTAACGGCCGCACCCGTATCCACCAAGGCCCGAAACGTTCGATCGAAAATTCGTACACCGATATATGGCCTGGAATCAATGGCGGCGCAATCGCGATTAGTTGCGACAGAGAGATTGCTTATTTTCTGAAGCCAGGCGCTCCATTCCTCGGGGGATGGTTTCCGGTTTGCCGGCGCGGACTCGGTCGCTCCCCTCCGCACCGAATCCTGTACTCGTTTCCCGCCTCGCAGTTACACCTGGCGGTAGATATGCCCCCAGTTTTACAATAAAAACATTTAAGCGTTTTGGGCTTTGGACAATTCCGAAAAAGATGACCGGTTTTATCACAGTTCCAACAAATCCATTCGCTGTTACCGCGGCCATTTTTCTCCAGCGCCGTAGCCCCTTGCGCGTTAACTGTGGGGTTAGGCGCGGATTTTCCTAGGCTCTGGTGACGCGAATCTGCCGGCTGAACAAAGGCGACACGCTTCTGGCCGTGCGAGAACGGTTCCTTATTCCATTTCGGCGGATTAGTCTCAACCGCCGCGTTATCTGACGCGCGATCGTGACGTCTCCTACCGTGGTACGCTGTCTCAGGTACTAGCGATATTGCGGGGGGCGGTGGGGAACGGAAGGCATTCTTGTCACGCAGATAAGCCTCGTAATCTTCGGCGCGCCTTATCATCTCGGTCAAGGTCAAACAATCCTGACGCCGGACCATCAGTTTATAATCTGGACGCATGTTTGAGTAAATCAAATCAATCCTCTCATGTGCTGAAATTGATCCTCTCCGCCTAATCAACGTGTTAATCGCCACAACAAAATCCTTAAATGATTCTAAGTCGCCCTGGGTACGTTTCCGTATTTCCTCGTCTAAATTACGTCGATAACCCGGTGGTAGAAACTGAATTTCAAAATGGTCACGAAAATCCCGGTAGTTCGCCCACATTTCGCGGCTATTCCGGTACCATAGCAACGCGGACCCGGTCAAAAGTTCAGGGAGAGCTTTTAAAATATCGTCCGGAGTTACGGAATACGCCTCCAATAACTCTTCCAGTCGTTCAAGAAAAGATACGGGGTCCTTACGTCCGTCAAAGCGTAAATTCCATTTGCGCACAAGGTTACATATGGAGGGCGCATCGTGTGTTCGTGGTTGCTCTTGAGGGGGGCGTAAATCTAAGCGGCTAATTCCAAAGTCCTGACCGGGGATTACGTGAGCCGACGTCGTATTAGGGAATGGGATAGTACCGTTAAAATATCCGGTATATGCCGTGTTAGTCGGCGCGGCGCATCCGTACGTTACACTTCCGAGCTGGTGTCTCAAATGAGCGACGTCATCCGGCCTCAAGGTTCGCACCATAGAGCCGAGGATACGTTTAACGTGATCCGAGTCAGCATTAGGTGATAAACCTAACATCTCGCGCACGCTTGCCATCTCGTCGACATCTTTGCGCACGTCCAGTCTGTCTTTGCCCGCGTAACCCGATAGCGATAGCGTTGGAGCGATATTAAGTGTCTGAGGGGGGACTTGATAAGAAGCTGACGGGGGAATCGAATTGAAAGGTGCGCGCCAAAAATCCACAAAATTTTTCCGTAATTCGTTCGTCCTGCCCTCGGTGCTAAGATTAAATTTTTGCATCTCCTTTCGTAAGTCTTCTTTAGGCAGGTTATAGATCCAACCAACCCTAGGGTCTTCGAGAGGGGTGCGGGGGACGGTGGGGGGTGGCGGCAAAGTTACCATACCCGTCGTGGTGAGGGGAGGGGCCGAAGATGTGACGGCCAATAGGATCGTGGCATCGGTCGCCGGAGGCGTGGTCGTGGAAGGGGCATTAATGGCGGCCGCCGTGACTGTAGTTACGCTTTGCGTCGGCTGCTGGGTAACTTTGCGTGAGGCACCTTTAGATTTTTCAGGTGACACCACATACATCATTGATAGGAACCTAAGCCAAACGCGGCAAAACAAACTCCACGGACTCATTTTCACTCGCTAAATTTCACTATACAATATAAAGGGGTTTAATTGCCTTTAATAAATTCAACTGGACGAATTAATTGCCTCCCTTACAATACGATAATCAGTTATCTCCGGTAACACAATGATTTAATTTATTAACACGTTTTACAACAGTGTTCAAACTATAAAGTTTGCAATAATGTAATATACTATGTTCTGAGCCAAGCGTTTAAGGGTCACTATGCTTCGGGCGCCATCTTGTAACGACAGTATTTGCGAAAAGAAAATTTTATTTTATCCCCAATTAGCTAATCTGTCTTACAAAGAAAATACCGAGATCGCTCAGTCTACTACGAGTAGTCCAGGGTTCGTAAAATACTATTCAACCGACAATCACTTGAATAATATTTTATTCGTATTTAATAAACGAGTTGTCTTGGCTCAGAACATCAAAACATAAAAGATGCCATAGCGATTCGCATTTATTTATTCATCCTCGCCACTCGTAAAAGGTTTTTGGGGTTGAATTTAGAAAATAAATTTTACAAAAATAAAATTGCACTTAATGCCAATCGTGCGAGATTTTAATCAATTTAAAGCCAATTTGTAGTACCGATTTAACTCCAATGGTTTTTATTTATTAGAATTTAGACCTAATTCCCTTCGCCAAGCAATAACATAAATACTGCTGGCTCCCAGGAGAGATTTATCGAACTAAATTTAAGATTAAAAAAATGTAAACGGTAGTAGAAAACGTGAATTTGATTATACGGAGTTCAGACGACCGGCTAGGCTTGTTTACCACTGTAGCTGCGATATTTAACACCTGCGTGGCTCTCGGTAGTGATAACGTGTCCCCTACGTGGATATTTACTACAGCGCGTCGCAGATTGATAACATCTTCGATAACTCTCTTTATACCATTAAAACAGGAGCAAATATCCTTACGTATACGTAGACTTCCTGAAATCGTCGACACACAATACTCTTATCACTAAATTAAGTCAGCATAAAATACACCAGTACAGATTCCTACTTAAACTATTTTATGCAGTGTCGATCAGCAGCTCTTCACGTTCATTACACCAGGAATGACCCGAATTGGTATTCCGGTCCTCGTCTTCGGTGAGCGAATTCGCACCGTGGCTATTCGTTCGTTTAAAATGTGTTCGTGTCCGTTCTATTAAAAAAAAGTTAAATTTAGGAAAATAATAAAACTCGATTAATTAATTTGTTTCTTCCTTTATTTCAAGCTCGTAACTTTTCTGTTAGTTAACTACTCAGACAAAGCGAATTAGCAAGTTAGCAAAAATCAAGCAAGCAGACAAGACATAACGTGCCGCAACGTGCAGGAAAGTTCAGGCGTCACGCGCCTCTGGCGTGAGCGTAACTTAATTTAGGTAAATCTTACTGCCAAAGAAATTAGTGCAAAATTTACGTGGAAAAAGCGTGCTTCTAATAACTACACTACTATAAATGAAGCAACTACGTGAATGGCTACTAAGTTAGTGGGCGTTAATGAGCGGACCTGTCGCGGCGTGAGTCACGCAATCACGACGCTTAAATTTAATTTAAATAAAGCGGGCGACAAGCTGAAAACAATCGTTATGAACAGCAAAACTACTTTTATTAGCGTAGATGAGTCGTCAACTTACCAAAACGAAGACAAAAACGTGGACACTGGTTGTCACCAAGTGGGTGCAGGACGATGGGCAGATGAACCGAAACGGACAACGCGGCGGTCAGAGAGCGAATGTCCAGCCGCTCGTGCCTCCAGCGATCTCGAAGATTCTTCTGCAGCGCCCCTGACGGTGGTCGTCGGAAGCGATTTACTCCAGCACGCGATTATGCACGTCACTGCTTCCCTTGCTTTTGTCTTTATGATAAGAACAAAGAAGGTTCCGAGCCAATTGTTGATGATGAATAAAACGTTTAACCGAATTTCGCCAAAATATAATTTAGAATTTAATGTCGATTGCGTTTTGGAATTTAACATTATCCCCTAATTTAAATTAATATTTCATTAGATTTTTGTAATATTTGTTTTCCAACAAAATATTACCCCCCCCAAAAAAAATGGACGTTACAATTGTACCGTACCGAATTTGTACCGAGAACCGAGGTACAAAATCGTTTACCGTACCGATCTGAAATTTTTGGTACCGCTGACCCCTATTAAATGACAACTCCTCAGGTAGGCCTTTGGCTAAATGAAAACTCCCCAGTTAGGCCTGTGGCTAAATGAAAACTCCCCAGGTAGGCCTATGGCAAAATGACGACTCCTCAGGTCATATGGCTAAATGATCATCTCTTCAGTTAAGCCTATGGCAAATTAACAACTCTTTTGGTTAGCATATGGCCAAGTAACAACTCTGACTTGGGAGGAGGGGTTTTCATAAAAACTGTTAAAATCAAAATATAAAATTATGTCATAATGAGTTTTTTGTCAAAGAAATATTAAAAAATTTAGATATAAATAATAGACGTTCACTGTGTCATTTAGAAGAAAACTAATAGATTGTTCAATGGATTATTTAATGATCGTGATGTCTGTTTGGCTATTTTTTGTTAAGGCTACTTTATTTTAGGGACCAGTTGATAATTTTTCAAACTACTCTTAGATGCGTAAATGACATTTAGTATTTTGAGGCATTTACCAATATTTATATTTAATACAAAATATTTGTTGTTCTGTTAAATAACCCCAATAATATTTGATTAAAAAATATTCTTTTAGCAGCATTGGAAATCAGGGCAAATTCCCTCAAAAGTCTGTAAAAGTCTGAAAATATCAGGTAATTTATGTTTATGGTTTTTTTCTAATTATTGACTTTGATTCCACTTGTCTCAGATGCACCACCTAGTGACCAGTCTGGAAACGCTGCTGTTGCTCACGATAGACGACGAGAACAAGCTGGTACCGCCGCGCCTGCCCGCCGCCTGCCACCACGGGTTGCTCCCCGCCGAGTGTGGGGAGAGCGAGGCGGACGGGTCCTACACCTGCCCCACGGCCGACGAGATCAAGTACCGCATGGTGCGGGTGGCCGTGGACGCGCTGGACCTGTACATACTGGAGAGCGGCACTGCCATCCACCTTTATGTGAGTGGGGGTCAGGGGTTTAATGTAGGGATCTCGTAGAGAAATTGAGACTGACGTACTTGGAGTAGGAGGATTTTGGATTAGACGAAACAAGAAAGCAAAAAATGAGCTTTTTGGACAAAGCAACAACATAAGTGACTTGTTGTTTAAGAGATTATTGCGGACATTTTCCATCACTAAAAATTAGAAAAAACTAAGGATTACAAAAAAAACAAGTTTCACGATGTTTCAGGATATGGAATCTGATCCCGTCTTCAGGTGGGAAAAATACCTAGAATTCAGTCTCGCTCGAGTAGTCTCGCAGTGCAGTCCTGTACCGCACCGTGTTCTGTCTTGTACCACACCGTGTGTTCTGTTTTGTACCTGGCTTTGTGTTTGGTTTGATTTTTCCTTTTGCTTTATTTTTATTTGACTACTTTTACAGTTCTCTATTTTAGCTTTTTTTGTTTTTTTCCAGCCTTGTCTGGATTGTGCCTTAAATATTTTGTGTAATTCTGTTATGTTCTAGGTATTTTTCCCACCTGAAGACGGGATCAGATTCCATATCCCGTCGTGAAACTTGTTTTTACTTATCAGTGATGGAAAATGTCCGCAATAATCTCTCAAACAACATAAACTCACCATCACCAACAATGAATTTTAAACAAAGAATAAGTGACTCGTTGAATATGTTTACGTACCTTCAGTCAACAGTTCTAATTAGTCTTGTGTTTTAGAAAAGTACTTGTCAAAAATTAAAAATTAAATCTGAACACATATAGATGCACATTTAAACAACATGAATTACTTATTTTGCCAGCTGGCAATAGACACTGACACAATAAATAATTCTGTTTCACACATTTAGTGTGGCCCTTCCGAGGGTTGCCTAACAAGGAAACAAATACAATTATCCTAAATATACACGATTAACACAGTGAATGCGTTAATTGTGCAACTGTGTATGTGTTGGGATTTATGTTTAATTTTTGATAAGGATAAATTTTTTCCGTTTACTTAAGGTACTTAAACCTATATTTCAAAATAAGTTAGTTTTTAACTATTGGTGTAGAAGTCTCTAAATCAGTATCACAGCACTTGTGTCATAGTACAAGTCAACCACAGGCCCTATTAAAAGGAAAACAAAACTCAAGATTTGTTTATCTGTCAATACCATTCTGTTGATTGACCCATAAAAATTCCCTTTACTTATTTGTCCACTCAGATTTCTTTGGTAAAATTCTTCGTTATACAATTTATGACGTATGCAAGTTTATTTCAAAACTTACCTCTGATTTTGTTATAGTTACTCAGAACTAAAATTAATATAGCTGATTAGCATTAATTGTTTACTACAAATTGTATTGTATTTTACTAAATCCTTGCAATAGTTTTTATGTTATTTTAGCCTTTTCATCGTTTTACATAAGTTTTGTATTCCGAATAGTTAAAATGCATACAACATTTTAAAAATATACTATAATAACTCTAGGTGTCAGGAATTTTATTTCATCGTTAAACTTGATTAACACAACTTTCAGTGACTTTCCCTTTTGGTTGGCAGGCGGCTCCAATCCGGTTCTCGACGTGTAACCTACACGGCAACCAGGTCAAGTCCGGGCTGACGGGGGTGGTGCCCAGCGTGAAGGTGAGGCAGATGATCGCGGCCAACAACCACTTCAGCCTCTCCTCCGGAGGCACCAACAGCAACACCAACACCACCGGCAGCGGCCGATCGCAACACGCCAGGTGTGGATACGATATACTCTGCTAATCAGTCTTTGTTATTTTTCTTGTGTAAAAGCCAGAGACAGCCACTTTTCACCGAAAGCCTTCAAACCTTGGCTGTAGTGGACATGCTGAAAATCAAACCTGGACCTCAAACCAAAATCCTACTATATTTTACTTATGTTTACTTTTTGTGTGATACTAAGACTCTTTGAACCGAAAGAAAACAATACTTTAATTAAAATATGCCATTAATCCATTTCAAAACACAAAATTTCTATTCAAATTTACAGGTTTTAAAAATGACAAATTAGGAATAGAACCAGCTTGTAACTCCATAACTCAATATACTGTAACCAATGGGTTAAGTATGTTAGGTAACATATGTATATTATCGCCTCTATCCTCCTGTGGTGTTCCAGGTCCGGGACTGGCGAGACCTCGGACCTGTGGCTGGAGGTTGGCTCCGTCTCGCTGGGGCCGTTGATAGTAGAGGCAGCCGTCTCCCTGTCCAGCACTGACCGCAACCTGCATCTCGTGCAGCACAAGTCAGTAACAAGATCGGAAACAACAAAGTTAACGAGAAAACTCTAAAACACTAATTCACAGTAGTCAAGTCTAAAACACCTAACTCCCGCAACTACTAATACAAAACTCCATAGCCATCTTCAGACTACTACTCTATACCGGAATAGTTCACGTTCATAACACCTAGCTCCACAACTACAATAGTCTACAAACAATATTCTACAATCATTACAACTGAAATCTGAGACACTTATCTCAACATCACAATAGTCTACAACAATTACTCCTCAATCATTAAAACTCAAACCCCCATTTAACTCTATAACCATTACAACTTAAACCCTCACCTAACTCCACAACCACGTAAGTCTAAAAAACTGAACTCCACACACAAAAAACTTGAACTCTACCTAAATCCAAAAATTCCTCAGTCAGTATCGTCTAACTCCACAATAAGAAATAAGAAAAGATTATTTTCCATTTGACATGAAAATACATGTATTAGCAAAAGTCTTAAGACCATCTGTTGACTACTGGTCTCGAGTGTGACATACAATATAAAAATATAATAAATAATATAAACTGAACAATAAAACAGTGAAAATTAAATTAGTATTCTCCTCCACAAAATCAGATACTGAATCAAATGGATTATTTTGTAGCCAGCCATACAATTTTTTTAAACAAGGAATGGCATGGGTATGATTCATAATTTTTGTTTAGTTTATTAAAAGTATTGTGTCACATGACTGTATGGCTCTTTGTTTTACTTAATCTAAAAATTATTCTTCTGATATTAGTTTTATTTCTAGAGGTGTAAATGTGTATATTATTACAAAGAGATTGAAAAGATAGTTTTTTTAGGCTATAGGCCATAATATTATTGGTAGGGGTGTGCAATGCATCGAAAAGCATTGAAATTTCGATTCAATTTGATTCGATGCATCGAATCGTCGATTCGATGCGGAAGTAATCGAAAGAGCGATGCATCGAAAGTGTTCGATGCTATCCTAATCGGCAAAGTTCGTACCGGCTGTCTCACAGTCGTAGAAATAAATAAATAAAGTATATTCTAATGTTTGCGTTTTAATTTAATCCCGATTTTCCAGATGTATCCTTTAAGATATGTTTAAGATATAGCAGCTAGCACATAACACAGTTTATAACGTAGTTTGATTTAAAACAAATCGGCAGCAGACGATTAAATGACGACGATGACGCAACGACAGCTGCAAAGTAGTGATGGGAGAATCGAATAGTATTCAAATACAGCCCAAGTATTCATGTATTCGAATACTTCAATATTGTATTCGAATTCGAATTCACTTGAAAGTTGGCGCAAAGTATACACTTTACGAAAAAAATCATTAGGACTCATTTATGTTAAAATTGCTGTAAATTGCATTTAATTTAATTTAGTTCATTAAATCTGGATAAATAACTACTAAACTCTAATTATAAGAACAGTTTCTGTTGCCAGCAAATGAGGGTGGTTTCGTTTCAAGTGCATCGTCATGTTGCTCGTGTTGCTATGGTATTTAAATTTTTTCGTGCAACTTTTACACATCACAAACTCTATCAACTTGATTAAAATGTTCCGACACAGGAGACCTTTTGGGAGGCATATTGCACAGTTAATCACAAAAGGCTACCAATAGTTAATTAAAATAATCAAATTGAAATACAATAACTATATCACATAAACTTTCACTAATGAGTAGGCCTACACAAAAAACTAAACTGTTTTGCACAAAAAACTATGATGCAATACCGCGATCACCGCAGCCGTCCTATTTTGACATTTGAAAACAAACAACAGGGTGCGGAAGACAAGTCTAGACATGAATTCCAAGAATCCGCCGCGCCGTTCCGCCACCGCCAGTTATCCAGCCGGCCGGCGCAGCGTTCAGTACCGGAAGTATTCGAGTTCAAGTATCCGGATACGTATTCGAATACAGGGGTGTATTCGATTCGGCAGTATTCGATTCTTTAAAGTGTTCGATTCTCCCAGTGCAAAGCAGTAATGGTAATCACATCTTTTCGGAAAAGTAGTTCCACTATTACGTTGTTAAAACATTAATTTGTTGGGGATTTTATAATTGAAGGAGAGTTATTTTTTTCAGAAACTAAGATTGATAACCGGTTGTAACACTTTCGATATAATTGAAGTTAATATTAAGTTTGATATTCCTACGCGTTAAACAATGGCGGACCACGGAGGAATATTTTTGATTTAGAAGTCTTTATTACGCACTGATGTTACCTGATACGATATTCAGTATTGCCAGATGTACGATATTTGCACCATAAGTCCTCTTATGATATCGTTAATTACACCAAATATAGGCCTACTATTGTTGTTTACTATTAAATACTAGTTTAAATTAGTATTTTCGTAGTTTTTTAATACGTAAAATTGTGATAGTGAGTTATTTGAATAAAGTTTTAGGGTGGGTACAATAGTATTGTGTCAAAATACGGTGGTTTTACTGGCATGGTAGTAGTGTTTCCACTTGAGGGATTTTTATCCCATATATGGGATATTTTGGAAATCGGCATTACGTCTGCTAGTTTGCTTACGACCAGACCACCTTAGCAGAGCACTTCTAATCTAGTGGATTTTCTTGTCGCACTGGCAGTTGCGGGGTTTTCTAATTCTCACGTTGTTATTATTTTACCTACTTTATTGTAACTATTATTATTTTATAATCGTCTCAGAACGAACACTAAATCACGCCAATGAATATCGCTGGCCTGGCCATGTTGGAATTAACGAGGAAAATATTTGCTGTTATTATTACCTATGTCGTACTCTTTAGTACTATACAGTGCCATTATAAATACCTCTCACGGAACTAAATTATTTAACTATCACTTGCCAGCCTTCTGGCAAACCGCATCATTTATATATGTATCGCATTAATCAAAATCCTTTGAGGTACTAAAATGTAAAATATAGGTGATTAGTAGATCTAAATAAGCTCTATCTATCATATAATATTTAACATCAACTGTGTTACTGTGTTGCACTGTTTGAAAAATTAGTGGGAAAGTGTGGGATATTTAGAAAATGTAAAAGGTGAAGTGTGGGATAAAGTGGGATTTTTTGTATCAGCTCGTGGGATATTTTTTACCGCTGAGTGGAAACACTGAGGTAGTACCCACACTAGTGATGGTCAAAACCAGAAATTTCGAATCTCAAAACCAAAACCGAAACTTACAAAATCGAATCTCGAATCTCGAAACTCAAATCGTGAAACCCTATTTACTTGCCTGGGTATGGTTATGAAAAATAAATCTAGTTACTCCAAATAAACCAGTTAACTTACTGCCATTCTCGAAGTATCCTAGAAAAATATTAGTTTCAGAACTACTAGTGAACCAATTATTTGTAGCTTAATTATAAACTTTGGTTAGAGTTGCTCTTTCACAAATAAAAAATTAATAATCCACAAAAGGTGAAGGTAGACGACAGTAGGCTTTTGACCTTCACATTATTAATCAACACTCGGGCGTGATTTTCGTTAAAAAAACAACAATAACACAAAAACTCTCAGCAGTTTTGAGTTTTGATTCTCGAAACTCGCCGATCGAATCTCGAAACCGAAACTTTTCCAAAGTTTTGGTGGTTTTGAGATTCGAGTTTTGGTTTTGACACATCACTAACCCACACCATGGTGGTACTATAGCGGTATTTACAATCTGGAAAAACTGTCCATCGTCACTTTGGCGCTCCGCCCTTTGAAACTTGCCAAAGTAGGTAAATACAATTAAGTTTAGGTTAATGCTGTTATACTTAATATTGTTGGTTATTATATGAATATTTCACCACTAGTCGTGCTTAATCAAATTTCCTCAATAAAGATAAAACCTAAGTATCAAGTATTTGAAATTATTTTTCTTGTCATGGTTTGATCTAATTTTTATTTAGTTAGTCAACAAACGTCATCAGTTCATGGTTATTTCAGGATATTAAGGTTATGAGGAAATAAAATCAGAAAATTATAACTAGACTTTGGCCAAGAAGGTAGATTACCCATGTTGGTAATAAACATTGGTGTATAGGCTGAGTTTTAATCACTGAAACATGTCGCATTGAATCGAATCGAATTGCATCTATTCAAATCGAAATTCTTTGAATCGCATCGTTGCATCGAATTGACATAAAATCGCTGCATCGCACTCCCCTAATTATTGGTATACAAATTTATCCCCAAAACCTAAACCCCACCTAACTATACAACTTCCAAAACCTAAACCCCACCCAACTCCATAACCACCAACTTCTTTAACACTTTATTCCACAATCAGCAATACCTAACTCCACCACTGTTCCTAACAAATTTTAAAATATTTTCACCATTAAGTAATAAGTGAGCTTAAAATCCCCACCAAAATGGGTTATTTTCCTTAAGAGAAATACCAAAATGATCCCTGTTATCTAGACTCATGTTTACAGAGAAAGTAAAAACTAAATACCCTTCCATTCCTACTTTTTTATCAATTTCAAAATTGCAATAAGTTGATAAGTGTTCCCTCAACTTGTCAAAATTTACCAAACTGTTAAGCTTGATCGTTTGCAAACTATAAATATTAAGTAAAACCTTTTCCCCTCCTTCACTGTATCCTTTGCAAACAGGTAATGATTTTGTACTGTTTTTCTCTATACCTTTCACCAATTTTTCAATTTAGTCAAAATCACCTGATTAATCTGCAAATGTATTTACAGGTACCTCAAAACCCACGATGAGAAAAGCAAGAGGCTGTGGTTCCTCTGGACCAATGACAAGACATCTAACAGTGTAGGCAAATGCGGGTGTATTGGTGGATGTGTGTTCTTTGGGCAGAACAGAAACGGAAAACGCTTTTTCAAACCCAGTCGACAAGATGCAGTTGAAGGAATCAATATTGCGGCTTTCAGGTAGGAAAAATTCAGTAGGTTACTAATTTTTTAATGTTGGGACACCACATACAGTTGTAAGGGTATTATTTATTTATTTTTGGAGCTTTATAATTATTTTTTATTTTTAGATATTTTGTTTACGCTGTTTGCCTCCTTGTCTTTCTGTTGAACAATACTACAATATTTGAGTGATAAAACAATTTTTCATTGTAAGCAAAGCATTTTAAATGGACTGACTATAGTGGAGTCTCACAGACCAGACTCCCAATAACTCGGCACTCCGGGAAACTTGACACCTTTGTTTTGCCATTTGTATCTAATGTGTACCTTATGTGCTTCTGTTGTATTGGTTGTTCTTGGAAAATTTCCCATTTCCAAGTACGACCAAGTATGTCTCTGGCTATAAGAGCACCAGTACAAGGTTTATGGTTTTTATATGTTTTGTAATACCATGTAGATGATTACTGTAAGTATATAAATATGATCTAATATCTAATACACAATTTAAAGCTATAGCTTGGGTTTTTTCTCTTCCCAATGTAACTCTGGGAAACTCGTTATTCACCAAACTCAACCGTGTCCAAGTCCACATTGTGTCGAGTTTGTGAGACTACTGTATAATATTGCCGCAGAGAATCTGCATTAAAGTGTCAACAGAAGGAAATAACCAGAGGGCATATAGGAAGAGGTTTACCTTTTCTTTTAAATTGAGACATTCACTTTCTGATTACCCTATATGTTTATGTTATATTTTACACCTGGTCATTTGTACGTAGGATCAACGAAGCAGGCAAAGACCCCGGGTTTGGTCAGAGTATCTTGCACGATGCCCAACTCGTGTTCCACACTCCCCCGTACAACTCTCACGATGTGTCCATCCACGACACGGCCGGAGTGTGGTCCGAACCCTCGGCCAAGATAATCACCGGGTCCCTCAAGGTAAGATAAGATAGTTGCATCAGTTGGTGTAAAGTAGTTGTATATTCATTGATATAATAATCATTAGGTACTCCTATCACAGATTATAAAGTCTGGAAACATCTTTGATTAAAAAAAATTAGAAAGTACTTTGTTGTTGGAAACATTTCTGCTTAAGTGAATTATCTAAGTGAAAATGGAAACTGGTATCCAAAGAAAACGTTTAACAGGCTTTGTAGGAAAGGTCTGTAACAAATAAATATGTAAAGTCTTGTCAAAAATATCAAAAGGTAAACAAATTGAAATTAAGGAGTATTTTTTAAGTTTTAAGTAATTTTTAGTTTGAAGTATATTTACCTCATACCTGTGTAGTCGTCCCCGCAGACCCTCTTCACAGGGCGTAGGACCAGTCATTTCCATATAAAGTCACCCTCAGCCAGTCAGGAATTGCAGCGAATGTCACCATTAAGATAGATGTCATTAGATGGTTCAAGGTAGTACAACGTGATCTGGCAAACACAATGGCTAGTATTTTGTAGTCCTGTGGTTGATCCTGGACAATACTACCAGTGTAAGCGTAATCAAAATTACTGCCCAGTATAAAAAGCATTGCCTACTTATCAGACTTTTGAGCTTAAATTACAAAGTTAAGATTTTTCTGGGTCAGAGTTATTTTTATTCAGAGCTTCTCTTTAAAGGAGAAGCGGTCCAAACATTTCTATTGTACAAACATTCTAGTAATTGAATCCCCCTGGGACCGTGTTTACTGCCACAGTGCTTCGGAAGACATTAACTGTTGGTCCAGGCTATAAGTGGTTGTCAGGTCATGTTGAAGGCACTTAGTTTGACCTGAAAACTCTTTGACAGCAGAGTTTGACCAGAAGGTTAACATCACCCCTTGAGCCGAAATCATAAAACGACCTATAAGCTAGTGGTTTGCCCTTTTGTCGTTTGAGCCTATTCTGCGTGGTCCAGTTGCTTGTTCAATCGGGTGAACATGATTAGAAAATGTTTCCTGCGAGTATAAAATGGTTGTTCTTCGTTGTCAACAATCATCCGTGAATCAGCTGGAGATTTTTACAAAATCCTTGAAAGTACAAACCTGAATTAAAGCTTGAATTTCTAAGCACTCAAACACTCCCAAGTTTCCAGCCTCTATTACAACATGATTGTGTCACAGGCACCAGTGGATCACTTGTCACAGGACAGCCCCCACTTGGTTACCAGGGTGGAGAGGTCCCGCAGTGTTACGGAGACCAACAAGGACAGCCCGGTCATGTCCAGACTCAGCACTGCCACTGTCAGCCCAGTCAGCTGCGTCAAGACATCGCTTGGCCGCAGGTTCTCCTACACCTCCTACACTAACAGGTATGTTGTGTTCACATATTACGTTCATAAATCTGTTGCATTAGTTTTGGTTGAACTTATGGACGTGGAACTTTGACTGTAGATATTCAAAGCTTTGCCCATTCAAGTCTTTTGGATTGGATTTTTTTGTTTGGGAAATATCTTCAAACACTGGGAAAATGTCCTCATGGTAGTTTGTCTTATTTCTGATACGTGATAATTATGGTTGCTGGTTCAGACTTATCTGAACTATCATCATCTTTGAACGCCCACTGCACTGAATTCCCTACTTGTTGGATTGATATATTCCCTACTTGTTGAATTCCATGGATTGATATATCACATTTAAAGGGAACTTCTTGCATATTGAATTTCACTTATACTTGAGTTTACTTACTTACTTACTTATACTTGAGTTTCACCCTACTTTAAGTGAGATAAATTATTCTTTTCCGTAACTACTTAAATAATTACAGTGATTTATAGTCACTTTAAGCTAATTTTAAAATCTTTCCTTAATAATAACATCTAGGCATAATTTTATCCAGGCAAGCTCCTAACATGCAATCTTTAATATAATTCTGTAAGCGAAATATTTTTTAAGTCAAAATTGTGGGAGTTTGGAAAATTGCATGATGATGGGAGATGACTCAATTAAAGGTCTCGATCCCAGGGACTTCGGACAAATAGCAGTATTTCCTAAAAGTTACCAGCAAACAAGATATAACGTAAAACATGATATATATCATGTTAATCCTTTAATTAATAAAAGATATTTCTGAAGTAAGACATTTTATTTTAACAAAATTTAAACTAGAACTAAGACAGCATATGATTTGGTTTTTGGTATTTGTAAACAATAGTTAAGAAATTATAAAACACATGATACGTTATAATGAAGTATCTTACACCTCCCCTTCCAATGAGAGGACATAGAGTAACAATATGGTGAAGTTTCATAGGTTAAGTTTTTCTACTGGTTTCCTTGCTCTAGTAGAACGTCTTAAAAACACAGATTTATGCTCAGGAAGCACCTCAGCATTGTCCGACGTATTATTTATTACTGGCTCCTCAGCATTGTCTGATGTATTATTTAATGATGGCTCCTCCTTGACATCTGGTTGCACACCCTCTTCAACACAATCTTTCTGGAGCATCGACTCACACAATGACCGTCCTGAGCATCGTATCTGGTCCAAATGACGCCTTGTTTTGCCTTGGATAGTTTGTATTTCATAGTTTCTTGGGCCTTCTTGCCTGATTTTTCCGAAGCTCCACTTGTCATTATTTTTGTATGATCTGTATGCAATGGGTTCATTGTTAAGATAGTTCCACCGTTTGTCAGTTTCCATTCCTGAGTCATACCTTTGGTTCATTTTATTTGAAAGATTTGGACACAATTAGGGGTGTGTGAGTACTCGAAACTTTGAGTTTTCGGCCGAGTATTTTAATACTCAAACTCGACTCTAAGTTTTGAAAACTACTCGAAAGTTCGAGCGAGTATTTCCCGCCGATTTCCGGACGATCGCTAACGATTGCGACCGGCCAAAACGCGTAGTAACGGCCGCAAAAGGCGATCGCATCACGTAAAATCGGCCGAAAATGACGACCGCGAACGATTGGTACCGGCCAAAACGCGTAGTAACGGCCCCAGAAGGCAATCATATCACGTAAAATCGGCCGAATATGACTACCGCGAACAATTGCGACAGGCCAAAACGCGTATTAACGGCCGAAAAAGGCGATCGAATCACGTAAAATCGGCCGAAAATGACGATCAGACTGCGTAATTTTGGTCGTGACTAACGATTTCGTCATTTAATATTGATTATAAGCGATGTCTGGACTAGATGAAATTGGCCAAATGACAACCGGGCCCTGTTTCATCGGACGGAAACTAATGTCAAACCGTGTTTTGCTTGTCAATACGTGTTTTGATTGTACTGGCCAAAACTTTGTATTGCTACTCATGTATTAGTTAGAAGCCATGTTTAGATTATCAAATCTAGGGTGGTATCCAAATTCTATTGCACTATTTTAATCTACCAACTGATGGCAAATACTCGCTCGAAAATACTCGAAACTCGAAAATAATTGGCACTACTCGACTCGACTCGATTAAAAAAATCACTACTCGCACACCCCTAGATACAATAAATCGATTCTTTAGCGAATTTGACGCCCGATAAATAAATGGGCGGGAGACTGTCCAGTTGTGCTATGAGATGCTCTTCGGTAAGCCATCAAGTACCTTTGTAATTTTAATTCAACAGAGCCTTCCTCAAAGTGCATTGCTCTTATGGATTCCTTTAAATCTTGGACGTAGCGTTCCACCTGACCATTAGTAGCAGGATGATAAGGTGCAGATATTTTGTGTCTAATTCCGTTTGACTTCAAAAACTGTTGAAACTCATAAGAAACAAACTGCCCTCCGTTGTCTGATACCAGAATGTCAGGAATTCCAAATGAACCAAAGGATTTCCGTAAAACTTCTATAGTTTGATGAGTACTTATAGTTTTAAGTGTTATAATCTCGGGCCATTTGCTGAATGCATCGACAATCAAGAAAAAGTAATATCCATGAAATGGTCCTGCGAAGTCAACATGTATTCTTTGCATTGGTCTCGTAGAATACTCCCAAAGGTGGAATGGTGCTTTAGGTGGTTGATGATTCACTCGTTGACATCCCAAACAATTTAAAGCCAAGTTCTAAATATCCATGTCAATTTTTGGCCACCAAACATAGGAACGGGCTAATGCTTTCATGCGTACTATTCCAACATGAGCCTCCTGGAGTTCTTTTAAGATTCTTGGACGAAGTCCCTGAGGAATTACTACACGACTTCCTTTTAATAAGCATCCAAGCTGCACTGACCATTCTTGTTCACTGGAGGAGATTGGGTGTCGGATTGGTTCTCCCCTGATTAAAGATTGATAAATATGCTTGAATTCAGGATATGACTGGATTTGTTTAGCAATTTCTTCTGCTGTGACTGGTAAGGTATAGATTTGTTCAATTTCGTGGACATGAGCTGAGTCGAGAACAGTTGCTTCCTCAACATTTTTCAGGAGTCTGGAAAGTGCATCAGCATTGCTGTTGTCTTTTGTAGACTTATATTTTATGCCAAAAGAAAAAGCTTGTAGAAATATTGCATAATGTTGTAGTCTTGTGGCGGCCATGACCGGTATTCCATTTTTTGGTCCAAAAATCGATATCAGTGGTTTGTGGTCAGTCATTAAAGTAAAGTGTCGTCCAAACAGGTATGCATAAAAGTGTTTCACACAAAAATATATAGCCAACGCTTCTTTCTGTATTTCACTATACTGTTTTTGTGTTTGTGATAACGCCTTGGATGCAAACGCAACCGGCCTTTCACTTCCATCCAGAAAACATGTGGAAGTACTGCTGATATTCCAGACTGACTAGCATCAGTTGCCAGAACAAGTGGTAATTGTGGATCAAAATGGCACAGTATATGTTCAGACATCATTTCTTCCTTTACCAGTTGAAAAGCTTGTTCACAGTCGTCATTCCAATTAAAGGGTACATTTGCTCTTGTCAAGTTTATAATTGCATGTAACTTCACACTTAAATTTGGAATAAATTTTTGGTAGTAGCTTATCAAACCAAGAACTTGTCTAACCTCTTTCAGGTTACTTGGTCTACGCAGGTCACGTATAGCTTCAGTGATATGTTTACTTTTACTTATTCCTTTGGATGAAACGTGATAACCAAGGAAATCAATTTCGGAAACAAGGAATTGAGATTTTTTTACGTTTATGTGTAAATCATTATCTTTGAACCGACTTAATACTGCTTGTAGCCATTTTAAATGTTCTTCTTCATTAGGTGCCGTTATTTTGACATCGTCAAAGAAAACATCAATTCCATCGATGCCTTGTAAAATGTTTTCCATGGCTGATTGACAGATAGCTGGAGCACTAGCAATTCCAAAAGGAATACGGTTTACACAGTATAAGCCCTTGTGGGTATTGATTGTTAGTAACTCCCTAAATTCTGCCTTAACAGGCATGTGTAGGTAAGCTTCCGCTATGTCAATCTTAGTAAACTTAGTAGAATTACCCATTCTTGCTAAAATGTCATCGATATGAGGAGTATTGTGTTCAGGAATGACCAAATGGGGGTTGAGAGTTACTTTATAGTCTTCACATAATCTTATGTTCCCATTTGCTTTTATAATTGGTGCAACTGGTGTAGCCCAAAAGCTCTGATTTATTTTTGTAATTATACCCTCTTTTTCTAGTCTATAACTTTCTGCACTAACTTTTGGTAACAAAGCATAAGGTACCGGTCGAGCTTTTTTGAAAATCGGTGTTGTGTTAGGTTTTAAATGAAGATAAGCTTCTCCCCCTTTGAAAAAATCCACTTTAGGTTCAAAGATTGATTGGAATTCTGTTAAGATGCCGTTCACTTTAGGATCAGAATGTTTAACATGATTGAAATTGGCTCCTTGAACTTGACTTATGTCAGACCAGTTAATTTTAATCGATCTGATCCATTCTCGACCAAATATCGTATCACGCTTTCCCTCAGCGATGTACAATGGAAGGTATTTCGTTTGGTTATTGTGACACACCTGCACTATGGATTTACCCAAAGGAACAAACTCATTTTTGTTGAAATCCCTTAAAACAATGTCAGGTTGCATTAAAGGTCTGTGTTTTGGAAAATATTTGTAAAAGTTACTGTGTGACATTAAAGATACTCCTGCTCCTGTATCTAGTTCGAATAGCATTAATTTTCCATTAATTTTGACATTTAACATGATTTTCCTAAACTTATCCAATGGAACATTCATTGAACAAATATCAACGATTTTTGCTTCATTATAGGAAAGATTTGATTTGTTTTCAACTTGCATATGATATGGATTACTTTGCTCATCTAAATAACCAATTTGTTTTACGTTACGAGGAGCAAAATTTTAATTTCTAACCCTAGTTTTCTTTTGTAATTTGATAGATGCGCTAGGATTACTAAAGCAAACCTTTGACAAGTGTCCTGATTTATGACAGTAATTGCAAACGGTATATTTGTGTTTACAATCAAACATACGTTCATGTAATTCCCCACAACGATAACATTGTCTGGAACTAGAACTAGGCTTTTGAACATTGTGCTGATGTAAAACATTCAAATTGACTGGTGTACTTGAGTTTTCATTTTTCATTTTTGATTGAATTGACATCGAATCGTTTTGAGCTTTTTCTATTACTTGAGCCATGTCTAAAGCCTTTTCGAAACTTAAACTACTGTCACTTAAGGTAATTAATTTAGTTTGTATCCTGTCATCCCTAAGACCCCTGTTTGTACTGATCCCTAAGACTTGAATTGATTTCACAGAGCTTTATGAAGAAACATACCAAAATTACAATACCTAAGGTCAGATTTTCTAAAATTTTCTAAGGCAAAATTTTCTAAGGTCAGATGAGAATTCATCAATTTCACCTTCATGTTGATGTTTAGAATGAAATTTAAACGCTTCTGATGATTCATTTGGTTTTGGTGCAAAATGTGAACTTAAGGCCTGAATAATCTCAGCATAGGTTTTAGCTAGTGGTTTTTTAGGTAGTGGCTTTAGCTAGTCCCTAAGTTTACGTAGATATCGACCCCTATGCAGTGTAGAAGTGTATTTTTTTCCTATCATCAGAAGTTTTATTGTATAAGAAAGATATTTCTAACCTCTCAATGTACATTTCCCAAGATTCATTTTTTCATTGAAGGGTTCAATCAACATTGAAGTAGTCATTTGAAGATTACCAGTAGTAAATGAAGTATTTTCACTCACCTCACCCAGTGAAGTATTGTCACCATTTGATATATATCATGTTAATCCTTTTATTAATAAAAGATGTTTCTGAAATAAGACATTTTATTTTAACAAAATTTAAACTAGAACTAAGACAACATATGATATTGTTTTTGGTATTTGTAAACAATAGTTAAGACATTATAAAACACATGATACGTTATAACGAAGTATCTTACAAAACATTCCCCATAAGCAAAGCATGGGGAATTAAAAACGTCTGCTTTGTTTACATTATAACATGCGATTAAGAGTCTACTCTTTTTAGGAACTGACATTTGTTTCTACTTATATTGTCTATTTTCCTCAGCATGTAAAGAGTAAAAATATCAGATGAGGCAGAGTATTGGAGCAAGGTTAGGGCCTTTGGCCCCTTCAAGCCACTAGTTTAAAAAAATTATATTTGTGTATAGATTTATATATTCAAATTAAACAATTTGCTCAGGAACATGAATAACGGACAGGCACGTGATGTGCCGTACGCTCGACTGCTAGATTCTAGCCCTACGACCCTCTTGCCGCCCAAGCTGGATTCTGACTCCCGCCTGCACTCGACTGAGCGCACCCGCTCCATACTGAGTGTGCCTGAGGCTTCAGAGGCTCCAAAGTCGAGTGTGAGTGACTCCAAATTGGCTGTGGACTACTTCAACACTACAGCGCAGCAGTACAACGCTCTGGTCAACAGTGTCAACTGTTCTACACACCCGGTAACTTATTGAACATTTCTCTATATGTGGCTTTTGGTTTCCTAAATATTGGTAGTAAGGACTGAATAGCATGAGTTTTTGAACTAGATGAAGCCAATTTTTCACACCTTGTTGTAATACAGGGATCTACGGACAATAAATATTTTTGTTCAAGTTATCATGCTTACTAACAAGCATGATTCCACTGTACTGTTATTTTCTAATCATCCAGGGATTGATATATCACATTTAAAGGGAACTTCTTGCCTATTGAATTTCACTTACCCTACTTTAAGTGAGGTAAATTACTCTTTTCCGTAACTACTTAAACAATTACAGTGATTTATAGTCACTTTAAATTAATTTTAAAATCTTTCCTTTCCTTCCCAGAACTCTGCGGTGATCTCGTCTGAGTCGGATCACTCCCTGGGGACGGCGGGGCCTGATACGGGGGTCCTGGTGGAGCGGACAGTGTCCATCTGCAGTGAGAACCAATCAGAGGCTTTCTTCTCGGCGGAGGAGGAGCTGAGCGGGGGGCAGACAGGGGCGCTACCCTCCAGTCGATCTTCCTCTCTGCGCCACTCCCTCGGAATCTACCGGCATGACAATGGCCGAGAAAACAACATCGCACCCAAGTCAGTTTGTGTTTTCTTGCCCCCAGCTAGCAAAATAATTTAACAATTGTTTGAGCGTTCAAGTTTAAGAAATTATCTCAATTTGTGTAAATTTTTTGTTTGGTTTCACTATAGCCTTTGGCCATAAAGTAGACCTGAGATTGATTAACTCTTAAGACAGACTAAGGTGAAATTAATAGAATTACATACGTCTGTCCGTTTGCGTTTTTGTTTATTTGTGATTTGAAGACATTTTAAGAACATTCTCTGCGGTTTATTAGTTTTACATCCAGTTGGATAATGACCCCCTATTAGAATCAAAACTGGTCGCTCAAACACAGCGACATTTTAGAATCACTCAACAGTTATTAAGGTATATATAACTTCTTGTTTTAGACAGAGTAAGCTGAACGAACACTGTGAGTTAAGACGGATAGTTACTGGCTCCTGTCAAAGTCTTGAAAACAGTCCTAATCACACTCCATATCTCTTGCACAAGTTCTCCAATGAATATAATTTTTGAAGCAGCCCAACTACGAACTATATAGTCATAATATTGAGAATTTTAAAACTTCACTAATATTTATTTTTGTTTAAACGTGTATCCGTGG
Source organism: Allygus modestus (assembly GCA_963675035.1). Lineage (NCBI taxonomy): Eukaryota > Metazoa > Arthropoda > Insecta > Hemiptera > Cicadellidae > Allygus > Allygus modestus. The sequence continues at coordinate 38,118,283 of OY776116.1, read as the reverse complement.
TGATGTAGGAAGCGCTATGGCAGTGACATGAGCATAGTGGCGGGCGCGGGGGCTGTGACTCAGTCAGCCATCGCAGACCTGCAGCCACTGAGGCTGTCCAGCCATCGCAGCGACCACGAGATCCACACGCCCGAGCATCGCAGCAACATCAGGCTGGAACAGGTGAGGTCTTGCCTAAACCAAACTAATATCTGACCAAAGGGCATTCTAAAAAAAAGGATTTAAGTTTCCTTGAAGACTACAATGCCTTATTCAGGATCTACTAAGGGTGATTTTTCAAAAGAAATTAAGGTGTGATGAGATTATTTGCAGCCCTCCAAAAATTGTTGGTTGTATAAACAAACTGTATCATCAAAGCTTTATCTCAAATACATCTGTGCAGAGGCTGACATTGGGTACAGCAAATGAAGTTGTCATTACATATGGTTAGCCTTTTGGCTTTCCATTATGACAAACTTCCCTTTCACCTTTGGTCCCTCCATTTGCAGCAGCCAGGGACAGAATCTCCAGGTTTGGTCCCCAACCTGCCAACCTGAGAATGGATGGTCCCTGGCTGTTGTACATGAATACCCTGTCAGTTGAGTTGACCAGTTGGAGGGCAGAATGCGGGTCCCCTGTTCGGGAACCTCATCCCAGCTGTCACAGGGGCGTGGGAGTTCGCTCTCTGAAGGGTCGATTTGGTTGCCGTTCCATCCAACCCTTTACTTTCCTGCTATATCCTATCCTTCCGGTAACCTTGCGCAATATTCCCGCTTGTGGAAGATGTGCCTAGCAGCTATGCTGGGGTTTCCTAATCCGCAAAAATGATGATTATACATCTGTGTACAGAAATCTTCTCATTAATTAATTTTCTGACTTTTCCCCCCCATTTCTTTAATTGTCAAGAGCAATAATTTGATACACCCAGTTAAATTTGACCGTCCAGTGTCTATCGAGATTTAAAATCCTGATGGACTGTTACAACTTGTAAACCAGCAATCCTCAAGGCAGGCGTAGTACAACACTGGGTGTTTTTCCATTTCCTGGACGAACTATTCGCTAATTGATCACCCATTTTCAAAGAAATACACTGAACATCATACTACATTAGCGTACTTTTAGTGAACAAGTTGAGCAACTACGCAACTGAAGTCAAGACGTGACTGGCATTGGCATGACTGATTTTCAACGTGTTCCGTCACAGTTGCACCTTGTGTGGTGTCCCACCTGACTACATTGGTCGGGTCACAGATGACTCGGTTGCTCAACTTGTTTACTACCACAGTTGGGTTTCAGTCTCCCCGTGTACAGAGGGCCTAAAAATGCTTAGAACACTTGCCCAACAGTTAGTTTGATTGCAGGGTGAGGAGCTCAAGTCGGCGCCGGGTCTGGGCATCTCCCCTCTGCTGCTGCCTCGCTCGGTCAGTCCGAGATTCATGACTGCCAACATCCACGGACTACCGGACTCTCTGGATTCCCAGGTACGTGCTTGTACCTCAAGGAATAATTACTACAAGGCAGAGATGTAATTAATCAACTAGCCTTCTTGAACCTTAAGCAGAAAATGTTGTAATGACTGTAATTATCAGAAAAAAATGGCTATTTTATTCGCATTATGATCAAATACCACTTTTTTAAAGAATCGTTACTTTGAAAATTGAAAGTTTAGCAACTTGCAATAAGTGGAGTGTTATCAAACTTCCTCTTTTTCTATGTTGTTTAGTTTGAGTTGTGTGCTATCACTTGCTGAGATATTGATTTCTAAATTATTCAGTTTTATATTTGTTCTTTATGAAATGTTATTGTTTGCAAAATTTACATATTTCAACAACTATAGACAATAAATTTATTTTCGTGTTCATCAAGAACAGAACTAGTATCACAATGAGAATAAATTTGTTTTGAAAAGAAATAGGAACCCTTTGCAACCTCAGATTTAGAACCCAACCTTGGAAACCTTGGTTTTCTTCAGTGAAAGTTGATAATCTTGATAATATCAACTTTAAATCAACTTGGCCTGTCAATCCCAGTTACACATGGAAAATTCATGGAGAATGCAAAATATTTCTTTGTGTTGCATTTTGTGAATAAATTTATCAACTAACACACAGATTTTTAAATATATACCTGAACAAATGAAATCATCATCTGCCAGAGATAAACATTGAAACTTTCAAATCCTATATGGTGAAGCCCAGAGGGAATTTTGGATATTCATCATTGTTGATGGATTAGGAAACCCCAGCATCCAACAACTTGGATATTTTGGATATTTTCTGAATTTGTATTAGGGGTGTGCGAGTACTCGAAACTTCGAGTTTTCGGCCGAGTATTTTAATACTCGAACTCGACTCGAAGTTTTGAAAAATACTCGAAAGTTCGAGCGAGTATTTCCTGCCGATTTTCGGACGGTCGCTAACCGCGTAGTAACGGCCGCAAAAGGCGATCGCATCACGTGAAATCGGCCGAAAATCACGACCGCTAATGATTGCAACTGCCAAAACGCGTAGTAAGGGTCTCAAAAGGCGATCGCATGACGTAAAATCGGCCGAAAATGGCGATCGGACCACGTAACTTTGGCCGTAACTAACGATCTCGTCATCTAATACTGATTATAGGAGATGTATGGACCAGGTGATATTGGCCAAATGACAACCGGACCGTGTTTTATCGGCCAGAAACGCATGTCAAACCGCGTTTTGTTTGTCAATACGTAATCCAGTTTGATTGTTCTGGCTAAAACTTTGTATTTCTACTCATGTATTAGTTTGAAACCATGTTTAGATTATCAAAACCAGGGTGGTATTCAAATCCCATTACCAACTGATGGCAATTACTCGCTCGAAAATACTCGAAACTCAAAAATAATTGGCAATACTCGACTCGACTCAAGTCGATTAAAAAAATCACTACTCGCACTCCCCTAATTTGTATGCACATGGTAATCCTAAAGAACGTTTTAATATGCAGTATGTTAGGTTTTTTCATGGTAGCCCCTTCAACTTTGGTATGGCGGATTTCCCATTTGATTAACTGTATTAAAAAAATACCATTTTGAATATAGATGTGTTTTAAATCCTTGCTTATGTTTTCCACCTGATTAAATCATATAGCTTTATTGGATAAACATTTATGAAACATAGATGCATTAATTTAATTTCTTCAGTTATCTTAACACATGAACTTTAACTGTTTTCACAGGAGGCATCGGCCATGCTGCTGGATTCGTCAGACACCCACTCAGTGTCCAGCACCTCGTTCATATCTGCCATGTCCTCACAAGAAGAGTTGGCTCTGGTCAACCTGCACATGCAAGTCAACAAACCCATTGTGGAGTCTCCCCTGCTCATGTCTAGCTATGTCAACCATCTGTCTCAGGTAAGATTAATTATTGTGTGACTTTGTGATAAGATCTTGGGTCGGAGTTTTAGTTTATCGATTTTAGGGGCAATATATGTTTTTTTTTTAGTTCTAGTCTGAGTTATAAACAAAAACACACACATTGAAAACTTAAACGTGGGTGTTTTTTGTGGGTAGGGTTGATTTCCAACACATTTAGCTAAGACATACCTAACACCTTAACTTAGATATAAAGTTCTTAACCCCTTGACTACGGACCAGTGGCGGATCCAGCTTTAGAGTCAGGGGGGGCGAACTTAGTGGTGGAATACCCCCCCGTTTTTATTGTTATGGATAATAATTGTAATAGCAATCAAATACTATAAATAACAGTTAAACCCAACATACACTAAAGTGAACTGAACTAAGACAGAAAAGGGAGTGTTCATGCGCAGTGTAAGGGTGTGATGACGACTAATGATATCACGTGGACACAGTAGATGTGTGGTCGAACTCCCGTTGCCATGACGTACACATGCCATGACGTACGTTGCGTGACGTACGCACAACTCTGCCTGCACCTCGCCGCTCCGCTCACTCGAGCTACCACTGTTGTAGGGATATGAGGTCTTCTGATAACTACATAACATTAATCTTGATGTTTGCCGGAACCCACACCTACGTACGCGATGGTGGTTTCGCGGGTGAAATAGGAGGCAGGGGCAGTCGTATCGTTGCGTCAGTGCAGCCAAGTGTCAGGCGTCATCAGAACGAAATTATAATAATAATAATAATTCTTTATTGTCATTCAGCAATACATAGTTACAATAGACAACGTCATAAAAATGTGAAGTTATACAAACATAGTGAAATCACAGACTCTCTAACTGCCACAGACTCTCTATCACTCCCACTAACTGTTTATAGTAGTTCCACAACTTTAGTATGCATTCAGACTGTTTAGAAAAATAAACTATGAGATCTAATCTATTTAATTTATATAATGAACCTAATATTATATTTTAATTGGATGTGTTCACACACAAACTGCATTATTCTTTTAGTTAAGAGATTGTAGGAACTTTTCACAAGCTAATCCCTAGGCCTGTTAAGTTTGTTCATCGCCTAAATGGACATTTGTAAGTGGTAGTTGCACAAAATCTAAACAACACATTCTTAATGTTAAGTAGGACATTTTTGTTGCAATTTGGATTAGCTCAAATTGTGTATAATTTTTATAACTTGTAGTTTACAATATTTTTTCAGGCTTTTTTGTTAGGATTTAATGCATGTTGACATAATTTATAACCTTGTATTTGTGTTTATTGACAGTAAAATATTCTTATTCTAACTAAAATTGTAAGGGATTGATTTCAAATTTTGGTAACGGTTTCAGGTGAATTGTACCAACTGGGCTCAGTCCTCCCTGCCTCAGGGTTCCGATGCTTTTACTGTTCCTTTATTTCAAAGAACCAGTGAAGGAAGGCTGGTTTATATCGGTAAGTAACATTTTGAAGTTTGGAAATTTTAAATGTTATTAAAAAGATGAAGTTTGGAAATTTTAAATGTTATTAAAAAGATACTTAATTACTAAAAATTTCCAAAATAAAATTTGTTTCATATCACCACTAATATTTTCTTAAATGCTGTACAATGGTGTACATTTATTATCTGACCAAAGACAATCTTAGTTAAATTTTTCAAACTGATATTGAGTTTTATTGTTTATGAAAATTAATTATTTTCTGTCAGATGAAACTTATAGATTAATTTTTGCTAAACCATTATGGTAATTAAAAAGGGTGGAACAAAAAAAATAATGTCCCTAATTTAATTTTTGACCAACAATTTATCTCCATACAATATTAACATTATTTCATTGTGTGTGGCAGGGAGCAAGTACACCCCACGGTTCGAGACGCTAGTGGAAGGTTTCACCTCCCTGAGGATGGTGGTGAGAGACAAGGACGCGGCGGGGTCCCCCGCTCCCCCCTCCACCAAGACCCCTACCCACCCCTACAACTGGGAACAGGTGGACCTCAGCTGCAATGACAACGATGAAACTCTTGAAGCAGGTACATTCAAGTTTCAATTTATTTCGTGTTGCCTTTTTTAATGTGGCTATAAAGTGAGTGTTACTAGGGATGTGTCGGTTCTGGTTCTTGGTTTTATCAACTTTTGGAGGAAACCAAGAATCGATGAATAATCTCAGTTTCTGTTCCAGCACCATCCAAATCGTGTAATATCAGCTGTAAATGACAATAACATAGAGTGATATTGGCTGTAACGACCTCAAATCATCACAGTAACAAATGACTAAACAGAGAATTTCGGCCTTAAATGACAATCAAACTGCATTATGTTAGCTAAAACGTTAACTGTGTAGCATTGACTAAAATGACAAAACCTCTGCTTAACGTTGGAAAACAGAACCACAGTTTAGCAATATTGATCAATTTTACTAAGTGTTTTTTAGGGGTGGGTGAGTAGTGTTTTTAAAAATCGAGTCGAGTTTAAAAATCGAGTCGAGTTGTTCATTAAACCAAACTACTCGAGTATCGAGTTGAGTCGAATCAAGTAGTTCTTTAAAAAGAAAAAAAAAACTCTTTTTTATGGAAAACAATGTTTTTTACATATTAAACTTTAATTATAAACATAAAATGTTATTGAATTAATAATTTTATTATTTATTTGTTTTAACCTTTATTTTACCATGAATGAATAATGATTTAAATGAAAAATAATAAATATTTACTGTTTTCAACAACAATAACAAACAAAATACTAGTATTACAAATATATATCCGTACAATGATTTTGGGTTAGTTTATCAAAACTAGAACATTTGAACAAGAAAGTGAGCTTTTGCCCCCGACACAAACACTCCCTGTGCCCCGCTCTTTCCTTATCTTAACTCATAGGTATCCAAAACTAACACACCTGTCATTATTGTCTCCTTTCATATGAGCTAAAAATAGGTTTTAAGCTTATTTTTCTTTATTTCAGTAACTTATTTTGTTAAACATTTGTTAGCGGCGTAAACGTGGGTACTCGGCGGGAGTGTATACAATTTTCAACTATTCTGGGTAAACGGCGGGAGTAGTCAACTTGATAATTTTGATTTTTTTTCTACTTGACTCGGCCTTCGAATAGTCTTTAGTTCTCGAACAAATACTCAAAACTCGAGTACTCGCCCACCCCTAGCGTTTCTATATACCGTGTGTCCCAAAAGTCCCACCCCCCCTAGCTATTTTCTAAACGGCTCCAGATAATGAGATTATTTTTTCAGGAAGTCTTAGGTACCAATTAAGGAAAGTTTTGATGTGTATAAAATTCTAACCCCCTTCCCCAAAATTAGGGTTTTGGGGGCCAACTCAAAGTTTTTAAATGTAAACCCCCTTCAAGTGACACCTGATTTTAAAGGTCTCCGTAAAAGAAGAAGAATGGCAAAAGTTAGAGGTCTGTATCTTAACCCTGTCCGAAATGATAGCCAATCAAAATTTTTCAAAAATTACCTGGAGACGTAAAGTTACACCCTTGTAACCTTTGAACAGGTTACAATAGTAAATTTAGATTCAGCATACCTTCATAAAAGTAAAAAATAAACATTTTATTCGTAGCATGATTTTGCCCTCGCCCCCAAAATGGGGTATTTTGGGGGCAGCTCACAAGTTTTAAATGTAAAGCCCCTTCGAGTGACCCCTCATATGAAAGGCTTTTGTAAAAGAAAATGAATGGTGAAAATTAGAGGTCTCTATCTTTATCCAGTCTAAAATGGCAGACGATTAAAACAATTGAATTATTAATGTATTTTGAAAATGCTGCCATTTTAGACTGGATAAAGATAGAGACCTCTAATTTTCACCGTTCATTTTCTTTTGCAAAGGCCTTTCATATGATGGGTTACTCGAAGGGGTTTTAGATTTAAATTTCTGAGCTGCCCCCAAAATACCCCATTTTGGGGGCAGGGGCAAGCAAAATCATGGTATTAATAAAAATGTTTATTTTTTATACTTTTATGAAGGTATGCTGAGTCTAAATCTACTATTATAACCTGTTCAAAGGTTACAAGGGTGCAACTTTACGTCTCCAGGTAATTTTTGAAAAATTTTTATTGGCTATCATTTCGGACAGGGTTAAGATACAGACCTCTAACTTTCGCCATTCTTCTTCTTTTACGGATACCTTTAAAATCAGGTGTCACTCGAAGGGGGTTTACATTTAAAAATTTTGAGTTGGCCCCCAAAAACCTAGTTTTGGGGGAGGGGGTTAACATTTTATACACATCAAAACTTTCCTTAATTGGTACCTAAGACTTCCTGAAAAAATAATCTCATTATCTGGAGCCGTTTAGAAAATAGCTAGGGGGGGGGGTGGTACTTTTGGGACACTCGGTATATATGTATGTACCAAAAAGGCAGGCTGAGTAAAAACTAAGTTTCTAAACAATTTTTGTAAAATATGTAGTAGGCCTACTCATAACCAAGAAACAAGAACCAATATCCAATTTCAATCAAAAACAGAACTGAAGAAAATTTGAACTGACACACGTCCCAGTTCACACTAATGATCTTGTAATAGGTGGGAAGTGGTTGATTGTAAATTTCATCAGCTATTTTGAGTGTTTTTATGATCACAGTTAACACTCAACATTAATGCATTTCTCACCTGTTTCCTGTAACAAGTAATTTAACTATCACTTTCTAAGATCTTCTGCTGCATATCAGCTGCCTTACAAATTATAATAGCTTAACTGGAATATCAAAGATGCAAAGTATATAAACTGACGTTGGAGGGAACTAGAAGATTGTTTTATAATTTTGGTTTTAAATAACATCATAGTTTATAACATTTCCTCATCTGAGAACAGATTCCTTATACCACCTTTAGTGCATTATAGTATTACTGAGTTACCTTATGTCAGTTAGTGTTGTTAGATAATGAATATGTTATCAGGTGTACAAGAAGAGCTTCTGTCCTTACGCAACGAGAGTGGGACTAGAACTACACTTGTGGTCAAGATGAAGGGAGATATTGACATCATGGTCAGCCCACTGGTGCTGGAGTCTCTGCAAAGGTAAGGTATCAAGGAGCTTACTGGATGGATAGAAATGTATGCACCTTGACAAGCAATGCCTCAGTGAGATTATGAGTACATTCATCTTCCAAATATTGAGAGCCAGAGGATTATGTAAATTGTTTGACAATCATGAAACTGAATTGTAACACACTTTTACTTTCTTCCTCTATACATAGTTTATGGAGAAAGTATTGTTTTCATAAAAATTTTCGAATTTGAGTTGTTAGTGGAAATATTTGTTTTGGTGCTCCCTGAACCCAAAAAAGTGGTTTTTACGTGATGTCTGTGTGTGTGTGTGTGTGTGTGTGTGTGTGTTTGTGTGTGTGTGTCTGTGTGGATGTGTACAGAGCTAGAGCCCTAACCAATGGGCCGATTTTGATGAAATTTGGTATGTAGGTACTAATCCACGATATCTCCAGGCGTTTTTTTCATTTTTTTGAAATTTTGATTTTAAGGGTAATTATCCCCCAAAAACCGCCAAAAATCATGAAACATCAAAATTTCTCAAAAACGGCTCTAACGATTTTGATTAAACTTTAGTCGTTTGTAGAACTTTAGTTTTCCAACAAAATGACGCCACCCGCATTCCTGTAAAAATTTGGGTTCAGAAATTACAGTACTTAAAACATCAAAATTCAGTTTTTTTTTATTTTTCATAAAAATAAATAAATATAAAAAAATATTACTATTCACCATTAAAAAGAGCTCAAAAAACTAAATAATTTAGCATTTTGAATTACTATTCTACGATTGCTGGTTTCGGAGAAAAATGAAATTTTCATTTAGCGGTAAACGCAGTACGTTGTCCAATGTTATTCTTATGGGGAATACAAAAATTACTATTTCTCTCTTATTTACTGATAAATTTCATTCAAACTTGATATGATTGTCAATTTAGCATTGACCAACAGAGGTAATTAATTCGAAATATGTTGCCCCTTAATAACCCTGGGGGGGAATAGGGGGCATTTCCCCTCTTAAAACCACGAGTTTAGCAATGGATTCTGTAGTGCCTCCAAAACAGGGATTTGGGTGGGTGTTTTTTAAAACAACTTGTTTACAAGATTTTCTGTACATTCGACCCTGCTTTGTATTCTATATTTAGTAAATAACAAGTAATTTATTCATTAAAGTTGGGCTAAAAGGGAGAAAGTATGTGTTAGTTTCCTGATACCGTTTATTTTTAATTTAAAATAAATAATTGTTGTTAGTTATAAATTTATTTGATCTCTCAAATATATTTGTAGCTTCCCAAAATATTAAGTAAAATAATCAAAATATTATCCACCAACAAAGTATATATCATTTTATAATACGTGCATTTAGCTTTTTTTCTGTTGGCAATATAGTCAGTCATTCCTTTGTGTAGGCCTAGTTATTTTGTTAGGCAGATATACATTATCATTGTTTGCAGTTAAAGTTGAGAAACGATATTGCCTAGTGTAAACACAATCACGTCATTATCGTCGGCCATGATATATTCATGTGTAACATGTACAGGTTCATAGACGCGTTGACGCCCACCCTCTCCTCACTGCACCCGCTGAGCGTACTGAACCATCTGCACCTGACCTGCGTCTCGCAAGTCGAGGCGGCCAACGTGCTCAAGCGTGACCAGTACCTCAGTCAGCTGACAGGCGGTGGCAGTAAACGCAGCACTGCGGAACGCACCAAGTCCACAGACCACGCGGCGCAGCCACTCAACATCTACGAGGAGTGTATAGCCACGCAGGTCCAGGGGACGGTCATACTGCCTAAGGTGGGTGGAAATATCGGATGGGAACAATATGATGGATTTGATTTATAAATGTTGTTCATAAATGGTACAGTGGTGTTCATTGAATAACATCCTGCAATGAAAAACAAGCTTTGTCTAAAGTACATAGATGAATTGTGTATTTACTTTACTGATGTATTCTTATACAGACTCAACACCAGTTTATTCTTTTCATTAGTTAAAACAAACCATAGTATATCTTTAGTTTGGTATGATTTATAATCAATTTTCTAGTAACTTGATTATTTTCATTTTGTTGCATTCTGAGACATTTTACCTACATTGAATAATTTTGTATAAAACTTGCTCAGACGAATTAGACAGTCTCTGACTTTTGATTTCAATTTTGAGCTAATTTCTCATGCCCTCGTGTCACAGATAAACTTTGCCCTGCTGCAAGCCAGCGTGGTGGAGGAGGTGATATCGTTCTCAGCCCTGGACAACCTCAGAGACCTGACGTGCGTATCGCTACTGGCCGTCTCTGTGGAGGGGGTCACGGCGAGATTCCACTGTGGCAAACAGGTAACACACGTAAACAATCTGGTACCCTGATTGACGTTTAGACTACATTTAGAAATAGTTGTAATCTTGGTACGAGTTATTTATAGGATAGCCGGAACCTGAAATTTCAAGACATTCTGGGGGGAAATAATCTTGTTTTTCAGGTAGGATTTAATTTACTTCAGGATTATTTCGGGATGAGATTACTACAGTCGATTGTGTTGCGATCTTCATTTATGGCCAGGGTTACAGAATCCATCTGTCAGATACGATGGAACCGAAACTGAGATTTATTGACGATTCTCATTTCAGTTTTCCTAAATAACGGATAAAACTGATAAATGGAACACATCCCTAAAATAAATTATTTGTATGTCTTAGGTTTTTAATTTTTATATACTTGTTGTTGGTTTTTTTAAAGAAAATTAAACTCACATTATGAAGTTCAATTTTCTTGTTGTGAGAAAATTATAAATGTTTGAATAAATTTATGAACCTACTGATAAATGTAATAAATACTGTTAACTTATTAAACAAGTTTTGTATTAATATTTGATAATGGAACAACTAATGTAGCGAAACTAGTAATCTGCAAAAAACTAATGCAATTATTTATGACCAGCGATGACCTAAAACATCAGAGGAATCCAGACACTCTGTGATTAACAAAGTGGCACGTGACTATGAAATGTTTTAAAATAATGTTTATTTGTGTGCAACCACAGCCCTAGTGGACTCCCATACCCCTTAAAGATAATCCTGTTGCTTTATCTAAACATTACAATTTCTAGACCTGTTACCATACCCACTCAGCTGTTTTAAGATAAGTAAAGCTTACACGCTACGTTGTCCTGTAGGCGAGGGAGGTGGTGCAGACATTCCACCGGCCAACGGTCCTCCCCAGTGGACAGAAGAAGGGTTTGTTCGCCCGCGGAGGCAAGGCTTTCCTCTTAGGCCACCAGGCGGCAGCAGTCACCGATGTGGTTACAGGAGAGCCTGTCTACATTGAGACGTCTGAGAAACAACAGGAGGAAAGCGTCCTGATGCTCAGGATCAGTAAGTATAATGCATTTCCTCCTATCCACTCCAGCAACATGAGTAGTAAAGTTAGGCCTACTTAATTTAAGAGTGATGGTCCAAGGCCTATTATTTTATGAGTCATTCACTAACTGACCTCTGGACGTCATGAACTACAATTCAAGGGTTAACCATTAGGATAGTAATGATTGTAATTACTGCAAGTTTAAAATTTAAAACAAGCTTTGACAATGACGATACTATTACTTGTTTAACAGTTCACTTTAGAAAAATTTAGTAAATCAGCCCGATTATTTCTGTTTAAATCCATTTTTTTAAAGTAGCCTAATACTTATTTTTTATGACAATTTCAATCTTAAGTTTCTGTTTTTGGAATAAATTTTCTTTTCACACCATCAGTCTCCTGTAGTTAGTTGTAATTTTCCTTGAAGTCAATCTACAAGTGGCTCAAAAGTTACCTGTATTTTTTTTCTCCTTCTGAACAACATAAGTTGTTAGTGGGGAGTGTGATATGAAAATTATTAGTTTTCATCCCACCTTGGTAGATTCTGATCATGAATTTTGCAATTGCATGTGATTGTAGAAAATCTAGACTGTCGAATAAATAGTGGCTGATTGTCAAACCAGGAATTGCTGATAATGTTTCAACCATCAAATTCAATCCATGAGTTTAGGACTCGATGTGCAGCTGTTTCGCCCCCGTCCTAAGAGTCATCATCCCTAACCTCACTTTGACCATGTGAACGCAAATGGTTGAACTGTTTTACCTGAGACAATCCTTTCTTTATGTTTAGATTTTTTTGTTCGTGTTTGTGAAGTAAAATGTGTGTTTTTTGTCGTTTTTTATATTTTATGTTTATTTGAAAAGAACTTCCCGTTCACCAAATTTTTTAACCTCCATGACAGTGTGATGATTTCCCAAGATTATACGTGTGAACCAGCTGTTTGCTAAGTCATAAACTCATGGACTAGGATTGGTGTTGACAGGAGTGGAACCAGCTGTTTGCTAAGTCCTAAACTCATGGACTAGGATTGGTGTTGACAGGAGTGGAACCAGCTGTTTGCTAAGTCATAAACTCATGGACTAGGACTGGTGTTGACAGGAGTGGAACCAGCTGTTTGCTAAGTCCTAAACTCATGGACTAGGATTGGTGTTGACAGGAGTGGATCCAGCTGTTTGCTAAGTCATAAACTCATGGACTAGGATTGGTGTTGACAGGAGTGGAACCAGCTGTTTGCTAAGTCCTAAACTCATGGACTAGGATTGGTGTTGACAGGAGTGGAACCAGCTGTTTGCTAAGTCATAAACTCATGGACTAGGATTGGTGTTGACAGGAGTGGAACCAGCTGTTTGCTAAGTCATAAACTCATGGACTAGGATTGGTGTTGACAGGAGTGGAACCAGCTGTTTGCTAAGTCATAAACTCATGGACTAGGATTGGTGTTGACAGGAGTGGAACCAGCTGTTTGCTAAGTCATAAACTCATGGACTAGGATTGGTGTTGACAGGAGTGGAACCAGCTGTTTGCTAAGTCATAAACTCATGGACTAGGATTGGTGTTGACAGGAGTGGAACCAGCTGTTTGCTAAGTCATAAACTCATGGACTAGGATTGGTGTTGACAGGAGTGGAACCAGCTGTTTGCTAAGTCATAAACTCATGGACTAGGATTGGTGTTGACAGGAGTGGAACCAGCTGTTTGCTAAGTCATAAACTCATGGACTAGGATTGGTGTTGACAGGAGTGGATCCAGCTGTTTGCTAAGTCAAAAACTCATGGACTAGGATTGGTGTTGACAGGAGTGGATCCAGCTGTTTGCTAAGTCATAAACTCATGGACTAGGATTGGTGTTGACAGGAGTGGATCCATTTTGTCAAATAAATATTGAAGAAACATTTTTTTATGAAACAAAATGGCGATAGAATGTCTAAGAGTCTGATTTTCACGTTTGTAACCACCAAGTATTGTCCGTTTTTGTGTCCTTCTGTGTTCTGCGTTGACTTTTAAATCTGAAATTTACACACAGGATCTACCAAGTTGGATGAGGCCTATTCATCCACTTTTTAGCGAATTTCTCTTATAGGGAAGAAGCTATTACCGTAGTCGGCATGGTAAGACCTAGGCCCGGGACCATGATAACTTTTCGTTTTGAGGTCCCCAGACCCCAAAAACACCATTCGTTCGAAACTGTATATATATATATATATATATGTGTGTGTCCGTGAGCACGATAACTCTCGTAAAAATTATCCGATTTTGGTTAAATTTGGTATAAACGTGTAAAGCAACTTTTATGACTTTAAGTTCGAAAACCAGCCAGATCGCTTTATCCGAAGGGGTATTTTGGGGGGGTTTTGTACCCCAAAAATGTTTTTTTTTAATTTTTTACATATCATTTTGGAAATAGTCAAACTTTAGTTTTCCCATTGGATTCAGCTTAAAAAAAACACACAATTTGGTATTTTGATCATTTCTCTACGTCAATTGGTTACCGAGATATTGAAAGTACTGAACACAGTACGTTGTCTAATGTTATTCTTATGGAGGAAAATAACAATTTTATATCTCGCTTATTTATGAACATATACTGACGAAACTTGGTATACGGCTTCATCTGGTTCTGGACCATTGATATTTGCTCAAAAAAACAATTTTTTGCCAAAGGCTCCCATAGCAGCAAACCTGCGTACTCAGCCCCATGTTATTCTTATGGAGAATAAGTAACGTGTTATCTCCCTTAATTATGAAAATAAATTAATGAAATTTGGTATGTGACTTTATCTAGTTGAGTTATATTGATATTAGCATAAAACCCCATTTTTTGTGTTCCTTGTTTCAGCAAACCTGCATACTCAGCCGCCATGTTATTCTTATGGAGAATAATTAAAATGTCATAAATCATTTATTTATGAATGTATATTGATGAAACTTGGTATGTAGCTTTATGTGGTATTAAGATAAACATATATGCATTGGAAATTCGCTGAGTACGCAGGTTTGCTGCTACGGGGGTATTTAGTTTTATAATGTTTTGTCATCCTCTTCTAAGATTTTATTTCACAGTCTATCTCCCATTTTATAATCATTTACTAAACAATAGCCCGGTTGTTATTTTATTTATTTTTATTTAAACGCCAATGGCATTTTAATAGAACACACAAACGGTTTTTAGGGAAAGCGGTCTGGGATATAGACCCTTGACCCCTTGAACCGAAGTTCAAAAGGCCAACGTTAGGCTAGCGAGATGCTATTGAGTCTAAAACCAAGCGTACTATAGTGAACATGTTTCCCCCCAGACAAGGTCCACACGCAGCTTCGCCGGCTGCGCAACGAGAGCACGATTCTGAAGGACGCGGTGATCACGGCCATCCCCGGCCACTGCTCGCGGGTCATGTTCACCACGTGCTCGCAGGTCAGCACACCGCCCCAGTCTCGCAACTTCACCACTGACAACGGCGAAAATAACACGGTCAGTCTCTCAGTCGTCGTGCATCGTCTAGTGTTCCTTCCTGTAGTCCGTGCATGTTTTTTATCTTCAACTTTGTGCAAGATTACAGAAGGACCTACCGTGCAAATTTTTGATAAAAAGATTTATTGTACTTGTTTTTCAAATAGTTTAGTGCCCAACTTCGCAAAGTATTTTGGTTTTACAGTTAGTTTAGTGCCTAATGCCTGGATTATGAGAGTTAGAAGCTTCTGCTGTTATTATTGTGAAACTAGTATTTTTTTCTGTCAGATATAAAATAAACAAAACAAAAATATCAAATAGTGACGACTGATGTTTAAAACAAATAATTGGGTCATTTAATATTTGTTTTTTTCTCAAATTAAAATTTGCATAAAAAAGAAAATAAATAGGCTAATCCAAAAAGATTTCAAAATAATTGTTTAAAAATATCAAGTTTGATGGTTAGTTGTTTGATTGTTGAGTTATTAATTGCTTACCTATATGGATATTAATGTTCTCATGTGTTTTGTTTCACAGTACAACAGTGATGAGCCCTCTCTAGTCAGCCTGCCAGAGGATAAGCTCGGCTTTATCATGTTCGAATGTGGTCTTGAGGGAGTTTCGTTTAAGGTAAAAACATATAGGCCTATTTCATTTAGAAATTATGTTCAACTCTAAACAGTTCTGCCTTGCTACCTAGAACAAAACAGGTTTTCCATATGTAGTCGTGCAACACAGCATAACTAGTTTGCATTGCAATCTAAGTAAGCTATGAGTAATTAGTTATAAATGTAAAAACTTTCTGGAAGCAGTTCACCTTAAATCATTCAGTTTTGTTCGCTCATCCAAATTACCCTTAGTTTCTATGTTGCTGCACACTTAACACTAGGGGTCTGCGGTACCAGAAATTTAAGGTCGGTACGTTCGGTACGGTAAATATTTTTGTACCTCGGTTCTTGATACAAAATCGGTACGGTACGCAGTAATAAAATATCTGTAATTTATCATAGCCTAAGTGTATTCGGAAACCAAACAGAACAAATACAGAAAAAATATTTTTAAAGAAAAACATACTAGCAGACATAAAAATTTATTTAGGCAAGCTTTTGATTATAGTTTGTGATAGTTCACAAATATTTATATAGGCCTAATAACAATAATAATGTGTTACATCACGTAAATAAAGAAAGAAAGCCCAATATATAATATAACTGCAACAGTAATAATTCCCTTTATGTTAAATAATTATATTAACTTACTTATGTAGGCTTATTTCATCTATAAGATTTTGTTATTTGTATTTGTAATAATTACCCATGGATACCATTTATTCAATTTTCCCCATATTCATTAGTTATGTTAGGTAATTTCCTAGTTAATTTAAATTGTAAAGCTATCTCAAATACATTTCATATATATAGATAATCAAAATTTATCTCATACAAGATAATACTAATAACAATCACATGAAACACAAATAAGACAAATCTATTTCCTTATAAACTTTTATTCACAAGTAAGATGATAAAATAATAATAAAAGATTGGAAGGTATGTGTGTGTATTTTAAAATTAAATACAGGTTGCATGAATTATAAATAATAGCCTCCAACAAATTTTAAATCCTATAACCAAGTAACGCAACAGAATAAGAATTTCTATTGCAAACAGATGACACATACTCAGCAGACATAAAAGTTGTAGCCTACTCGTTGTAACAGAAGTCGACGGCGATGGTGGTTCATCAAGAATCAAGAATCCATCACAATCACTCATTATTTGTTTAAAATAGTCTAACTATAAAGGCTATCACAAAACTTGCTATCAAGGCTTGTTCAAAACATTTTATCAACAAAGACGACATCCGATCAGTGGAAGTGATGATTACAGCTGGATGATTACGTCCAAACGTCATCGTAACACAAAGAGTATACCTAGAAAGTAGAAAGTGAGTATCAGAGAGAAAGAAATACGCAGTTTCCAGAATCAGAGAGAAAGAAATACGCAGTTTCCAGAATTATGATATACACCATAAAATCATGAACCAATAAAGGCTAAAGTTTTTTATTTGTTACAACAGTAGTGTGTGTAAAACTTATTTTTTTTATTAATCAACGTTTTAGCGATGAAACTAATATTTAACCTAAACACTCTTCTAAACCGTTCACGGCATATGTAATGTTGAATTCAAACAGTATCTTTCGGTTGGTTTAATTTCCATCCATATAACATTAGGAAGTGTCTTAATGCCTATTATGAAAATGTTATGACAAGCCCGATTTGTGTTTTTGAATTGATGTGCATGTTATTACGTTTGCATATCAAAATAAGTCTCAACCTTCTTCATGTTATTACTCTCTGTAACACACGATCGTAGATCAGAATGTGTTTGCCAAATGTTTGGCGATTTTAAGTAGTATCAAGTACTCATTTGAGGTTAGGGGCCGTTATACAATCGGCAATGTACAACACAAAACGGTATTATAATTTCGTTGATATAAAAAAACAAACAGATATTTATGTGTTTATCCCTCAGTTTGATTTAAAAATGATTAAATGTCATACAAATTCGGTTGTAGGGTTTTGTTTATGTTTATACCGCCTCCATACACTGGCCAAGTCTAGGCGAGCAAAGACGAGCGTGACATTGTAAATGCGTAGTAGTTTGTTGTTATTAGCCTCTGTTACTCTCGATGTTTACATTACTCGCCGAGTCGTACATAACTCAACGAAACATTCGGCCAGTCTATGGAGGCGGCTTTATCAGTGATGTAAAGGCATCTCGTCATCATTCGTGATCCGATCGTGAACCTATAACTCGCGAATGAATGCCGGTCAAAGTTGAAAGTTGCTGTCGTGTGCAAAGGCGTGTCAATAGAATATCAGCGGACGAAAAAGATGCCATGAATAAAACTGAAGGTAAAATGTGGTTGATAAACAGTGAATACTGTTTTTTTTTTTGTAGTTCTAGGCTGTACCGTACCGACTTAGTACCGGCGCTGTTAGTGGTACTGAACCGAATTCGGTAATTTGTTTTGTACCGAACCGGTACCGACTTTTCGGTGCACCGCAGACCCCTATTTAACACCTTCAATTGTAAGATTGTTGACATAACGTACAATTTAAATCACTCTTAATAGTTTTTATCTAGAACGTCATCTTGATATTTTAAACAATTGTATCAATTCCTATTTAATATAATAAACTTTTTAAAATAAAACAAAACTCTATGTTAAAAGAGTTATACCGTTCTTTTATTAATTTTTTTTCAATAAATTTTAGGTGGTGAAGAGGTCAAAATTTGACAAAGAAGAAGATGAAGTGAAGAATTTACCGGGTGAGAATGAAACAAATTACACGGACTCGGTGAGGTCAAAGGAGGAGATTGAAGTGACTGTGGTCAACGAGACCAACAAACCGTCCTTGCTGAAAGTTGATGACAAAGGTAAAGTTTTGAGCCAAGTCCGTAAGGAATAAGACGTTAAGAATCAAATAAATTTACCAAAGAGCAAAAATGAATGAATGGGCAAAAATTGCTTGCGAGGTAATAAAATAGAAACTAACACAACTAAGCACTACCGTACCCTTTTAAAATTATTCATCTCATTGTTTGCAGAAAGTGAGGGAATTCAATGTCTTTTCTGCCTTTGAATACAATTTATTTTTAGTAATAATGAGCGATTTACTTATAAACGAACACCAGGTTCCCACCACTCGTGTACCAGCTTGGGTGTTACAATGGGCAAGTAAAAACAAAGTTGTCACAATAATTTTGGCTTTTTCAGTGTGATCATATTATTTTCCTCTTGGTTCTTTCTTGATTCTTCTAAGTCTTATGAGATACCTGGCTGGGGTTTGATACCATTTCAATTGTTATATGCTTGAAAAAAGAGAATGCTCTACTTGTCTGGTTACAGAATTTAGGCTAATTAGAATTCAGGAATAAATCCACCCAGTGGGGTGACTTTTAGAGGAATTTTACCCTGGAAATACAGTAGACTCTCAGAAATCCGGACTGTTGTGGCAGACGGCTGGTCCGGATTTAGAAAAATCTGGATTTATTGGCATCAATCATCAATTCCGTCTTTATAGTGAACAACTATGACAATATGCGTTTATGTTTATGTGTTAATACAAGAGTGAGCTTCCTGAAAAAAGTTATAAACACTCCGTAATACAGTAGAACCTAGTTATCCGCCACCAAAAGGAACCAAAGGAACACATCGAGAGCATGGTCGGAACACACAACACAAATAAGGTTGGATTATCAGAGGAACATACTTATTACTTTAAAACATGATAAAACTAGTTTAAACAGAAACTATTTACCATTTATTTGTTTAAAACGAGATAATCGCGTGAAAACTGAAGGCGCTGAACTGTGATGTTCAGTTTTTTCGTTTTATTTGCAAACAATTTTTTTTAAGGGGAGAGAAATGCAAAGGTCTGAAAAAATCAATGATTTTTTAAAATCAGGGCCTATGGAGAAATTTGAGAAATTCAGGGAGTTTGTGGTAAAATCAGAAGAACTATCTTGAACAGAGATGTACAATTGGCATGACATATAGCAATTTCGTCACCCATTATAAACAAATTGTTCTGGTTTTATGGCAGTTGAGGGAAAATTTGTTGGAGGGTTTAGGGTTTGACATTGGTTTTGTGAAAATGTCTCCAGATACTAGAGAAGTGAGTGAAAATCAAAGGTGACTTCCCTATTTTAGTTTTCAATACACCCTGACTTATGTTTACACATTTTCTAGTTTATAACTAACATGTATGCATATTTGTGTGAGAAAACTGCTATTGAATGTCAAGTCCTTTGAAATTAAAGATTCAAGTATGACTATTTTTACCTAATGTTTGATGACTGTTGAAGGCACAACACACCAAGACGCCCCCAGCAATGCACCCACCAATGGAGCCGAGGCCAGTCAGCCTGATGCTTCTTCGGACCCTGCGGCCAGGTGTGTAGCCACCACTTGTACTGGCCATTGACCATCTAGTGTTTTAAAATAAAATAATAACAGGATATTCAGATATTTCAGCAGAATCAAGGAAAATACTATCACATTGTATGGTAAATTTAGTAAGGTACTGGGATGTATAAATTAATCAATTTTTAGGATTAACACTGTTTAAATTATTTTGATCATTATTATTAGTGGGATTTATGATTTCCATTATGAATTATGTGTTTTTTTAGCGATGTTCCAACACGGTTCCAATTTTTTCTGTTCGGTTGTGGCTTGATCGTCAAATATAAATTGGTTCTCAAAATTTCAGTTCTGATTACTTTTTCCAATAATATTTGTTTAAATCAGTTGTCGCTAAGACCATCGTTGTGATAAATAAATCACTTAACATGTCTGCATCACACTAAATTAAACTCATCAATGTTGATACACAGTCTGTTTGCAGTTTGACTGATGTTAAACAGTAATTTCAGCCTATGCCACGTGGTGCAGTGCATGTCTCGGCCAATATTATGCGGTTTGATGGTCATGTATTGCCAGTATTATGGGGTCTGGTTGTTGTTTCTGTTATACTCCGGTGATATGCCTGTTCTCGGACATTCCTAGTTTTGATAACTGTATTAAGGGCGCTTTTTTTATTTAGCTTAAGTAAAAGTTTGAATCATCCAAAATATAATTCAGATTAACCATGCTTTTTTAATCATTATTTTGTGATAAGGCGTGGGACTGAGTGGTAAATTTTAATTTTAATATTGTAAAAGTTCAAATTAAAACATCCTTGCTTCTAATTAATTGTCGGTGTGAAGAGTGATATTTAAACATACTTTGTTTGATATTTTTTTATTAATGAATTCTATTATAAATATATTCTTCTTGTTGCTTTGCTCATTTGAACCAGCTGCTTCAGGTGAGTTAGCTGTGTGTGCATCCCACCTTTTCCCAATGAAACTTCTAAGTGAAGTGCTTTTTCTTTTTAAACCTTGAATGAATGTATAACAAATTATCAGTGTCTACTGCATGGTTATATTTAAGTTCTCAAATGCAAAACATAACAATTCAAAAAAAAATCTGAACAGTAATTTGTAATATAAGACATTTTTGAAACCTCTTGGTGTCTAATTCTTAATGTGGAGTTATTTTGGTAGGTTTTCAAAATAAAATAACTTATTTGCTATAGTTTCATTTTGAAATATTTGAAACAGTACTTATATGTGCAAGTTTTTTTTTCTTCTTCTGCTATTAAAGTTCAAAACTTGTCTCATGAACTTCGTGAAAAATTTGTTATTAAATAAATTATACATGTACCAAAATACTATCCAAACCAGTGATTTTTAATGTGTTTCAGTTCAAAATTTACCCTACTATGGTTGAGTATATTGATAGTTTTCAATTACTAATATTGCATTTATTACATTTTTTGTTTATTTCTGTGCGGACTTTCAATCGATCAAGTTAAACATCCTGACTAAAAATTTCTCAAAATTTAGGAGGAATAAAAAAATCCCATCCCAATTAGAATATCTAATCCGCCAACCATAGTTTACCGTGCGGTAAAAAACGGTGTAGTTTTCAAAACATTTTGCAGAGATTTACAGCAAAATTCACTCATTGGGGTTTGTTGATACGTTTACCATTTTGTTTTACAAGCTGTTGGTTTTCCAGTGCATCTCAGACAAACATTGTAGCTCTCAGAGGGAAAGATGGCAATGCTTCATCATGTGTCATCGAAGTGCGACAAGTTTGGTTCAACTTTGCCGCCCCGCCCCGAGCACCCATCACTCGGAAAATAGACTACACAAGGTAGTAAAGCACCCTTACATGGGTATTTGATTTGTTTTATTTTGCCCATAACTACTTAACTACCTAATTGTCAAAATCAGTTTTAATACCAACGTTTTTTGCCAAACTTAAACTATGTTTACTTACACCACAAACATTGTGTCAATTAGTTATAAAATAAATATTTGTTTAGAATATCTTGGTGGTTATTTGCCCTTAAGTTCTCGCATTCTGTAGTTGATTTGGTTTTAGTAACACAAATATTAAACTGCACAACCTTGTGCGATAGGTTGGACTGGAATCTGCTGAGCACTGCTTCGCCAGCCATCAATGCGTGGATGAACCCGAGCAACCGGTTCGCCATCAGAGTGGTCCACATGCTGCGATGTCAGTACCGCCGCAGCACAGCCATCGTGACCTGCCTCATGTCTGAGGCCCTGGACATCCAGGGGATACACATGCCGGTCAAGGTAGCCGATCTAATTCAGGCATTCGTCACTTCTTTTAGTTAAACATTTTCACCAGTCCCCTTGCTTTGTTGCACACCGTTTATAGAAGTTAGATTTAAAGAAGATTTAATGTCTAGGGCAGCATCCAACTTGTTTCTTTATATTTGTTTTTGATGAATTTGTGAGACGAAACAACTCTTTCTATCGGTTAAGAGGATGTACATGCAAAAAACCTAAATTGCCAAGTCATACAGGTGTAAATATTCACTATTAAGGAACACCCACAAGTTAATAAAAGTTTGTTTCTTGAAAGATGGATTTCAACGTGCTGGCGGTAGAAACGACAATAGTACGTTGTTACAGTCCGACTTTTGATTTCAGTAATTTTAAACGTTTTCGAACTATGTGTTGTAATATTTTAATTGTTTAGATACCTTTTTGTTAGTTATTTGTGTGCAATACAGATACCCACTTTCTCTCTTCGAACCCCTTAGCGACTCAATGTGAACCCCAGGTTGAGAACCGCTGGTTTAGGTAGATGGGAAAGGCCCAAAATACCCGAGTCTGATTGAAAAGCTTGATGCGAAATCTTCAAACTTGGAACTAAAGGTGTTCATTTCCTTTATATAGTTTCAATACCCCTAACAAATTCAAGACATTTTCTAAGTCTTCATGCTAAGTTTGACTTAAGCTCTAGTTTCTCTTTATGAAAGGCTCAACTTGACAAAATTAAACTATGGTTTACTCATCTCTTACATTGAATGTTTTTCATGTTTGCGTTTACTTTTGATTTAATATTAGCGGTTTGGATGTTATTTGTTTTGCCAGAATCCCAATTTATCTGTGCCACATGCTCTACGGGTCGAGCCCCAATTCAGGTTAAAAGAATTACTGTCATGGTGAATCCCAAAAAATTTATTTGATTTATTGGGTAGAATTGTACTCCCAAGTCCATATTCATCTTCTTTGACCTGTTGTAGAGCCGTTATGGAAGATTCACTCCGCTCTCCAAGACCTTGCAAGAAGACCCGTCGTGTCAGCTGTGCACAGTGCTGCAGAAGTATCTTCTGCAGACGACCACAAACATCGAGAACAACCTGCGAGAGCCTGACCTGCCGCACCTGTCCACCCTCAGGCAGGCAAGTCACTACTGCACTCTGTGCCACGTTCACTGTGCAGTATAGGCCTTATGGAAGATGGCCATCTACCTGAGCTGAGGACATTGTTGCTGTTTATGATTGATGTGCAGGTTACATCGACTGTCCCTGCGACCCGCGTGAAGGCGCTCAAGAAAATGTTTTTAGAATGGCTAGTACAACTCCAATTTTTTAAATACATTGCTTATGGGCTCTCCTTACTGCTTGGTGAACGTGCGACAGAGTATACCACATTCATTTGGTGGCTTTATTATTTAGATCAACAAATCAGTATTTATTAAAAATATGAATGTAATCAAATAGTTGTAGTTTTGAATTTTCGGTATCAAATTTAATTACATTTTAGTATGTTTTACAAAAGTTATACTTTTGCTGGTGAAAGCGGTTTCACCTTGATAATTTGTTTATTGTGATTGAATTTCTTTGTGGCAAAGTAACAAGAGTTGAGGGGAGCTTTTTAATAGATAGTATAGATAGTCTTAAAACAATTAATTTGGTTATTTTTATGTTACCAGGGTGTGATTGTTCTTAGTCGCCAGTGGAAGAATATTCTGTACACCCCACTACTGCTGGAACACAACTTTAAGACAAAAAATCTGCTGCGGAAACCCATGAACGTTACTTTTGCCATCCCCGACCCAGATGAGGTAAGATAAATGAATTTGTATGTTGTTAATTGGCCATTTTCAATCAAAAGGCTCTTTGTCAAGTCAATACGGTATTTAATTTGTATTTTGCCTAAAATATTCATCGTTTTGACAAACTGAAAAAAATCAGGTGATATGTATGATTTGGAAAGTAATGTACTTCAACAAGAAAATGCCAAAAGCTAGGAAGTTATAAAAAGTTAAACTAATTTGTATTTTTTGTCTTGTATATAAAAGTGTATTTACCATGTCATTCATCATTTTGCGTTAATTTTATGATTAATGCAATTGTCTGTTTAACAATTTTAACAAAAATTAAAAATCCTAAAGACAGATTTTTCCAAACTAAATGTTTTGGTATTTGTGTTAAATAATTTAAAACTCTTGGTTGCATGTAGCAACGAGTAATTTCCTGGAAATGGTTCTAGAAAACCTAAAAAATACAAAAATTAGCAATAAATGCTTGTACTCACATTGACTATTGATTAAGAATATATATATTTTTGTATTGTTGATTTAAACCAACCAGTTCAGTGATTGACCGTTAGAAGTTTAGAAAATGACCGAGTAAATCAATGTTCTTCAGGTGTACATGTTGAAAGCGAACTGTTGTTAAGCTCGTATTTTAAAGTGTTATATTGTTTCCCTGAAGTGTTCTGTTATTGCAATGCTGACAATAGTAAAAAATATAATCAACCAAAGATTGTCTTTACTATAAGCAAACAAATATTTTGTTTGGTCACAGTAGTTTATAAGGTTTTCTTCTTCCCTTCTACGCTTGTGCATTAAATTGACAACATCCTTGATACTTGTCCTCCAATATGGTGTTGTAGATAAAATTCTGGTAGAATCTCCTTTAGTAATAAAGACATCTCAAAATGTAGTATTATCCAAATGCAAGTACACCTCATAAATATAAGTTTAGCTAACCCGCTAAAGAATCCAACGTTTAATGGTTCAGGACGCATGCCTACTGCTTCAGAATTGTTGTAATGTTTGTTCATTTGTAGTGTCTGAGCTTTGTAAATAGCTTCTGATTTTAAGTAGAAGTTTTATAAATATATACAATTTTTATTTTTTAGAATAAATTCTGTGAAATTGGTCAGCATTGTTACTGACCGTTTACTTCAATCAAATTCATTCAGTTGATTTTCATGAATAGCTTAAAGTTGATGAATTATGTCTGTAACATTGCTCCACTCCAAGCTTTTAACTCTTGGTCTCTACAAAGCCTCTAGAGTTTTTTTTTTCAATTTTCTTATATTCTGAAAAGTGATGGAGTGAGTGCATTAAAGTGAAATTAGGTCAAGAGATTTTAAATTTGACAATTACATTTTAAGAGCAGAGTCAAGTTAAGTTTTTTGGGGCACAGTTTGTTCTGCAACTTTATACTGCTTGTCTCTTTAAGCAGAATTTGCAGAATTTGGCGAAGTTCTCATAAACAGTTAAATTCACTTGGATAAAGTCAAGATTTTTCAGAAAAATATAAGATTATCATTATAAATTCTTCAGAGAAATTTGTCATCGCACTTTTAACTTAATGTTACAGATTTAACTTGTTCACTTTTACACTTAATTCCAATTGATTTTTTATGAACAAATCTTAAAATTTAACTTCTTCTTTATGGGTTCCCTTGAAGTCAATTTAGATTTGTTTAACCTTATTAGTCAATTTTTTTTTTTGATCGATTGCTTGCGCCCACTGTCATAAAGTATCATTTTCATATTATTTCATTTCAGGATAGGGTATGGGTTATAAAAGCATCTTAGTAAATTGTTTCATTAAATACTAATTTAAAGTATATAAACCCCAAAATTGTAACAGTGAAACATAGGTAATTGTAAAATAATAGTTTGTTAACCTGTAGTACAAATATGGATAACAGTCAAAATACAGTTAAAATATATTTTTTGCATGCTTAACCAGTTGGGATTGTCAGTGATGGTTAACCCTATAGTCGTGTGGATGGAGTGCCCACGTTTGTAAAAATACATTGTACATAAGTCTGTTTTTACTGGAACTAGCTGATGTGGTCCTGGGGACTAAACCCATAGGCATAGTTCGGAACAGATGCAGATACAAGGGACGCAGTCACTGGGGTCATGACCCCCTCCCAAACCTCAGATTTTTACATATTTCACCCATTGTTCACCGTGGATGTAATTGCATTTTAACATTCGATCGTTTTTAGAACGCATTAGTGGAAAAGTCTTCACTCAGGATTAATGAGTGTCTATCGTGTCAGTAGCTCTCAAAGTTTTTTTTTATAGAAGCGCTTGCCACTCTTTTTTAAAGTCACTGTTTGGTCGGTAAACGTTATTTTTACAACTATTTCGCTTGTGAAATTTTACATTTTTAGAGACTGAAAACCATGAACAATCGGTAACATTGCTTAATTGGTTTGAGTGGGAACCTTGTTTAAAAAATAATAGCGTTCTTCAAACAATATTTTTTAAAATTGTATTTGGTTTTGAATTAGTTAAAAATTGTGTTTACATTAGTGATAATGATGTTCCAAAAAACTTCATTATAGAAGACAATAATTACTCTATTTTCTTCTGTAAAACCATTTTTTTATCTTGCCTATCATAGATGCTTACTGTTCACAAACTGAAATATGATAAGTGGAACATCTACTGACGTCTGCTGACAAAGAAACTGTTTCCAAAATGTAATTTTTGTTCTACAATAACAATTTTTAAAATGTATGCAGAATTCTTTAATTCTCATAGATCTTTTTGAATATATTTACAAGGTAATATATATCGTATGGCTTGCACAGCTTCCTTCTATTTCGGAGTTTAATTCAAAAACAAAACTTTGGTATGATCCACCTGGGTCAATTAAATTTAGAAAATAAATAAAGAGAAACAAATGTTTACAAATGTCTAACAACTATTATGACTCATTACGAGAAATTACAACTATTTTAAATTTCAAAAGTTTTCCTGTAGGGCTTTTATACCCAAGAAATATAAATTTCTTTACACTCAGTTGTTTTTAAGTACACTTCTGAAAAGCTTTCTTAAAACAATTTATTTTAGTTTATGAGATATTTTTTAATTTAATATCCCTGTTGAAAGGCTACCTCGCTTTTGTAGAATGTCAAATGCTTATACAATGAAGTAATTCTCCTTTTGTTTTTTTGCTGTAATTAGATTCTTTTGTGCTATTTCGGGGAAGTAAATAAATGTATATATATATTTTTGTTTGTTAAATTCAAGTACAATTTGTTTATGATTTATTCTTAATTTATTTTACAATGCGGACGGACCACCCCGTCCAATGTATCTGTTGTTGTTGAACAGGTGAACTATTGCGAGGAACAACTTTCCAGCCAAGATCTGTCTTTAGTCAGCGAGGATGAGATATTCAGTAAGCATTTGTTGACGGGGCAGTTCACACCCCAGGTGGCGGGGCTTGGCATGGCTTGGGCTTGTACATTGCGCTTTCCTAACCTAACAATACTGCCTGTGTTTGTGACATTGATCTTAGCATGGATATGCACTGCTGGGGTAGCGAACCATCTAAAACTGATAAACAGTCTTGGCAGACGAATAGATTTTTAAACTTAAACACCTACTTCCTACTTCTTAGCCTTCATAGGAAAACCTTTAACGTAAATTGTTTACTATTAAGTCTATTGGTTTAGAATTAGGTTTGTATTAGTAATGTTATTAGACTTAAAATTTAAAATCACCTTTAGTGGACCTTTAAAGAGTGTTAATTGCTTGTCATGTCAAATTAAGAAAAATCAGCAATTTATCATCATCAGCTACCATTAATAAACACAAACACAAACAGAAATAAAAACATATTACTCTAAAATGTTACAGTTCATAGCTTTATTAACCACACATCCCCCAATACTTCTTTATTGACAGGTTGTTTATGATTAGTACATAGAGATGGAAAAACATTTCAATGATACTTTTATTTAAATTCACTAACTCTGTGTGATTATAAGTCACTTGAAATTTCTAATTTAGTACTTAGCGCTGATTAAGTACAAATTTTTCTGTGGATATGAATATGGGATATGAATATGATGGGACAGAATTTGTGTTTGGAAGTAAGGCTCAACATCTGTAAAACCCTCACTCACATCCATATGAGGTGTAGACAATCACCAATAACCACGACAAGAGCTTAAGATACGATAGATCATGATAGTCCTAAGGTACCTATAATTTCCTGTATATAATGTTATTTATGTATTTTGAGTATGTTTCTAGCATTTCATGTACTTCTCAGGGACTCAACTAATGATTTGATACTCTTATTAACTGTTGAAATTTGTATTACATCCATCCACAAACTTCATCCATTAAATATCCCCTTGAAAAAGTCCAAAACATAACTGAATGGTCCTTACAGTATCACACCCATCTTTAACTGCAATGCGAGGCCCTCGGTTTATTGATAGTCCATAGACGCAGGAGCACCAGTTTTTCTATGTGCGGGAAAACCCCTCAACCCCCAACATCCTCACCGGAACTCGCTAAACAAACAGGAAAAAAACACCTCCCTTGGTCAAAATTAGAAATTGTTGCTTTTAAGGTTCTTATGCACTATAGGCTCCCTGCTGTTTGTTTTGTTTTCCCTGAAAAAATGGTTTATGTGGAAAATCAAATTATTTAGTGTGCTGCAGTTAGGTTAGTTTACGTTCTGTCATTAATTATTCTCTGATATTTATTAGGCTTCACCCTCCTTAGTAGATTCTGTGCGGTATATACAGGCTCCGAAGTCAACACATGAAAACATAGTCACAAACTCAAAGGACTTAACAACACAAAAATCGGGCTCTCGCAGAAAATCGACGTTTCGCAGGTAAATAAATAAACGGTATCAGGAAACTGACACATACTTTCTCCCTTTTAGCCAAACTTTAATGACAAAAATATTTGTTATTTACTAAATATAGAATATGAAGTGTAGATAAATGTTCAGAAAATTGTCTAAACTAGTTGTTTTCAGAAATATCCACCCAAATTGCTTTTTTGGAGGCACTATAGAGTCCGTTGCTACACACAGTAGTTTTGAAAGGGGAAATGCCCCCTTGCCCCCCCCCCAGGGTTAAATAGCAACACATTTCGAACATCATCTGTTGGTCAATGCTAACTTGACCTGCATATCAAATGAAATTGATCAGTAAATAAGAGAGAAATAGTTATTTTTGTATTCCCCATAAGAATAACATTGGACAACGTACTGTGTTTACCGCTAAATGAAAATTTTAATTTTCTCCGCAACTAGCAATCGTAGAATAGTAATTTAAAATACTAATTTATTTAGTTTTTTGAGCTCTTTTTAATGGTGAATAGTAATCTTTTTTAACATTTATGATTTTTTATGAAAAATCCAAAAAACTGAATTTTTGATGTTTTAAGTCCTGAAATGCGGGTGGTGTAATTTTGTTGGAAACCTAAAGTTCTACAAGCCAGGAAAGTTTAATCAAAATCGTTAGAGCCGTTTTTGAGAAATTTGGATTTTTCATGTTTTTTTGCGGTTTTTGGGGGATAATTACCCTTAAAAATCAAAAATTCAAAAAAATGAAAAAAACGCCTGGAGATATCGTGGATTAGTACCTACACGCCAAATTTCATAAAAATCGGCCCATAGGTTAGGGCTCTAGCTCTGTACACATCCACACAGACACACACACACACACACACGGACACACACACACACACACACACAGACAGACATCACGTAAAAACCACTTTTTTGGGTTCAGGGAGCACCAAAACGAATATTTCCACTGACAACTCAAATTCGAAAATTTTTACGAAAACAATACTTTCTCCATATACTATGTATAGGGGTAGAAAGTAAAAACAACCTGCTTCTTCAGGATTTGTTATGGCACTTTGGATGTTCGACTGTACGTCCTCAAAATAATGAAAACCTTTAACAACCGTGGTCGTACTATACGCCAAGGGATTGTCAGAAGAAATCCGGAGGATTAATAATAACATGGCATTAAAACAGCTTTTAAAAATACCACGGACTTGAGGAGAATGCTTACTGATTTAAAACAAACAAAAAATTTAAGAGCAGGATTTCAACAATGCTGTTTATAAGAATCCATGTAGCTGTGGTAAGAATTACTATGGCCAAACATCGAGGCCTGCCAAGATAAGAATTAGGGAACATAACAAATGTTGCAAAAAGCTGATTAAAAAACTCCACACTAGTTATAAACACATTTTATCAACTGAATATAAAGTTAATTGGTCGTCTGATGGAATTGTTTTTTTAAGAACCGAAATGGAAAGAGCACAACATCTTGGAGGTTCTGTGTATGTCTGTTGACACTGATTGTATTTCTCAGCGCAGTGCCTCAGAGCATAAAATTATTGTGCCAGTATTGGAGCGGAAGTCAAAAGAAAAAGAAAAAATGTAAGAGCGACTTACTCTCCTCCTCCCCCTATTGCTGATAACAGAGAAAGGCGTCACCTGACCGGTCAGATGCGGTGCGTAGTTCCGATCGGCTACGCAGTCGAACATTCAGACTGCCATAACAAATCCTGAAGAAGCAGGTGGTTTTTTATTTACCTGCAAAATGCCAATGTTGTGCAAGGACCCGATTTTTGTTGTTGTAAAGTCCGTGTGTGTTCGTGTCTGTGGCTGTTTTCGTGTGTTGACTTCAGTGTCTGTATATACCACACAGAATCCACTAAGGTGGGAGAAGCCTAATACATATCAGAGAATAAATTACACGCCACCAAAAACTCATGTCATTCAGAAATAAACAAAAATTATTAAATAATAAAAAAAACATATCATAACTATCACAGCATACTGTTGGGTTACCACAGCATACTATAAAGAATGTTAAATTAGCTTTCTCTCAAATTAATGAATTACTTAGAAAACCTTGAACATTCAACAGTTTATAGCTAGCTTCAGTCCCTCAGGTCCGCTGAAAGGCTTGCAATTTTTGAAAAGGAATAACAGGATAAAATAAATCTACGTCTCAAAACACTACAAAATACATTTAGTCTTATACTGTACTTACATCAAGACGGTAAATATACAAAAAAGATGGTACAAGGCGATCGATTTCAACCAGTCACACGGGTCATCATCAGGCCGGGATGACCCTTGTGGTTGAAATCGATCGCCTTGTACCAACGTTTTTTATATATTTACCGTCTTGCATTTAAGTATAGTATAAGTGTAAATATATTTTGTATTATTCTGAGACGTAGTTTTATTTTATCCTGTTAATTGTAACAACACATATTATGCTACTTGAGAAACTATTTAAAAGCAATATCAAAAATCCCCTGAACCCCAACAATTAATAAAATACTGGCTGGAATTCTTCGAAGATAACCTCTCCCCACAAAAAAAAAACCTGAAATAGAAACTCCGAGTGGTAGCACGTATGTATAGTGGCGAGTGTGTTATCAGGAAAATGTGCTAACGGACGGTGATGGTGAGGGGGAGGGGGAGGGGAGCGGGGAGGAGTGTGAGGTCACGGACGAGTGCGCCATGCTGCTAAACACCGATGGCGGCTCCACCTTGCACAAAGTCCTCAAAGCCACTGCCGCCGCACACAAACACGGTACGCCACCGCTTACTACACATTCTCATAACCATTTCATTTCCGTTGCTGCGTTTTGTTTTGTTTTTGTTGTGTTTTGCTTTTTTAGTTTAGTTTTTGTGGGATTAGTTTTTATTAGTTTAATTGTGGGTAGTTAGAACTTATCTAGAGTTTATTTGAGTTGTTTTTCAGGATTAGCAGTTATTTATGTTGCATAATATTATTTTTATTTTATTTGTGCTTTTTATTATTTTACTAGTGGTTAGTGTTTTAAGTTGAATTTTGATAGTTTATAGTATTAGTTAAGATTAGTGTGTGTTAAAAAGTAGTTTTTTTTATGAAGTTTTAATGATTTTTTAGCTTTTGTGTCGTTTTATTTTTTATAACTGATCATGGTTATCCATAGACAGAAATATTAGATTTCATATTATAATTTGTTATTAGTTATTTCAAGAAAAAAAATTATGAATACACAAACTTTTGAGAAAACTACCAGTCTCACCACAATTAACAACACACAAAAACTTAAGAACATACAGTATTAACCCTCTAGGTGCCTTGTCATAATTGTCTAAATGCCACGTGATTTTTAGCTCTCTTACAGGGTTTTATTTGAAAATTAACAAAAAATTTAAATTATCATTAAAAGGTATACTGTTATACATTTTTGTAAACTAGATAAAATAGACTATCTTACAGTACATACCTTTATGTCCTTATTTTATATACAAAAAATCCAGTACAGGGCCAAATCCAGAAATTGCAAAATAAAATTTACTTTCCTTATGTACAAAAAAGGTTGTGCACCAGGCACAAAATTCAAGATATATATTTTGTTCAAAATGTAATTAGAGACAAGAATATATATACTCATTATTAGTAAAATACATAAGATAAATATCTATGACGATAAAACCAAATATGATCACCATGGTACTAACCTAAATCCCATAAAGATGCATGTAAAACCAACCAAGACACACAATATCACTTATCGCTTATATTTTTACTAATAACCTTGTTCAAACACTTTATTTGGCAATAATAAATGCACTTTAATGATAATAAACAACATTTTCAATTGAATATAACCTAAAAAGCAATAATAAATGACGAAAACGTAAACAAAACAGAAGGCAGAAAACATCAGTGACGTAACAGATCTTGGCGCAGATGTTTTCTTTCCAACATAGAGTAGAACCTCTCGAGACAGACATTGGAGTAAAGCTTGAAGTCTGCCGTTTACAGTGATACCAAATTCAAGGCAGTTCAGTACAACTAGAGTGTATTCAGACCGTTGTAACTGAACGTCTGCAAAGTCGCCCCAATTCGGGCGGGCGGCACCTAGAGGGTTAATTAAAAATGAATAAGAAACATTGTGGAAACTTTTATTTTCTTAAAATACTCTGAAAGAGTGTCATCACTTTCAAAGAAAATTTTTCATTTAACATTCAACCAATATTACTTTCATCACATGCTTATATTGTCATATAAACTGCTGTGAGGATAATATTCCTGGACAGATCTATGGCTAGTCGATACCAAAAGAAAGTTGAGGTCGCCTGTATACCTCACCTAAATACAGAAATACAGTCTAAAGTTGAAATTAATTTTCATGAATGTCTAAAACAGAATATATGATTATAAAACTTAAATTATTGGCCGATTGCACATAATCGTTTTATGGATCTGCGTATGTGTCCTAAAGTCAATAAAAAAACTTTTATAAACTTTATAATAAAATGTCTAATGTGTAAAGGCTAATTTTATTTTTTCTAGGGGGAGGGAGTTTATTGTTTGCTAGAATCTTGTTGCTATTAGGATTGTTTGTTTGATAATTACAACTAGAAGAACATTCTACTCTACTCTCTCAACAAATTTGGGGACCAAAGATAACTCAAATCTTGAAGTGGCTTAGCTTACTTGTACAAAAATAAAAGATAATGATTCATGCTAACAGACTGATTTGCAACTAAAGGGATAAGGATAAATTATATATGGGATAGAGAAGAGAGTGTTCTTCAAAATATGAGGGAGTCTGTTGCTTGAATCGATCAGAGTTGTATCCAATTCCAAGTGTGTTACACACTTAGGTGAAAATGTTATAACCCCACTAAACATCACAAACTCTTGCACAGTAAAAGCCCGCTAATCCGGCATGCAATGGTCCGGCACTTTCAATAATCTGGCATCGGTCTGAGGGTTCTAAAAAAATTGTTTAGTGCACTGTATGAGCCTTTCGGGCATAATCGGTTGCGTTTGGGCGCGATCGGTAGGAGTAACTATACTGTATGTATTAAGTAAAAGTACCTGGGGGCCGAGCTTAGCTCGGGGAAGGTCATCAGTTTTTTTAGATGACTGGGAGTTATATTTCACCTCTTCTCCCAACTGATTATCATATTTTTATAGCTCATTTGTCTCTTTTCTGCATTTTTAAGGGCACTCCAGTTGTTGTTTATAGCTCAATGTCCCTTTGAACTATTTCAGATATGACCACTCTATGTAATGTACAATCTCCACTCAACAGTTGTAATCACTGCTCTCAAGAAACCACATGTTAAAAATTATAAACAACACAAGTATTACTTTGACAGTTCCCTGGTTGATTATGAACAGCTGTTAAAATTCTTTTGTTTTGATTTTAAACTCCATAAGCCCAATGTTCATTTTTTTACTTTTCATTTTCGTTTTTTTACAATATTTGTTTTTTTTCTGGGGATGAGACCTGTCTAGAACTTATTTTTATCACAGAAATTAGTTATTTCCAACATTTTAAGCAAATCGTTAGTGCTGCTTTTGGGATCAGAGTTGCAAGCAAGCACGGCCGGACGCACGCAAACCTTACTCATGTTATAGGATAGGATACTGTAAATTTATTTTGTGGTTGAAATGTTTGTTTTTAACATTTTCTATCGCTGCCGAAATCAGAGAAATCTCAATAATACATCGAATAAAGCCAAAGATGGCCTTTTGAATCTCTATTTATAGCGTTATTTCTGCTATTTTCGCAATAACGGCTATTTTTAGATGGCGCTCAGTAATCCGGCATTTTCGGTAATCCGGCACTGCCAAAGTCCCGAATGTGCCGGATTAGCGAGCTTCTATTGTAATAAGACTCGATCATTGATCTAAATATCCTTTTTTTAAGGCTTGTAAATTCACTTTGCTTGTTCATCTAGGCCTTCGGCCTCAAAATTGTATAGATTGTGTTGTCACTTCAGTGTATTCATCTTTAACAGCTGTTATTGTTATTAAACTGTTTTGTCAATTGCTATTTTAATATGACAACTACTAGTGTAATCAAACTCCTTGAAAGATGTTTGAATTGTTTACTTTCTTTAATATAACTATTTAATACAAGTTAACCGTAACCAGAATGCCTCAACCTTAATTAACTATTTATAGTTAACAGAGAGAAGCAGTCTTCGTCTTTCTTTGTTAACTTTGCATGCTTGGGTCATACTCTTTTGAGTTTTGTCCAGTAATTTTATTTGCGCTTGATACTGTTTTATAATTTTCCAACAATAAGTTATTCTGTTGTTTGATCAAGGTAAGTTTAGTTAGTTATGGCAAATAACTGAGCTTGGATTTATCGTTTTAAACTGTTTTTGTTTATATACATTTTTTTATAAATCATAAGATACATAAATTATTAAAACATACTCATGTTTACATTTGTTTGTTTTAATTTCAATCAGTGAATCACGTTAAGCAGTATTTTTGCCTTCCTGTGTTATTAAAGTTTTAATAATAACCTTCCCGATTTTGCAATATTGCAGAAAATAGGTTTCACATTAAATTACAATTTTCTTTTATCGCATAAAACTACAAAATATTTACCAAACATTTGCTGTTTACAAATAACAATTTAATTTATAATACCCAATTGAATATGCAATACCTGGCAGCGAACAAGCACCCCGCCCATTGTGTGTTTGTATTCTTGCAGCCGTATCGCCGGCAGCCCCCGCTCGCCCCATGCCCCCCGCTGTGATGCCCGGCGCTGCTGTCATCGGAGGCCCCGCCACCGCCAGCCCTGCACATCCCCCCGCCCCCTCGCCCCACCACCTCACACCCATGGACAGCTTGGTGTTCAGCTCCCCCACGTCACCCAACTCAGTCCAGCAGGTAAATGTTTTGTTCTGAGTTATCTCTATTAGTTGTAAACTTTATTTAACATTGACCTAAAAATAAACTCAGATAGATTTATGTTTAACAGACACAGAAAATTACTATTTTGACATTATAAAGGTCAGTTAAGGTACGTTTCCATTCTGACAAGTCCTGGGCTCATGTGACAAAATGCGTTGCGACGCAGGTTTCACGGGGGGTTTTCAGACCCGTTTCCATTAGGACAAACATGACGCGTCACTTGTAACCATATGTGCAACCGGATGTTCTGGGACAGTTTCCAATACCTCGCTGCAACATGTGTCGTGGCGCTTTTTGGCGGCCTAGTGATGTATATGTAGTACATATTTATGATTTTACCATTCTTTCTAATATAGGTTTTGTTTTTATTTGTGGATGTAATTAATTTATAAACAAATATATAAATACATTAAACTAAATGTTTTTAAGAACTTATAGTACTACACTTATTAATTTGTTTAGTAAACTAAACAGGATAAATAAAATACGTTTTACAACACTATAAGTATAGTTACACTTATACTGTACTTACATGCAAGACGGTAAAATATACACAAAAGATGTTACAAGGTGATCGATTTCAACCAGTTACACCAGTCATCATCAGGCCCAATCGGAGAATGACAGAAACAAGATAGCGAACAGCTTATATACTATTGGCTACCGGAAGTTCCGGAAACAAGTTGCGATAAGTACCACCAGAGTCAAAGTTTACCTGTTCATTGATTAATTTATCCCTATCCTTAGATTTTTCCTTAAAAATAAACAATTCTTCCCATGCATTCATTACATTTCCTTTCTTACAAATATGGAGAATATTCAAATTGTCTTCAATTGTTCCCAATGAGTGGCCATTTTCCAGGAGGTGTTTTGCGACATTCGATCTTTCCGGTTTTCAGTTTTTCCATGCTGAAACATGATTCTTGTATCTTTTTACAAAAATAACAGTTTGACCAACATACAAATTATCACAATCATTACAACTGATTTTATATACACCGGGCTTATCAAACTTATCACAATCTACTATGTTCGGATGCAGAATTTTTCTCATGGTGTTTGATGTCTTGAAGGCTACGGATACTCCATACTTCTTAAACCAATTTGCAATATTCTGTGTTTTATCGCCAGTGAAGTTAAATGCAACATATCTCGTACTCTCCTTCTCCCGTTCGTTGCTAAGATTGTGATAAGTTTGATAAGCCCGGTGTATATAAAATCAGTTGTAATGATTGTGATAATTTTTATGTTGGTCAAACTGTTAATTTTGTAAAAAGTTACAAGAATCATGTTTCAGCATGGAAGAACCGAAAACCGGAAAGATCGAATGCCGCAAAACACCTCCTGGAAAATGGCCACTCATTGGGAACAATTGAAGACAATTTGAATATTCTCCATATTTGTAAGAAAGGAAATGTAATGAATGCATGGGAAGAATTGTTTATTTTAAGTTTTAGCTGCTTTATATTTCCATTTTAATCCATTGTGTATATTTAAGACCTAGAAACTAACCTAATATTTTAACATCACATTAATGACAAGGGCATTAGTGACTTATATATCGGTCTTATACAAACGTTATGTGGGCTCTGGCCTATAATATATAAGCTTGATCGAATAAATTAAATTGTTTAAATTTGTTACGTTTGGCTCTATTCATATCATACAGAGTACCGGTATGTAAAAATAAAATTTCGTGTAACACATTTTTTGTTGGTTTTTAAATAAAGGTTTACAAATAAGTAACGAAATAATGCTTAAGATCGGATACTGAAGCAAAAAAAGAATTATTAGCACTGCTTGAAAAAAACAACAAAAAACCTGATGCTTCTGAAGCATAAGTAGGAACTAGACATAAGCACGTGACCAATAATATTTGTCATATTAATTTAACCTTCTGTAAATCCATCATAAACGTCTAAATAGCCATACAGCTCCCACAACTGGCGGTAATATTACAATGGCCTCTTTGTAATACTTTAAAGCTGCTAAGAAAATGTAATTTACGAGAGACAATCCCAGTTAACTTATAGGTTACATACAAACAAAAGGCTATTTGAATGATTTGCATCGCGTCTTTTCCCGACCATGAAAATCTAAATTCAAATCACTGGAGACGTAATGGAATAATAAGTATTGTAAGACGAGATTTGCATTTGATATTTTGCTCTTCGCTCAGTAAGCCCCTGTTCACATGGTTATAGGAAACAAGTTTAGCAATTTAACGAGCTATGTAAACAACTCTGAAATGTGATTTAGTTAACAGATTTGTCTTTTAAGACTTACAGACACTTTCCCTGCTCGAACATAGTATAAAACTTATAGCAATTGTTATAGATAAAATAAAAATATAGATGCAATAAATGAGTAAAGAGTAGAGCAGAGTATCTTCAATAAAGAGCTGTAATATTGCCTAGGATAAATTAATTTAAAATTAAAACATTCACCAATATTTTAATTTTTTTAAATATTGGTGAATGTTTTAATTTTAAATTGATCGAGTACTAGTAGAGTAGTTTTATGATGGATTAATCAACATGGATTAATAGTACATGGACTTTTCTCGATATTTTCGTTAAAAAACACATGACAAAGTCACACTGTGGGCGTTTTAATTATGGTCCCGTTTAAAAGAATTATTATTGAACCACTGTTAAACAAATAAAAACAGTTGATATTTCAATTGCTGGCGACGTAATTTCCATCCGGTCAAGTGGTTTAGGGCTATATTTGGACAGTGTTGCACCGGGGGCAGGTTGCAGGCCGTTTCCATTAACCTGAGGCTCATGTGACTGTAACATGCCTCGGGCAAAACTGTCCGGGACAGGTTTGCGTCGTCTCTTGCGACGAAACCTGCCCCGGGAGGTGTTTCCATTCAAACAACTCGCGGTAACATGTTACCGTCTCTTGCGAAGACTCATGTTGCAACGTGTTTCTGTCTGAACGGAAACGGGGCTTTACCTTTCCACAGAGCAGATAAGATAGGCTTACCTTATCTAACTGCCACTGAGCATCTGCAAAAATTCATTCAGTTCTGATACATTCCAGATTTAAAGAAATTTGCATTATACAAAAAATATTGCAAATGGCTTAAATTACCTTAAAGGAAATTGTTTACAGATAAATTAATATACTCCCATGTACTACAGAGTAGTGACAGTCAGACAGATGAACAGGCTACCAATGTAGTCAAGTTAAATTAATCCTGTACCCAGATCTTATTGAATCTAATTGTTAGTTATCTTCAGAAACCTGTTCATAGGCTCGAATTCACTACTTTTACAAAAGTAAAAATATTGGTAGTTGATTCGTCTGAATACCAGTTGTTGGTCTTCTTATTGTTTATCATTACAGCTTTGACTATTATGTTAATACTATCTTTTTAACAGGATAAATAATCTACGTCTCACAACATTGCAAAATATATTTACACTTATAATTTACCTACATACAAGACGGTAAATATACAAAAAAAATGGTACAAGGCGTTCAATTTCAACCAGTCACACCGGTCATCATTCTCTGATAATAAAATTACCTGATATAGTCTAGTATTCAGTTGTGTTCAATGCATTTGAAAAGAGATATTGATTGATATTTTAAGTAAAAAACTAAGCTTTCTCATATCCAGCTTGTTATGGGTTTATTAATCTCAATAAATATGAATTGATAAATTTAATAAAATTTAACTTTGTTAAAATGCATTTTGCAATTCAATAAGTGATGTTTGTTTGTAGCCGGTGGGCCGCAAGAGGTCGCTGCTGCCGTCCCATCCCCCCTCTTCCTCCCGGGCCAGCATAGTGTTCCCATTGCTGAGCAACACCAACCCCTTCCTGCCGCATCAGCATCGGCGGACTGACAGCCATGGTGGGGAAAAGAATATGGGTTCGTTTGTTTACCTGGCTGCAACCTTATCTTGAATAGTCAATCTCAATAGTCAAAGTAATATCCACGCCAGATGCATTACTTAAATGTTTCTTAGGGAAGGCGGTTAAAATCTATACAGTAGTGGTCAGTAATTAGTAATTAAACCTATGAGCTCTCAAACAGAAGTCTAGATCCGAAAATGTGCCAACACAACTTATTCACTCTTAACTTATACTGTAAGGAATCATTAATATTGGCTGTTTAAATTTAAATGTAAAATTAAATGAAAAGTCATTAAATGTATTATAGACAGATAATCACTTGTAAAACGTATAAATAGCCTAGCTTACTGATTAGAATCAGAACATTGAGGTGCTGTAGACCATTTTACAGTGAAATATGTTTCATAAAATACTATACACAAACTTATAACTATACAATTAAAACAGCTTGCAGTATAGTTGAGTCTCACAAACTCGACACTCCGGGAAACTTATCGCCTCCATTTTGCCATAAGTACCTAATGTGTGGCCGGTACCCAAACATATTTCTCTTGCCTCCGATTCTCGACCATACCTCACACACTTTTGTTGTTTTGGTCGTTCTTGGAACATTTGGCATTTTTTCAGTCTTTCTTGAGATTTTAAGTACATCAATGTAAGGTTTATCGTTTTTCTATGTTTTGTAATACCACATACAGTACTGTAATGTGTTTAAATATGATCTAATATACAATTTAAAGATAAAGCTTGTCTGGGAAACTCTACAGTGTCCTAGTCCACAGTGTTTCAAGTTTGTGAGAATCTTCTGTAAATGCAAATCTATCATTAATGCCAATTTAATCAGAATTGATACAAAGTTGTACTAGTTCAGCTATTAAATATACACAGTAAGAACTATTTAAACAATTTAGCAGATTATAATAATAAATCAGTTTTAATACTTTTAAGATTCATACCATTATCAGTCCAGTACCTTAAAACTTCATGAGCATCTCCTCCAGTTTTCAGCACAGGCTACTCGGCTCTCAAGGAGGACTATAAGTCTCACTCGTCCCACCCTAGCCTGTCGGGGTTGAACATGGGCGGGGGCGCGGTGCCGGACAGCCAACCCTCCACCTCTAGCCTGGACCAGAACCTGTCGCCGGGGGTGCCGCGGGAGGGCGAGGACCTGTACACTTGGATGGCCAAGCACCAGGACTTTGTGGTCACCGGGCACGACAAGATAGAGCCTGGCGTCATCAACAAGGGAGCTTTCTGGGTCAGTCGAGTAAATGTGAATGTGTGGTGAAAATAAAATATTTTAAATAAATAAGTCCTAGACGGTGTCCCATTATCCGCATGGGGATCTAGCAGGGCGAGGAGTCTGGATGTTTTGAAACTTTCATTATAATCAGCCGTTTGAATAAATGTTCCATAACATTGAAACCATAAAAGACCATGGGGCCGAGCCCTGGTCAGGTTTCTAAACCCTAGAAGACACAACTTGAGGGTAAGGTCGTTTGATTGATGATGACAATAAGAATAGTTTATTTGCCATGGACTTTTAAAGAGTGTTGAAAAATGTCGAAAAATATTTGACTCATAGTCTAAGTCAGTAGAGTACAATAGTCTCCTTTATAACTAAGCATAGGAGTACAATAAAATTAAAGAAATCACAAAGTGATGTGACTAAATGAAATATAACTCCATATGATTAACATATATTGGTTTAAAGCCCATGGGACAGAGATCTGAAGTTTGAGGTTTCTCAAACCCCAAAATACATATCTTAAGGGTAAGAGCGTTTGATTGATAATAATTAGGGGTCTGCGAGTATTCGAACTTCAAGCTTTTTCGAGCCAAATATTGCAATATTTGGCTCGGCTCGAGATTTGCAAACAAGTTCTAAGTTCGAGCCGAATATTTAAAACGCCGACTTGTGAAAATAAGCTGTAGTTGAGTCGTCTACAAAAGTAAATTCAAGCAAAACGTTCTCCAGAATCAATGTTAGAATTCTCGTAGTTTGCGTCGGTACAGCTCCATAGCAAATATAATCCAGCAATGCTAATGCTTTCAGTCCTTCGTTAAAACAAATAACCAAATATTAAAGTACTGTAATATTTTTAACTGCCGACTTGATCAACCAACACAATGGAGCTACTTTCTCTACGCTCAATTACATCAAGTGGACATAATCACTAGGGGTGTGAGAGTAGTGATTTTTTTTAATCGAGTCGAGTAGTGCCAGTTATTTTTGAGTTTTGAGTATTTTCGAGCGAGTATTTGCCATCAGTTGGTAGCTTAAAACAGTGTGATGGGATTTGGATACCACTCTAGGTTTGATAATCTAACTAATGCATGACTAGCATACAAAATTTTGGCCTGTACAATCAAACTGGATTATCAAAGTCAAAGTCAAAGTCAAACAATCTTTATTCATTACATGTATACATATACATACGAATGGCGTCTTATCCTTAAGAACTAATAGAAACAAAAATACACCCGTCGCAGCAAACCTGCATACTCAGCGAATTTCCAATGAATTATAACATAACACATTAAGCCACTTAACAAGATTCATAAGAAATATATTCACAAACAAGCGATATTTAAAATATTAATTATTCTCTATAAGAATAGCATTGGGGATGAGTACGCAGGTTTGCTGCAACAAGGAACACAAAATAATGGGCTTTTATGCAAATATCAATAGAACTCAGCTAAGTGAAGTCACATACCAAGTTTCATCCATATACACTCATAATTAAGCGATATATAACATTTTAATTATTTTCCATAAGAATAACATGGGGACCGAGTACCTAGGTTTGCTGCTACGGGAACCATAGGCGAAAAATTGTTTTTTTGTGCAAACAACAATAAACCATAACCAGATGAAGCCATATACCAAATTTCGTCAGTTTATATTCATAAATAAGCGAGATATACAATTTTTCTTTTTCTCCATAAGAATAACATTAGACAACGTACTGTGTTTAGCACTTTAAATATCTCGGTAACCAATTGACGTAGAGCAATGATCAAAATACCAAATTGTTTGTTTTTTTAAGCTGAATTCAATGGTATAAATTAAAATTTGATTTAAATTAAAATTACATGTGAAAACCCCAAAAAACACATTTTTGGGGTACAAAACCCCCCAAAAACCCCCCTTCGGATGGTGCGATTCATCTGGTTTTCGAACTCGTTCAAATAAATGGTACTTTACACATTTGTACCAAATTTCATTAAGATCAGACCTTTTTTACGAGAGTTATCGTGCTTACGGACACATATATATATAAATATATATATATATATATATATACATATATAAAAATTTGAACGAATGGTGTTTTTGGCATCTGGGGACCTCAAAATGAAAAGTTATCATGGTCTCGGGCTTAAGTCTTACCATGAGACCTACGGTAATAGCTTCTTCCCTATAGGGGAAATTCGCTAAAACAGAAAAATGGTCCTCTAACTACAGCACATGGTCTCAAACTTCATCACTATTACAATCAAAGAATTCCTCCAATGAATATAAAGGTTTAGACAGCATATATTTTTTTAATTTATTTTTAAAAGTCGCAAAACTGGTTATATTTTTTATTTCTGGAGGTAAATAGTTGAAATATTTAATGCCTGCATAACTAGGTTTGTTTTCAAATATTTTCTTATGATGAGCACTAAATGAAAGTTGGTTCCTAAACCTCGTGTTGTAACTATGGTTATCACCCAGTGTATTTAAATCATTAAAATTACGTTTTATCAACAACATCAACTCAAATATATATAAACTAAAAACTGTTAAAATACCAAGCTCAGGGAAGTGTAATTTGGCAGAATCAGACCATCCCAGACTCAACATAATTCTAATTGCTCTTTTTTGCAAAATCAGTATCCTATTCATATTGATAACTGAGGTACTTCCATACAAAACAATTCCAAAAGAAATATGAGAGTGAATTAGGGCAAAATAAATTGATTTCAGTGTTTTAATATCACAAATTGGGGATAATTTTCTGAGAGCAAATAATCCTGAGGAGAGTTTATTACAAACATGATCGAC
The DNA here is from genome assembly GCA_963675035.1 of Allygus modestus. Taxonomy (NCBI): domain Eukaryota; kingdom Metazoa; phylum Arthropoda; class Insecta; order Hemiptera; family Cicadellidae; genus Allygus; species Allygus modestus. Next base: position 38,074,489 of record OY776116.1, on the reverse strand, counting down.
CTGGGAGTTCCAATCAAGGTTCTTATCTACAATAATCCCTAAAAATGTTGTATTCTCGGTTTCATCTAAAATGTGGTTGTTTATAACTACATTGAATCCAGAATTATTACTTTGATTTTGCTTTAGAGAAAACCGAATGTATTTTGTTTTATTTGGATTAAGTAACAGATTAAGTAACAGATTCTTATCTGCTAGAAATTGTTGAATCATCGAAAGCTCACAAAAACTAGATATTTCAATTTCATCATAGTTTTCCGCAGATACTTTTAAATTGATATCATCTGCATATAAAGTCATTTTGTCAAACTGAGATGATTTTGGTAGTCCCTTAATGTAGCATAAAAACAGAAGGGGACCCAGAATAGAACCCTGAGGTATTCCAAATTTTACAGTATTTAATGTCGAGCGGCAAGGTGTTATTTGATTATGGTTATTTAAATGATTAATTTCAACAAACTGTTTCCTGTTTGTCAGATAGGAAGAAAACCATGAGAGTGGTATCTTTTTGATGCCTAAATTAAAAAGGGTTGTAAGCAATTCAGTATGACAGACACTATCAAACGCTTTAGATAAATCCATGAAAACCCCTATTACTTTTTCACTATTGTCTAACGATTCTATAATTGATTCAATAAATTCAGTGCTTGCACTAATTACAGATTTACCCGATCTAAAGCCATGCTGCTCCTTATCCATAAGATCATTGTTCTCCAAAAATGCTATTAACTGAATAGCCATAGCTCTTTCAAACAATTTGGAAAATGAAGATATTAAAGAAAGAGGACGATAATTTTCAACTTGAAGACGACTACCAGTTTTAAAAAGTGGTTTGATTTTAGAAATTTTTAATTGTTCCGGAAAGATGCCAGATATGAAAGAGGAATTGATTACGTGTGATAATGGCTTAATAAGACGTTTCGCGGCAAGTTTAATGATAGGGATTGGTACATCGTCATGTCCAGTAGAGTACTTATTGTCGAAACTTTGAATTATTTCATCCAACTCATCGCAGGATACTGGTTTAAGGACAAATGTTTTGCTGGTAAAACTATCATGACCAGACACTGATGTTACTGATTTTATTGACTTCAAATCTGGAATGATCCGAGATGTCACTTATGTCACTTATTTCACTTTTATCCGAGATTATGTGTTGTCAAACAAAACACGGTTTTACAGCCGATATAACACGGTCCGGTTGTCATTTAGCCAATATTACCTGGTCCAGACATCGCTTTTAATCAATATTAGATGACAAAATCGTTAGATACCGCCGATATTAAGTGGCCCGGTCGCTATTTTGCTGATATTATGTTTTCCGTCGTCATTTACGGCCGATTTTACGACATGCGATCACCTTTTGCGGCCATTAATACGCGTTTTGGCTGGTCGCAATCGTTAGCGATCATCATTTTCGGCCAATTTTACGTGACACGATCGCCTTTTGCGGCCGTTACTACGCATTTTGGCCGGTCGCAATCGTTGGCGATCGTCCGGAAATCAGCGGGAAATCCTCGCTCGAACTTTCGAGTATTTTTCAAAACTTTGAGTCAAGTTCAAGTATTAAAATACTCGGCCGAAAACTCAAAGTTTTGAGTAGTCGCACACCCCTACCACCGGTATTATAAACATGCATTACGTAACCATTCAGAATTTTCTTGCGATTTTGTGAACCTCGCAATTAGTGATTTTGAAGTGTAAATTATTACAACATTGATGTAACACTAATTATTGTTAACTTTAACAGTATGATTATAGTTGTATTCAGTTATATTCGCTTTTCTCTAAGTACTTTAGATTCTACCGTAAACTGTAACAATACAATTTTTGTCGAGTACTATTTCAGCTGCACACTAAAACGCCATCATGATTATTAGTCGTTCATCACCTACAACTTTCAACTTTGTCCCTAGCTATTGGTCACTCTAAATCATTATTACATTATAACCATCTTCACTCAACGTCTTAAGGCCGTTCGCAAAGTGGGTACACAAACAGTGTTGCCAGACGTAATTTCAGACTCCAGGGAATTTAATATTATTGTGTAATGTACAAAATTGTAAGTTTTAGAAAAGACTGTGCTGATGCAACAGTTAGAAAAAGTGTTTTCATGGATTTTAGTTTTTTGCTGGGGTACTTTTTCTGGAGCAGTACGATTGTTTTATTAATTATTATTAACCGTGAAATATTGCACAACTTTACAACTGGGCAACGGCAACACTGCACTGCAAACAGAATAGTGTGATTATTAGGGGTTTGCAAGTACTCGAAACTTTGAGTTTTCGGCCGAGTATTTTAATACTTGAACTCGACTCGAAGTTTTGAAAACTACTCGAATGTTCGAGCGAGTATTTCCCGCCGATTTCCGGACGATCCCTAACGATTGCGACCGGTCAAAACGCGTAGTTACAGCCGCAAAAGGCAATCGCATCACGTAAAATCGGCCGAAAATGACGACCGCAAATGATTGCGACTGGCCAAAACGTGTAGTAATGGCCGCAAAAAGGCGATCGCATAACGAAAAATCGGCCGAAAATGACGACCACAAACACTTGCGACCGGCCAAAACGCATAGTAACGGCTGCAAAAGGCGATCGCATCACGTAAAATCGGCCGAAAATGGCGACCGCGAACGATTACGACCGGCCAAAAAAGCGTAGTTTCGGCCGCAAAAGGCGAACGCATCACATAAAATCGGCCGAAAATGACGATCTGACCGCGTAATTTCGGCCGTAACTAACGATTTCGTCATTTAATATTGATTATAAGTGATGTCTGGACCAGGTGAAATTGGCCAATAATAATAATAATAATAATGCTTTATTGTCATTAATCAATTGAAATAGACAACGTCACAAGAAATACAAGAGACATGCACATACCATTCTTCAATAACATACAATATCACATGCCAAATGACAAGCGGGCCCTGTTTCACTGGCCGAAAAAGAATGTCAAACCGTGTTTTGTTTGCCAATACATAATCCTGTTTGATTGTACTGGCCAAAACTTTGTATTGCTACTCATGTATTAGTTAGAAACCATGTTTAGGTTATCAAATCTAGGGTGGTATCCAAATTGCATTACATATTTTACACTACCAACTGATGGCAAATACTCGCTCGAAAATACTCGAAACTCAAAAATAATTGGCACTATCAATCAATCAATCAATCAATCAAAATAACTTTATTCCAAAAATGCACATAATAGTACAGAATGGCGTCAACAATATACAGTAATACAGTACCTATAAACAACTACCCAACTAACCAAAACATAATTTTTACCTCAAAACTAACTTACAAACTCATTCCATTTGATCAAGGTTCTAAAGATAAGTAAAAAAATTCTTCTGTCTTATACAGAGGTCTATTGATAAGAAATGTTTTCAGATGTTTTTTAAATAAATTAAAGCCAGCAATATTTTTAATACCTGAGAGTAATTTGTTAACAAATTGAACTCCATTATAAGAGGGTATTTTCTTGTACATTGACAAATTATGCCTATTGTAAGCCAGCTGATTACCTTTCCTGGTTGAATAGTTATGAAAAGAATTCAATGTTGGCATTGTTCCTAATTTTGATTTAACATGAAGAATTAATTGAAAAATATATAAACTGTGCACAGTCATAATTCCTGTTTCTTTAAAGTGTTCTTTAACAGATTCTTTTGGTTTTAATTTTAACATGATACGAAGTGCTTTTTTCTACTCGACTGAATTAAAAAAATCACTACTCGCACACCCCGAAATGTGACTTAATGGGAAGAGGTAACTTTAAAACCGGTAAAGTAGATCTGCAAACTTATGTAATGAACTATTATGATTATGAGATTAACAAAGTGTTGTATAAACCTATTAGCATGGAAATGTTTTTGAAACATATTTGTAGGCATTTACCAGAAAGTTCAGCTGCGGCAATACAGATGATTATGACAATAAGAGAAGTTAAGACAGAGGATGAATTGGAAGCAATGTGTAAGAATCTGGGGATCATACATGATAAAGAAGTTTGCCAACAAGTTATAAACTTAGTGGTCATAGCTACAGGGGAAATAATAATGAAAATATGCCTGGGGAGAGATCAAATGTAGGTAGTCAGGAAAGCAGCAATGATTTTAATGATGGAAGGAATGGTAGGTATTCGTAAAATAACATCCCCTTTGTAACAATAGAGGTAATTACAGGGGTAGTTATAGAGGTAAGATTGATAGAAGCTTTTGACTAGAAGAACCACATATTATCTGCATTACTGTAAATAGGCATGAAACAATAAATAAACCAGTCTATAATGGGTATGAGCTATTGGGGGACTCTCAATTTGTGAGATTCTGTAAACAGTGTATGAACTTTCAATCACAGTTAATACGTGGTAAATGGACCACTGAATTATATAGAGGAGGACAAACCATAAAAGAGATAAATGAATTGGTAAACAAAAATAGTGAAAAGATAAATGATGATGTATTATTACTGATAGAGACTAAATGTCATCAACTGAAATAATAAGTGATTATAAATTACTTATTGAAACATTAGTAAGGTTGAACAAAAGTATAGTAGTGTTGACAATTCCGCCCTTACCTAAGTTGACACTATGGGATAAAGAGCATTTAAAAAAGTTAGAACAGTTAAATGCTTTTATAAATAGCCTAGCCTATATTAAGAAAATCAAAGTAGTAGAGGTAACAAATCAATTTATTGACAGTAGAGATGAATCTAGATGTAGGAGGAGCCTATATGAGGAAATAATTATTCTAAGAAATAAACAAGTACATGACTTTGTACATTTAAATAGGAAGGGGTTTTTAGAGATAAAGAAAGTTATAGATGGTCAGATCCATCTAGTAGTTCAGATAAACTAACCCAACTAGATAGACCTAACAGTGAATTAACCAAAGCTACTGGGGAGTCTGCAGTAATACATACAGTAATGAGAGTCTGCAACCTTCCCCTGTTATGATTTATTATTAAATTGTTTTATAGGAATTAAATAGGATTCCCGTTACACTATTCGCACACCCCTAATGATAATAATAATAGTTTATTTGCTATTGACTTTTTTACAGTATTGACAGTGATTGTATGGTTGTGATTTTAAACTCCAAAAGCCTGATGTTAAAATTTTCAAATTAGATTACCAGAAAAATTGGACTTTTCCTAGGATTGCTAATCAATTTTTTAAGTCCCAAAAACTGCTATTTTCAAAGTTCAAGCAAAATCTTTGTGTGTAATTTCAAGACCTATTTTCATTCAGACATATATATATATATATATATATATATATATATTTTAACGAAAAACAAACTTGCGAATCCTCTGCACCGAACTTTGCTATCATAAGGAATATTTGTTAAAAAAATACCAGTACATTTGATATTTGCAAATGCTTTAACCATAAATGGGATAACTATTTTATATATAAACTAGTGACTTGAAGGGGCCATAGCCCCTAAACTTGTTCCAATACTCTACCTCATCATCTGATTGTTTTAGTTTTGACTTTTTTATATCAGTTCGTAAACGAAGTAGACACTTAAAATAACATGTTTAGTTGTTAACAAAGCAAACTTTTTAAAATCCCCTTGCTTTTTTATGGGGGATGTTTACATTACTTCTCATTTGCTAGTAACTTTTTAGAAATACTGCTATTTTTCTCGAGTCCCTCAGATCAAGACCTTCAATTAGAGCCCTCTCTCATGATCTTGTGATATGCCAACCTCCCACAATTTTGAATTGAACATTTCGCTTAAAGAATTATATATAAAGATTCTGCTAACATTGATCTTATAGAAAAGACAGATAAGCGTGAAAATAAAAAAGCGATAAAATAAGCGTGAAGTCTTTCATGATTTTACCCTCTCTCACACTCATAATTACGAATTTGATAACAATGTATTCAACATCCCCAGGGTGAGCCCAAGATGGAGGGTGGAGGTGTGGGGGTGGGAGTGAGTGTCGCGCACGGCACCCCCCTGGTCAACCCGGACTACCTGCTACTGGCCGCCGCGGGCTACAGCCTCTACCCGATGCACGACAACCTGCGACTGCTCGACGCCCACCTCATCTTCGAGCCTCTGCTGTCGAGCCTGGGCGTCATGCCTCAACAGATGCTCAGCAACGCTGGTGTGTATCAAGTTTGTAAGGTTGCCAGTTACTTTTTACAATTTGTTTTTATTTACATCAGCTACCTCATCCAGATATCCTGGGATCCAGACAGACAAGTTCATAATTATCTGAAGTTTACAGTACTGAGGTAAAAGCTTTTTTTTATGTAGAACTCAAGTAAGTTCATAAGATGATTGGGTTCCAGCTTAGTGGTTGGGTAGACATACATACTGGTTAGCTCTATGTAAGTCTCATTGATAGGTGGACTCATTGGCTAGAAGTATGTGATGGTGGCTCGATTCACTGAAATCGGAGAGTATGAAAATTTAATTTGTAAACTTGAAATAGAGAATAATGCATTAAGTGTAAAGTAGGTAATTTAAGTGTAAATTAGGTAATTTTCACATTGTAAGATTTTACATCCTAGCTACTTTATATTCTCCTTGTTACAGATGGTTTTTAGTACTTTTTACGAATTACAGTGTAAAAACATAGTTGCAATACATTCAAGAAGCATGGTTAGTGCAGATTAAAGATAAAAATAATTTGTTCATGAGTTTAGCTTTAATTATAGGAGGGATATAATGGGAGAACTGACTTCTACAAGAGCTTCACTTTGACAGTTCGTAGTTGTGCTTTAATCAGTCATCCGAGAACAAAATTGAGTTTTTTGTTTTAAATTTATTACACCTATTGCTAGTTTATTTTTGGCTTCATTCGTCAAATAAAATTGTTTTTTTATTGAGCTTTCAGGAATACTTAAACATACTGGCACTTATGTGTTAGATTATTTACATTAATCCTTTTACTAAATGTAAGTCAAGATTTTCAGGGCCCACTAAGCTCCTAGCCAAGAACATGATGTTTAAACTTAATTTGCTTATGAATGAAATAACTATCGTATTGTAAATTAGGGAACTGAGCTTTGATAATTGGAAGTCATTCAGTTTTTTAGTAACCCCGGTTAATTTTTGACCTTGGTCTCTCTTTAAGAAGTTAAGGGAAAATTACTTTAGGGCTACTGGAAAATTAATACGGGGTGTAGTCCTAATACTCTTGCACTGTAAAACAACATACAAGACACAACATATTATCATTTAAACATACAGGAGGATAAGTATAAATTTGGGATGAGTCGATTCTCGATACCGATTCTCGATACCACCGATTCTCGGACATTGGTATCGGTATCGAGATTCACTCGTTCAATGTCGATACCGATACCATCGATACCCCCGCCAATTACCCGCGCTACGAAGTGCACGGGACGAGATACTCCTGACGTTTACCCGCGCTACAAAAGCCGGGGGGCGTGTTTGGGTCGGCGGAAAAAAATCTAACCTTGGAGATAAGAAAGGAAGAGGGATGGGAGGGGAGGGGATGGGTCCGGTTGAAAGCAATGAATCAGTCGGCTGACCAACATTATTTCTTTGAGTCATTATCTTACAACCAAGTTTTTCTCATTATGAATTTATAATAAATAGTTTTTGTTTTATATATTACTAAAGCATATTAGTGAAATTAACATTAAATTATGTACAAAATTGAATTCAAAAATTTGTTTGATAATTAACTACAAAAAACTACTAAATAATTTTAATTGTACCTAACATAAATTTGTACCGGTAACTGTTTTTAAGAATAGTTTTAACAACTATAGGTACCGAAAAATCGTAGGTATTGATGGTATCGGTATCGAGAATCAATTTTTCGGGTATCGGTATCGAGAATCGATAAATTTTGGTATCGACTCATCTCTAGTATAAATCAAAGATAGTACAAGCCTTCAAACAAAATAAAGTGTGTGTTGTCAGACTATTTAATTGCATCTTGATATTATAACAACATGTATCATGAAAAATTAAAGTGTTGATTTAGATTGATAAACCCTTTTAATCAAATCACATCCCCCTTGTACTGAATTGGCCTAGAATTATCGTTCGTCTAAGACTGTAGCAGTTGCAGGTAGCGGCAACAACTCGCTGGACTCGTGGGGCTCGAACCTGTCACTGGTGGGAGGCATGGAGGCCATGAGGATCGACATTGTGGTCAGCGAGTTCGGGAAGCCGCAGGACAAGAGAGGCAAGCCTGGGAACAAGGCCGCCACCGCACAGGCTGGCAAAGCCAGCAAGCCAGGTAAGATTGGTACTGTAATCTGATATATGTGCGATTTTTAGTTTGAAAACAAACCTAAGAGGCAATTAATTACTGTCGGTTAATCAGGAGTGTGGGAGTGAGGGGCTCTTTTTATGATCTTCATCCAACTTGTTCTAGATTGTTGCTACTAACTTTGTTATATTATAGGTATTCTTCACATTTAAAGATGGGATCAGGTACCAGAACTGTAAATTTAGTGAAAATTGTCTTTCTCTCTTCAGTAGTAGCTCTTTTCAAATTGCTTGCAAAATAAGGTCAGTGGTACTAAGGCGACTGATCCAGCCAATAGATGAAGAAGCACCGTAATCTTTTTGAACCATCAATTTAGTACAGCTCTTCTACTAGTGTCATACAATTAAATTTTAAAGCCATATTTTTGTACTATCATGTGATAGCCCTTCTATTAGTATCTGTGAACAAAAGCTTTAATGGAAATTAGGTTTAGTTAATTTGAAATTGCTATAAGAATGACTTTGGCAATCCATGTAGAAATTTGTGGGAATTCTGGAGTTCTTTCCTCACAAATTCATTATGTACGATGCTTACATACACTTGTGTGCAACTTACGGTGAATATGTATGACTTGTGAGTGTATACCAAGTCTTGTTACTGTCTTTAACAATTGCTTCTTTAACCATGATCATAATTTAACAGCCCAACTACCAATGGCAGCTAATTTAAGTTTTAAACTTGGAACAAAGCTTTATTTTTATTTTGCTCAAGATTGATATGGTGAGTGCTCTAACCACTACGCTACTCAGGAACTCTTATCCAGCTAACCACCGTGATTGTTGTAAACGTAAGCTTAGAAACGCTAATCACAACACATATTTTAAAATCAATCTGTAACCCGCAGATAAGTTTTGGCTGGAAATGCCCCCTGAGACCCCGGCGTTCCTGTGCGAGAGGGTGGGGGTGGAGTTGGAGCTGTGTCGGGTCGCGGACATGACCATTGTAGAGGACCTGAGCCGCCAGCGACGCAACATGCTGTACGTCAGTCGCGGCCAGCTCAAGAAACACTCCAACACGGCACTCAACGTCAGTGTGTCCGTGAGATACATCGCTCAGCAGGTGGGTCTTGTTGTGATGGTAGAGAGGTAGAAAATTGTAATGATAGAACGCTCGACAAGATCATTTAAAATGTAGTTCTTGATGTATATTTTAAATACTTGTTTGTATTGAAATGCTTGGCAGATTTCACACTTGTGAGCATATCTGGCAATTTTTCAATAATTGTTTCCAATACTCAACTTGACTCTTTTTTGACAAATTCTTTACAGTCAAGCAAGTTTTTCCTGCTGATCTGCAGTGTATTGAAAACAGCCAAATTATATACTATTAGCTGTAAAAAATGACTGGAATACTTAAAATCAGCAAAAAATGATGACAGGAAACAAGAGTCAGTCAAAAACATCAACTAAACCACATAAAATTGGCCATAAATGATAACAGAAAACATGATATTCACCAAAAAAGGCGACTGGCCAGCTTAAAGTTGGCTGTAAGGTACGACACAACACATGATGTCGGCAGGAAGTTAACTAAAAGGCTGTGTAATATCAGCTGTAAATGACGACCAGACATGAAATATTGTTTGTAAATAACTATTTAGCCACGTTTTTAAATATTTAAAAGTTTAACTCTTTGCTTTTGTGCACTGTTAATATTAGTTATTTGTTCAACTTGTACATTTGCTGTTTGTTTGCCAGGTGAACATGCCGCTGCTTCGGCTGCTGCACCAGATCAGCAACATGTACCAGAACGTGAAGGAGACCCAGTCTGAGCTGAGGGAGCAGCAGCCAGACAGCAAGGTGGTGGCCAAGACTCCCCCGGCGGTCGTCTCAGGTGCGATCACTCAGAGTGGTGTGTTACAGACAGTGTCACCTAGGATGAGGCAGTGAGGAGGGGTCACGGGTTTGTCCCTCACTGCACATCTCCGCAAACCTGGCCGGGTCATGCCAAGGCAGTCACGAGAGACTTCTGTAACTGTGCCGATACTTGGCTAGGCCCGTGGAGGGGAGTAGTTGGAGATGCCGGACTCGCCTTAACATCTTCCCACGTTCATCCTAGTTAGCCCCACCTGTTACACACAGGTCATGGTTCATCCTAGTTGGCTCTATCTGGGTTATCGAGTTTATCAAAACGTTACTCATCCTCTCAAATGTCCCAATATGAGTTTATATTTTTCCATTCCAACAACAGAGGCATTTTAAGAGCATATGAACACCATTTTTTTAGCCAAAGACCAAGTCACTTACCGTTTGGCTAACAAGATGCCCTACTTTGTGGCAACTGATTTGTCCGTAAATTTAAAAAATGCATCAATCAATAAATAAATTTGGATTTTTAACAAAGCCTTTCAGTTGCAATGTAACCATCTTCAGGTTCCCTAACAACTAAATTAAAGGCTAAATTTTAAGTAATAAATAAAAATATCTGGTTTTATAAATATGCTAAATTACTTGCCCTTATTGACTACATGTCAGGAAAGGGGTGTTAATGGAGCGAGCCTTTTACAGTGCCAGGGTTTTATATTGAGATGTGCGAGTACTCGAAATTTTGAGTTCGAGTTGAGTTCGACACAGAAACTCAAGGTTTTACTGAAACTCAAAAGTTTTGAGCGAGTTTAGTGCACTCCCGCCGTTTACCCGCGCCGTGCGTCGTCTGTAAATTAAAATTGAGTGTGAACCATTTGGGGAGTTGTGATGTGGATTTTAGTATTTTATTAATAAGTAAGTAAGTTGTGGCTTATCAATTTGTGTTATTCTTTAAACCAAAATGGAGGATTTACCAGGACCTTCAGATTGAGTTGTATAAACACTGTCTGAAAAGTCCACTTTTAGATTAACCTAACCTTGTAATTTTTTTAAGTAAAAAATCAAAAACATATCTGTGATGAAGTCTATTAGGTAAGCATAAGAAGTTTGCGCTTGTTTTTCGTTCCATGATAATTTAAATTGAGTCAATCCATTAATTTTTGACTCAACTGTCCTTTGTCATTGAGTTGTTTTAATGATAAGTGATTTGTTTTAGCCTTGTTTAAGTTTCATTAATGATTTTTTCAATAATTTGTAATATTTGAAAACTCTATTCAAGACATGGCTTTTCAATTTCATCGATTGATTTGCCAGGCACTTTCAAACATTTCTTCATGTTGTTACCAACTAATTGTTCTTATTAGGACTATTAGTGTTAAAATTAATGCTAAGATATTTTAATAAATACATTTTTTGTGGTAAGAAAGTAGGCTAATGTTTTTACGATGTAATAGGCCTTTTAAATATTAAAATTAAAATAAAGTTTATTTTAACTTATAGGCCTGAATGTAATTGTATTTTCTCCATTCGGAGAAAGATCTAGCCTAGGCCTAAACATTATACAAAACTAGAAAAAAATAAAAAGGAGGAAATAAAATAAAAAACTGAGATGATTTTTTAATGAAACTGTTAATTAATACCATATAGGCTATAACAACCTTAATACCAAACGATGTAAAGTATTTGATCTTCATGGCTAAATACAATAACTTTGGTATGATTTATTTTCAGATAAATGTACTAACCTTTTTCCAATGAAGCAGAAATCCATTTATTTTACTTACTATTGTTATTTTCAGGTCATAATGACTAGAAAAGTATATTTTAATAACATTTATAAGTGGAACCCTATACACTGTTTTGATCAAAACCAACTCGATCCATGTGTTTTTTATTTTTTTATTTGTATACTCGACTCAAACTCGAGATTCAAATCTTTTGCCATATACTCAACTCGACTTAAAAACCTGTACTTGCACATCTCTAGTTTTATATTTTGTCAGATCAACACTTATTAATCAAAAATATTGGTTAGTGCAGATAAGTTAATTTAATTGCTAGAATATAATTTTATTTTGTTTCTGGTGATGTTTTTCTCACAACTCGTACTCAATACTCAACTTTATTGTTAGTAGGATAACTTACTGAGTTATATCATCCAGCTCGTCTTATGATTTGAATCTATGTAGTTTATTATTTCCAAACTTAAATTGGATTATATATTTTGCTAACTTAAAAATTCGAAATAAACAAGACGTATGGTAAAAATATTTACCTGTCTGCGACAAAGTATACAAATTCAATTTACAGTAAAGTTTGTTTATCACGTTGTTCTGTGCAGGACTGGATGGTCCGGAGATGTCTATCCCACTGCTGACCACAGTCCCAGACCTGGACAAGGGTCGGCTGCCATTCCCCCACTCCCCCAGCGAGATCAAGCCCATCACCTCTCCGGCATCGTCCGTCCGGTCGCGCCACACGTCGTTCGCCCAACGACTCCGCTCCACCGGCAGGAGTGTCAGAGGTATGCAACTTATCACGGGTGATGCTTATGTATGCTATTATGTACATAACCTAACCTTCGTATAATTTGGTATTGTACATCAACAAATTTCTCCCAGAAGAAACAACAACTAAAATTGGAGGTTGCCCTAATGCGGAGTAGGTATTGAATATTTCGCTAATGTCAGCACAGTTTTAGGCAGTTATGCAGTTGAAGGGGTTAGAATGGGCCACCTTCAGTTTTGGTATTTAATCACGTTTGTACTGGTAACTAACATTTTTAATAAGTTAAAAATATTTATAAATGGAAATGTTATATGTTTGAATGTTGAGCCATGATCTGATTCCGGATCACCCACACAGAGTGTGTTAATTTGAGAAGGAAGTATAAAGGTTTACAAATCCATCCTGTTTTCTTATCTTTAATATATTATTTCTCAAAGGTGTTATTTTGTCGGTAGGCCATATCTCGTTTAATACTTTTAATATCATCAAAACCTTTAACTGAGCTGTAACTTTGAAGATTACCTTCACTGCTAAATGAGGAAAACAATCAATTCAAAACCATGAAAATTGTAATCTAAAGAGTGATTCTCACTTATTTACTTGTACAAGTTCAACTACCTCAAAAAAGATGTTCCAATGTACAAGCTGCACATGGGGTCCAGTGCAGTACACTCTTGATCATCCAACAAATACGGGACCTTACTGTTGTCGGATTACCAAATATTATGGATTACCAAATATTATTAGCCTATACAGTAGAGTCCCGCAAACTCGGCATAATGTGGACTGGAAGGGTGCTGAGTTTGTGAAATGCCGGGTTATCGGGAACTAGGGTTAAAAATAAGAACAACACAATTTTTGAGCTTTTTAACACCCTTTTTTATTTATATTTATATTACAAATCAGTATTAAGTCATCAGATGTAGTAAAACAAATCCTTGGTACTTTAGGAAATAAAAAATATTTATGCTGTATACACATATTGTACAGTAAAACATTACGTACTTCTTTCTATATGTAAAAGACAAAAACACGTACAATATCTACAGTACTGTACCAGGAAAACTCAGTATAGTTCAAATAAAAACTTACTTCAATTTTTGTAGAAAAAGTTTTTAATGCTCATTTGTTTCTCACACTGAACTCTGCGTTTTGCTGCTACATCTCGAAGTCGGCGAAGACACAATATGTCCATTGGTGAAGCTCCTTGCTGCTCAAAATATCGTAAGGCCCCATCAACAGCTTTTAATCCTTCACTGTGGCTCATTTTTTGTTCTTCCTCAGTGTTATTTGGGTCTTCGTCGTCTTCTGATTCGTTTTCTTCAGGCTGTTCCTTTTCTTTCACCATGGTGACAATTTCGTCATCTGAAAGAGCATTCTCCGTGGCATCTTGGTCCATCCATTCCTGTACATCACCATCACTGGAGTTTTCACAGCCGGGAATCTTAATTAATAGATCAACTATAGTAGAATCTTTCTCCTTCATTTCCAGTAAACGAATTTCCTGAATGATCCAGCAGTTTTTTCCAGGATTGCACTAATGTTATTGGCTCCAACTCATCCCAAGACTCAGCAACCCATCCAATAACATCCAGAAAATCAACCTTTTTCAGCCTATTCACTAGTTCTTGGCCTTCGTCAATCGCCGTCATTAGTGTTGAAAGAAGTTTTCGCCGATATCTTTTTTTCATTGCGGCTAGGACACCTTGGTCCATAGGCTGACATAGTGCAGTCACATTTGGCGGTAAAAACATCGTTTTTATGTCGCCATCAATTAACTCTTCAGCATCAGGGTGTGAGGAAGCGTTGTCCAGAATCAAAATGGCTTTCCTTTCCAGATTCTTTGATTTTAAAACGTTTCTACAGATGGAACGAACTGTTTGTAAAACCAATTTTTGAAAATTGCTCCTTCCATCCAGGCATTAGATTGGTTTGTGTGTACCAAACTGGAAGCTCATTCAAGTTTTTTATATTTTTGAAAGCACGTGACTTTTTAGCTTTCCCAATTAAACAAAGCTTTAGCTTATGCTCACCAGTTGCGTTGCTACAGGCCATGACTGTGACCCTCCCTTTCTTTGCTTCTTTTGTACCCTGGAGCAGATTTCTCATGTTTTGAAGTCAAGCTCTTTTCGGGTAACATACGAAAATTTAGTCCTGTCTCGTCACAATTGTAAATTTGCTCACCAGACAGTCCTTCACTTTCAATAAACTTTTGAAAGTTTTCCTTAAATTTCAGAACACTTTCATCGTTACCAGAAAGTTTTTTGCCACATATTGTTAGGTGCCTTACTCCATACCGCTTCTTCCATCGATCAAGCCAACCGATGCTAGCTACGAATGTTGTCTCGCCTTCTTTCTTTAGCTTTTCATACAATTGAAGAGCTTTTTCCTACCGTATGGGTCCTGATATCAGTGTCCCTTTTTCTCTTTGCTGTCGAAACCATAAATATAGAGCTTCACTAACCTCGTGAAATTCGCTTTCCTTCATGTTTTTCCTTTCTTTCAATGACTCAGTGCACATTCTCTTCAAACACCAAGACTCCATTTCACCCCGCTTCTTTTTCCAATCACCAATTGTACTTCTTCCAACTCCAAAATCCAATATGATTTTATTTACACTTTCTCCTCTGTCCAGTCTTTTTAAAGCACTTAGTTTTTGTACCATAGATAAATTAACTTGTTTTCTCTTCACTGAAGTCGCCATTTTATCAAACTTAAATTAACAAAAATAAAATGAAATAAACTAAAACATGTGCAACAACCTGAGTTAATAATCTCGTACACTACTGAACAAAAGACACACGTCGCCACCACTGCTACTAATCGACTGAGCACGGAATGGCCGATGACATCAGGTGGCAGGTAAATGCAGAGTGGGGGATTAGCGCAGGGTGGGGGTGCATTCCTGGTGTACCGGTGTACCAATCACGTAGTGGAGTGGTTCGCGGACAGTGACCTTGTACAGGTCTGCGTGCACGGGGATTTTCCGTAGCGTGCCTTACTCGCTCCGCGTTCCAGCCAACACTATTTTCTGAGCCAGATGGTGGCCGAGTTATCCGGACTGCCGGGTTATCGAGTGCCGAGTTTGCGGGACTCTACTGTATTATGTGTATTATGAATATAATTAAATAAATGCTAAATAGCTTACTTGGTGCGGGTAAACTCATCTAAATACAAGTAAAGTATTTTCTTAATAGATTAAAAAAGTAAGTAGATGAGATCACACCCGAAAAACAATCTGTACAATACAAGAAATCCATTAAAAATAAAGTAACATAAATAAAAATATAACTTAGAGAATATAAACCGTTGTTTACCATGAAAATTATTCCCTGATCCCACCCTGCCAAACCCATACATAGCATGTGCCCTCTCTCCCACTCAAGGGAGTTACACTGGTGCGGCTTTGTCAAATTACCAAATGTGTCGGATAAGCAAATGTCGAACTATCAAGATTGTACTTTTGGTACACTGTACACATTAACAATGACAATCACCAAATCATCGTGATATATTATTTTGTAAGAGTTCCCTTCCTGCTCCAGGGTACCTGAACCTGGGGGAGTCGGTCCCGCTGGCGGCCCCAGGCCTGGCTGTCAACAAGGAGGAGAGCGTGACGCCGCGGTGCTGGAAGACCGTCTACTACCTGCTGGACCTGTACGCCACCATGCCTGAGACCAAGACCATCGCCCACAGGTGGGGTTGGCACCGGTGGAAGTTACTGGAGGAGGCCTAGGAGTAGCCTAGAATGGCTTAGTGATAGCTTGAACATGTTAGTGATAAAGTCTGGGTCAGAACTGGGGTACTCGTCGGCAGGGCCTGATTAAATATTAGGCTGACTAGGCTGCAGCCTAGAGTGCCAGTCAGAGAAGGGGCACCGTAAGGGCTCAATTTCTTTTTCTTTTTTAATAATCCTGGAAGTTCGGTGTTCAATTGGCTAGAGGGAATTTAGTTTCGTGCGCCCTTTCCTGTCACCACACCTGCTTTATTTTCAGTTTGACACTTCGAAGGTTAGTTTAGTCGTTCCTTAGCTTGTGATTAGGAATGGAAGAGTTCCAAAATTCCAGTAAATTTTTGGGAAAAATAAATCCTGTTTTTTGGGCGGGATTCGTCGTACTTCGGGGTTATTTTGGGGATTATTTATATCCTCGAAAAGGTCATCTGCGGTGCGATCGTCATTTACAGCCAATATAACACAGTGCTATCGTAATTTGCAGCCTACATCACATGGATCCATTGTCAATTACAGCCGTGATTGCTGATGCGGTTGTCATTTACAACCAATATCACGTGGTCCGGCCCCCTTCAATAGTCGGGGGGGAGGGGGCACCAAATCAACTCAAGCCTGCCTCTTAATCAAATCAAATCAAGTTTATTTGCCATAGACTTATAAACTATTGACAATGTCTTGGGATATAATGAATCACAGAGCCAATAGTCAATAAATAAACTTAGCCTACTTTACAAGGTATCACAAGATATTACTAGAAGAAGCAACACTGTTATGACAAAAAAAGTCAGACTGTTAACATAAATAAACAGGCCTAAATAAATATGAGGCCCTGCTCGTCGGAACGGCATCCTTCTTCCAGCAGTTGCCAATGACTCTACAGGCATGTGGGTAATTGCTGTCATTGGCTTAGTGGGTGCCATGATCAGGTTCATTGTAAATGTCAACCTGTCCAATTCAGGAAAATGTTTTGTCAAATCACGATTTAGAGGTAGGGTAAATTATCATTTAACAGCTCATTAAAGTTGGCTCGAGGTGTAACACAACTCTGGGTTAACTACGATCTGACCTTTGGGTAGTTACAGTTCTTTCCTATAAATGTTTTTCTTCATTTAGATCAGCATCCAAAGCTAGGTTAGTAATCACTCAGTAGAGTGGTAAGTCGAAACTGACATATCGCTACAGCATTAATAATGCTAGGCCATGTAGGAGATGGTTAGGGGAGGGATGAAGCAAAGGTTGAAATCTGAATTTTGTATTGTCTAACCACCGTGAAACATGGTAATGGAAAATATTTGTACTTCGTCGGAAAACATTAGTTGTGGTAAATCCCTCATAATGAATGAAAAGCTTAACTTTAAATGGCTCAAATATATTTTTTTATTTTTATACCTAGGTTAGTTGTTTTTGCACCCATTACATATATACTAGTTTCACAAATTTTGTTTAAAACATCTTTAGAGCTACAAATAGCCTAGGAGCTTTTAATTGGGTCTTTGATAGAATGGGAATAGTATAAACCTCAGTTTTGTTTAGTGTCTTAGGTCGACTTTTTCTTGGAAAGCATTCATTAATCTTCATTGTCCGAGCATAAGTACTCTTATCAAGCCTGAACCCAGTTCTCTCCACGTCAGAACAATAGGACAGACACTATTCTTGCCTGTCAATATTGTTCGGGCCTGTCCTTAGGTTAAGGCGGTTTCAAGTAGGAATAACATTAAATAAAGAGGGGTTTGCCGTGAATGAAAGTAATGTACTACTAACTTTACATTTTCAACTAATTTAACACGTTCACTGCTAAAGGAAATTAACAAATCGAATCGTAATGCTAAAAAATTTTATTACATTAAAACATACCTTTATGTGTTGTAATTCATAAAATATGGCGTATAAGTTCATCGGAAGTCCATATGACATCATATTGTGACGTCATACTCATGGGTCAGTACTGACCCCTCAGCACTCAGAGTAAGAACACATATCCAAACTTTACTAAATTCACTAGAAATGTCACTAAAATGATATTTATATGTGATGGTCCATAACAAAATATATAAAAGTTGATTGGAAGTAAATATGACATCATAATGTGAAGTTATACTCATGGGTCAGTACTGACCCATCACCACCCAAAGTCAGAACATAGATCCAAACGACACAAAAATCAGTAGAAATGTCACTAAAATGATGAGTTCTTGAAAAGTAATTATAATTTGACTTGTTACAAATGTATATACAATATTTACAACACCAACCACCCTGACCTTGACCGTGTATTTACCGCTATGCATGGTACTTCTCGTAGCAGGGTATTGGGCACAACGCTGGTTCCCCTGGACATTGAGCGCAGAAGAAGAGAGTTTTCTTCTCCTTCCCTTCCCGATAACACACTTTGCACCTTTTTCTCTCAACTGGTTTCTTAGGGTTCCGTGGAGTAATCTTTGAAAGGACATGTTCTGTTGAACATCGTTTCGGTCGCTTGGGCGATGGTTCAGGCTTGGCAGGCAATAGATGACTTGTAGTCTAAAATCATACAGACTCATGGCTCTGTTCATATTGGCAAAGTTATGCAACTTGAGGGAGTTTATGAGCATCATTTGGATGACGTGAACAAAGATTTTTTTTATACCAACGAAGGCTTTTATGTGCGATCGGATAATATGCCAGAAGTTGGTCGCTCCTGTCGACGCCTTTCATCTTGCCGTTGTACTGGATGATTGGTACTGGTTTTTCTCTAACTTCTTTCCTTTTGTTTCGAGACATCCCCATTTCATTTTCAAATTCAGTGGACAAGTACAAGACTTGACGCTTGTCTTTCCATTTTGCGACGAGTACGCCTTCAGCATATCGTTCGATCTTTTCCTCCTTCTTTAGTTTAGCTGATGTGACAGCTTCGGGGAGATATTTCCTATCTTTCCTCAGAGTTCCGGTACAATATGTACTTCTTTTCAATAGTTTGCTTGCAAGAGGGAATGAATTATAATAATTATCCATAAAAATGCTGTGACCAGCATCCAACTTTCCGCCCATCAGGTGCATCACAACTTTTAGTCCGTGATTTTTTCCCGAAAGTGGCCCATCTTTACCTGAATATATTGTGAAACGAAGTACTAGGCCATCTGTTTCACACAGGGAGTACAGTTTTACTCCATACTTATGGCGTTTTCCCTTAATATATTGGCGGAACAGCAATCGCCCACGCCATAAAACCATTCCCTCATCCAAGGATAGATCTTTTCCTGGATAGTAAAGACGAAGCATCTGGTTGTTGAACCAATCAATAAGTATCTGCACTTTGTTTAGTCTGTTGTCAGACCCTTTGTCATTGTCAGAAAAGTGGAGGCATCTTAAAATTAATAAAAACCTATCACGAGGCATTTGTTCTCTGAAACATCTCAAGTCGAACAAACGATTTGTTTTCCAATAGTCATTTATTCTATTGAGCCTTATTGTTCCCATATGCAGCATCAAACCAATAAAGGTTTTTAGTTCAGGAACTGTAAGTGGTTGCCACTTATTTATTCTAGATGCAGGCGACAATGCAGGTCCAAAAAAAACCTCCAGAGCATACTTATTAGTATATTTCACAATGGCCTCGAGTGTGCTTGCATCGTCAAGTATTAGTAAAAACCAATCGATAGGTTTATTGTTACCTGGGGTGTCCACAAGTAATTTATTTTCTCGTGTAAAATGAAACCTGCGCAAGCCTTGAGTTACTGCAGACCAAATAGGGGCGTATTCTAAGTCTTCTTCTTCGAACAGTTCTCCCCACTCATCAGCTGATCCCTCAACCTCCTCTTCAGCACCACTGGGCTCGCTATCGCCGTCATGTTCACTCCCAACACTCGCATCTTCCTCACTGTCTTGTAATAAGTTATTATCGTTCTGTGATGTAGATACCATTATCATAAGTAAATAACATCAATAACACCCACAAAGCACAAATAGCACGGCGCGGCACGTGCGCGGTAACGTGGGTCAGAACTGACCCAGCCGGGTGAGCGGTAGGGCGACGCGACGCGGGTACGATCCGAACAGAGGTTAGAATACGATGTACACTACACGCTAACGCAGTATAGGTCCGCCACCGCCTGACGCTAGGCGCACACTGAGCAATAGACTGATGCACTGTAGCGTGGGTTAGTACTGACCCTGCCGCATGAGCGCTGCGATTGCCATGGGTCAGTACTGACCCACCCGCAGTGAACGTGTTAATCTGGAATTAGGGTTGTTTTAGATAATGAATTAGGGTTGTGAAAGAATGTAATGGTTTCTGATAATTTTACATTTTTAACTAATTTAAACTGAAATAACTTAGAAACACCCTGTTTTAGCTAAAGTATGGGGTTCCAATGGTACAGAACGTTATTTGTATAGGGATTACTCTACTTCCATCGCACATACATCACATTTGTACTCCATTCTCCAAAATAAAGCTACCTTTTAATTACTTTTTTTCTGTGATATAATCAAAAGTGTTCAAACCCATGAGTAAAATACAAAGTTGTAATGGTCTGACATATGTTTCCCAGCCGCTTCTCTGTTGGCGGCGACGTGTCCGAGGGTTACAAAGGCAACCGGAAGTACGACATCCTGCCCGAGGTCAAGTCCAATGAGGATGTGGAGAGAGGAGAGCATCCGGTGGCGTCCACGCCGATACCCCCCCTCAACCTCAACACCGGAAACCAGCGGGAGCTGAGTGAGTGGATGGTTGACGCTTGTCTGACAAGTATAGTGTGTCGATGGATATAATAGCTTTGCTAAAGCTATCAACACTCGAGTTTAAAATTTGTCAACATTCTTGTGAATGGTGTCTGAACTAAGCAGTTGTACATAAAACCCTTCTGCCTACCTCCATCTCTAAGCATTGCAGGGCCAGAAAAATCTAATTATTTCAGGCCTGTAGTTACAGACTTTAACTCAAGCCCCCATAAACCACATCTTCTTTAAAATATATAATCTATACAATTTTGACTAACTAAATCTTGTCTTTATCAACAATTAGATTAAATTTGTTATTTTACAAACATTTGTGACCCATTATTTTGTGCAGACAATACAATAACAAGCGCTGCAGACGAAAATGAGCTGTTGGAACTCTAGGCTCAAATATGATTTCCAGATTGAGCTAAGCGAGAAACGCTCAATCTGAATAATGAGCAAATGCATAATTTATTATTTATTTAATGAGCATAATGGGCAAATGCTTGTTTTGTTTTCCTCTAGTCTATTTTCTCTAAGCATAAGCTCCTCCATTACCAAACCTTACTCTTTTGTTAGCTGTACCTTCACATATGTCCCTCAGACCTGGGCGGGGAGCGCACGCGGCTCGTGGTTCTGGCAGTGGCTAAGATCCACCGCACCCGACTGCTGGCCACGCTCAGCGGGCTCAAGCTGGAGGCGGAGATCACCAACCTCCACTCATCCCTCACCGTACGCAAGAAGACCCGCCCCGCCAGTCTGGAGTGTTCGCTCACCGGCCATGTGGGGCGGACCATGATCGTGCTGCTGGAAGGGGTGGCACCCAACCAACAGTCAGTATAGTGGTTGTGTGGGGAATTGTCACTGTATTAGTTTAGTTAATTCAGTTAATTAGTTATAATTTTTTCAGTCAGTGGCTTTATGATTGGTCAGGGAATGTTGACGGTGTTTGATTACTTTTTTATACGTAACCTCGGACTAATTTGGTGGCAAATTAATCCGGATAGCAAAAAATCCGGATACTGAAGCTATTAACATCGCATAAATAACAATTGGGACACTAGCGCCGGCAATATTGATACTGAAAATTGTGTTGAAAGACTTTAAAACTGAATAGACACAGTGTTTGTTTGACTGTCGTGTTACACAATTCAAACGCAGCTACAAACGCAACATAACCTCACAATTTGCTGTTAGTAATGAACGATCAACCAACAAGGTTAAATGTATCTGGAGGTCTCGTCCTGGGTAATAAAGTGAAGCCTAGATGGTTGGCCGCCATTTTCCTAAGGTAACCAATAGGGGTGGGCGAGTATTGTTTTCATAGAGTAAGATGTTGGTTGCCAAGGGAGCCGTTTACAGATGGGCAAATGGTGGTCAACCATTTAGGCTGCACTTTTTTACACTTTTTTAGTAATAAGTGGATTACACAAGATATAAAGAACAAAAAAGCGAGTATTATAGAGTTAAGTCATGACTGCCGTTTAATGCATGATGATAACAAAAAATCCATTTTGAAAGTAAAGAAAAAAGAACTTAAAAAGGACATAGTTAAATTGAAAAAAGAATATTTTGGTAATAAAATAAATCAATCTGATAATGCTACTAAAACCACATGGAAATTATTAAATCAGGATATTGGTATCTGTAGCGACTCTCAATTGGAAATAGGTATTTTTGAACAAAATAAAGTTATAATAGATCCAGTAGAAGTAGGTAATAAATTTAATGATTTTTTTATTGATGTCGTTGATGAGGAGATACTACCTAATATTAGTTCAAACCCACTGTCGTTTTCAAAGGAGTATGATAAAGGATCTTCACCTAAGGGACCTTTCCGTTTTGAACAAATAACTGAGGAACAACTGGATAAGATAATAATATCATTTAAAAACAAATTATCATCTGGAGTGGACGAAATCCTTATAACATTGATAAAAAATGTTAAAGACCTAATCTTAAAACCTCTAGTTCATCTCATAAACTCTTCGCTTATAAGTGGTATATTTCCTGACCAACTTAAGATTGCAAAAGTCAAGCCAATCTTTAAAAAAGGGGACCAAAAAAATGTGTCTTGTTATAGACCAATTTCTATTCTGCCAACTTTTTCTAAATTGTATGAAAAGGTTGTCTATAACCAATTATTAAATTTTTTAGAACTGACAAATTTGTTAGATCCACAACAACATGGCTTCAGGCCAGGCAGGTCAGTCACAACAGCTGGCATTGAATTTGTTCAAAATATAATTGACAAAATTGATAATGGGGAAAAAGTTGTAGGTGTTTTCTTGGATTTAACTAGAGCCTTTGACAGTGTATCTCATAAAATCTTGATTGAATCATTAAAATCCCACCACATAAAAGGGAAAGAACTCACTTGGTTTGAGTCTTACCTCCATGAAAGGAAACAATGTGTAGAAGTAACACAAGTAATAGAAAAAAAGTACAAATATATAAATTATGTGACATCGGCACTACGAACGGTGAAGTATGGGGTCCCCCAAGGTTCCATTCTGGGGCCCTTACTGTTCCTTTGCTACCTCAAAGGTCTTCCTGGAGTAGCATGGGGGACCAACAGCTCAGTCTGTTTGTATGCCAATGATACAAATTTAATAATTTCAGGGAAAAGTAAAGAATCAGTTGAAATTGCATCATACATCAACTTAACACTAGTTAAACAGTTCTTTGAATCTAAAAATCTCCTAATAAATTCAAGAAAAACAAATTTTTTACTTTCTCCCCCTATACATTACATAGTATATGGAGAAAGTATTGTTTTCGTAAAAATTTTCGAATTTGAGTTGTTAGTGGAAATATTTGTTTTGGTGCTCCCTGAACCCAAAAAAGTGGTTTTTACGTGATGTCTGTCTGTGTGTGTGTGTGTGTGTCCGTGTGTGTGTGTGTGTGTGTGTGTGTGTGTGTGTCTGTGTGGATGTGTACAGAGCTAGAGCCCTAACCTATGGGCCGAATTTTATGAAATTTGGTATGTAGGTACTAATCCACGATATCTCCAGGCGTTTTTTTCGATTTTTTGGATTTTTGATTTTTAAGGGTAATTATCCCCCAAAAACCGCCAAAAAACATGAAAAATCAAAATTTCTCAAAAACGGCTCTAACGATTTTGATTAAACTTTCGTGGTTTGTAGAACTTTAGGTTTGCAACAAAATGACACCACCCGCATTTCTGGAAAAATTCGGGTTCAGAAATTACAGGACTTAAAACATCCAAAATTCAATTTTTTGGATTTTTCATAAAAAATTATAAATGTTAAAAAAGATTACTATTCACCATTAAAAGGAGCTCAAAAAACTAAATAAATTAGTATTTTAAATTACTATTCTACGATTGCTAGTTACGGAGAAAATTTAAATTTTCATTTAGCGGTAAACGCAGTACGTTGTCCAATGTTATTCTTATGGGGAATACAAATATAACAATTTCTCTCTTATTTACTGATCAATTTCATTAAAATTTGATATGCAGGTCAAGTTAGCATTGACCAACAGATGATGTTCGAAATGTGTTGCTATTTAACCCTGGGGGGGCAAGGGGGCATTTCCCCTCTCAAAACCACTGTATGTGGCAACGGACTCTATAGTGCCTCCCAAAAAGGGATTTGGGTGGATATTTCTGAAAACAACTATTTTAGACAATTTTCTGTACATTTATCTGTACTTCATATTCTATATTTAGTAAATACAAAAATGTTCATTAAAATTTGGCTAAAAGGGAGAAAGTATGTGTCAGTTTCCTGATACCGTTTATTATCATTCTCTACTAGACAATCAAAAACAAAAATTAATCCAATTATTAAAATAGATGAAGATGAGATACTACGAGGAAGCAGTACAACATTTTTAGGTATGATCATAGATGAAAATTTAAGTTGGGATAGATATACCGATAAAATTCTAAATAAAATATCATCTGGAATGTATGCACTTCGAAGAATGTCCAAAATTTTTAATTTTAAAACCTTAAAGGTTTTATACTTTGCTCTCATAGACTCATACATATCTTATGGGGTTAGCATTTATGGAGCAACCTCAAAAAAGAACTTGAAATCCATTTTAAAAATGCAAAAAAAAGCTATTAGAATTATCCTTGGACTTAGAAATAAAGACTCGGTTAAGACAAAATTTAAGGAACTAGAGATTCTTACAGTTTTTTCTCAGCATGTGTTTAACACTGTGAAATATGTAAAAGAACACAACATCCCTCAGATGGAAGCTAGAAATCGACTATACAACACAAGAAGTTATTTAACTTTTGATTCCCATAGACTTGAGTTGTTTAAAAAAAAGTTAATTATAGAGGCATACAATTTTTTAAGCACATTCCAGATGACATAAAGACAGTCCAAAATCTTTCAGAATTTGTCAAAAAACTAAAGCAGTTTTTGATTGAGCATCCCCTATACTCCTTTGAAGAATTAGCTACGATAAATAATGACATGTAAATTAAATAAGTAGTTTATAAGTATATTTTTAAAACGATTTTGACACTATTCATCTGTAACAATTGTACAGTTGACGAATAAAGAATTATTTGATTTGATTTGACACGAGATGAGGCCTTTAAATATATGTAACCTCAAATCAAATCCAAATATCTTTATTCGTCTCTTGCACAAAGGTACAATAAAAACCTTGTTAGTACATTAATACATTGTAGTTGCGTCTGGGACTCAGAAGGCGCTAGCGCAGGAGAAAAATTGTGATTTGACAGTACAGTCAACTCCCGATTGTCCGGGAGCGGGTTAATCGGGTTGCGGTTTAACCGGGGTCAAGAGAGGTTTTTATCCATCCCCTTCTAAACATAAATAGAGCAATAATACAATTTATTTTGCTAAATTATCTCCAGAATCGGATTTATTTTACTTTGTTTATAAGAATGAATACTATTCAAACAATTTAGTAAACACAACATAATCTGAGAGTCTGTCATCTCGCTAATGAGCCGTGGACGTATGATGGGGAGCGATGACCTTGTTACTGCTCTAGCCACTGCACTTGGCTGGGCAGAGCGACGGACGGATGTTCGGACACGGACTTCTAAAAATAGAAACATGTCAAAACAATCACCCTTCCCGCCGTTGTTCACCTTCAAGGGGTTTTTTCCCCAGTGCAGAATTAATTAGCATACTGTTCGGTGTAGTTTAGAGAGTTTGGTGTTTAGAGATTTTTAACCTATTAAATATCATTCAGCATTTTGGTGGTTGTGGATAGTATTTACTGCTATCAACCATTGCTAGTATTAACTATTATTATCTTGATTGTTTGTAGATGTTATCACACTCTAAAGATTTTCAAAAGTATTTAATTTACATAAATATACCTTAAATGAGATTAAAACACAGTATTGTGTATAAAAATGTTGATAAACCTTTATTATATTCGTAATATTCAATTTATTGAATCCCTTTGTTTTAACCGTGGTTTTGGTTTATCCGTGACCCTCCAACCAGTCATTACCCCGGATATTCGGGAGTTGACTGTAATTTACTTTTTTTTCGGGCAATCTCGTCCGAACTGTAATTTACTTTTTTTTTCAGGCAACCTCGTCCGGTTAACACGGGATCTGGGTCCGGATAATCTGAGGTTTACTGTATTTAGTTTTTAAGGAACAATTTTGTTTTGTTTCTAAAAAAGCCTCAATTGCCCATTGCCATAGACCAATAGGCCTGTGCAGTGATCTAAAGACAATGAGGCCTAGCCATAGCAAGCCATGGTGACTGCGAATATCGTAACAGTAAGCCGGGATCGAACCTACACTGGACCATATCTGACTTGCGAGGCCAGCGCTCTACCTCAGAGCTACAGCGTCCGGTCTTAGTTTATCTTTGAATTGCAACAGTAAATATAACTTTTTGTTGCAGGTTTATGAACATTGCCATTACAATAACTACTTCTAGCTTGCCTGAATTTCATAGTCTTCTAATACTATTGGAGAAGTGTATTTAATTTCCCTTTAGTATTAATTATTTTAGTATTTTTGACACTTAGTATAGATAATAAACGGTATCAGGAAACTGACACATACTTTCTCCCTTTTAGCCAAATTTTAATGAACATTTTTGTATTTACTAAATATAGAATATGAAGTACAGATAAATGTACAGAAAATTGTCTAAAATAGTTGTTTTCAGAAATATCCACCCAAATCCCTTTTTGGGAGGCACTATAGAGTCCGTTGCCACACACAGTGGTTTTGAGAGGGGAAATGCCCCCTTGCCCCCCCAGGGTTAAATAGCAACACATTTCGAACATCATCTGTTGGTCAATGCTAACTTGACCTGCATATCAAATTTTAATGAAATTGATCAGTAAATAAGAGAGAAATTGTTATATTTGTATTCCCCATAAGAATAACATTGGACAACGTACTGCGTTTACCGCTAAATGAAAATTTAAATTTTCTCCGTAACTAGCAATCGTAGAATAGTAATTTAAAATACTAATTTATTTAGTTTTTTGAGCTCCTTTTAATGGTGAATAGTAATCTTTTTTAACATTTATAATTTTTTATGAAAAATCCAAAAAATTGAATTTTGGATGTTTTAAGTCCTGTAATTTCTGAACCCGAATTTTTCCAGAAATGCGGGTGGTGTCATTTTGTTGCAAACCTAAAGTTCTACAAACCACGAAAGTTTAATCAAAATCGTTAGAGCCGTTTTTGAGAAATTTTGATTTTTCATGTTTTTTGGCGGTTTTTGGGGGATAATTACCCTTAAAAATCAAAAATCCAAAAAATCGAAAAAAACGCCTGGAGATATCGTGGATTAGTACCTACATACCAAATTTCATAAAATTCGGCCCATAGGTTAGGGCTCTAGCTCTGTACACATCCACACAGACACACACACACACACACACACACACACACACGGACACACACACACACACACAGACAGACATCACGTAAAAACCACTTTTTTGGGTTCAGGGAGCACCAAAACGAATATTTCCACTAACAACTCAAATTCGAAAATTTTTACGAAAACAATACTTTCTCCATATACTATGTATAGGGGGAGAAAGTAAAAAGCAGCAGGTTTAAAGGAATCTAGAACAATTCAATGGATGTACTTGCTAGTTTGAGTTTTCAGTAATTTTTATTCTCAAGTGATACTCTCAAGTTTAAACAGATCGTTGAAAATCAAGAAAGCTTTCCTTCCTGAATATCGGTGTCTAGCTATGGTTAAAACCCAAAATGTCAGCAGATTGAATCTTTCAAATCATTCAGACATTTATTCTGATTTCCCCAAGAAACTTGAGTTTTAAAAAACAGTAATGAGAGGTTACACATAGTACAGTAATAGTTTTACATACATTAATATTTATAGCCAAGCAATAAAACCCATGTTTTCTGCCCTAGCTTAAAATTGTTTAAACTACTTCATTTCTCAACTGTCCAGGACGGTGGTGAAAGTGACGGTGGGTAAGTCGCAAGCGTTGTACTCGAGTGTGACGCGGCGAGGGAGGGACAAGAACTCCGGGCTGCTGACCATCGGGGCCGTGGCGGTGGACATCCCTCAACACCCGGTGGCCCTGCACGGCATGATGACCCGGGGCAGCAAGCAGCTGTCCTCCACACTACAGGTAAATGTTGATAACAGTGACAGTTCTGTCGTGATAAAACAAATTTTGATTATTACACTTTATTGTAGGAGCCTCAGTTCAAATTTTATCCGGTTTGGTGTTTAGGAAAAATTGGCTGACAGTTGCCCTCAGTTATTTATTCTGACTGAGTATTTAAAAAAAAATTTTAATCACTTTTTGCTAAGCCTGTCTTTATGAATAAAGCTTGATTAAATTGATCAGTGCTGATGAACTGAGGTCCGGTTGCAGTTTCAGCCTATGTAGTGCAGCCTTTTGTAATTTCCGTCTGTGTTGAGTGGTACAGAAAAGATTTTGGCTAATATGATGCAATTTATGGGCAATATCTCATGATTTGTCTGTGTTTTACAGGGATTGTTTGGTGCTATTGCCATTTACAGCTGAGATTACGTGGTATTATCTTAATTTACGGCCGATCTTACATTGTGTGATTATATTTCTTTGTCGGTGTTACACGTGGTGTTATTCATAGCTGATATTACGGTATGTGATTGTCATTTAAGTCCGATATATTTTTGTGTGATCACCATTTCCAGCAGAATTTACACTATGAGGTCATCATTTACAGTTGATATTATGCATCCCAGCTCTTAAATACAAAGCTACTGAGACTGAGACCATTGTTTCTCATTTTGGTTTTTTCCACAAAAACCATTAAAACCGATAGCTGACAATCCAGTTCTCTCTGACAAATTATTATTTGATGGTTAGGGCCAATCCAAGAGGTGACTGTTAAACCAAGAATAATACTAAAGCACTACCATAACCTCTGGATCCTACACATGTTGCTTGTGCAGGAGTTGCGTGTGACCCGCACGTCCAGTCGCATGTCCCGGGGCACGACAGTGGACGACGTGGACTCGGCCCCGCAACACTCGCCCGGCCACTCGCGCCCCGCCGTCGCCCCCGAGCCCCACCGTCACCACCTGGCCGAACCGAACCTGCTGCTGCAGCCACTCGTTATGCAGTTCAGCGTCGTGCTGCAGGTTTGACATAACAGAATAAGGGAGATATAAGTTAGGATGGTGTTCTCTCATGGAGCTCACAAATTGAGAAGCTCAAGAGCCTCTTTATTATTAGAACAGTCAGTTAATCGAATAATTTAAAGCTCTCTAAAATAGTTTATCGTAGTATTTTTTAATCCCATTTATTGTATTCTGTAGCCTTGTGGGGAGGCACAAAGTGCAATCTGGAGAAAATGTTTGTCATAAAATAAGCCTCACCCTTCCTTGTTTATGTATTTTTGAGTCTGTATTTCATGTTAAATCTCAACACCTAATTATTAACAGTGAAAAACATAGTTATAACTCAAGAAGGAAAATTTATTTTCATGAATACCATAGGCTTATTTTGTACGAGAGAAAACCACAGTACGCACCTTTAAAGCTCCTCCAAGCTCTTTCACGGAACATTTCAACAATCCTAGATTTTGGTCATTCTAAATGTTGCTAAAAAATGTTCTACTTCAACACTCCTTTTATGATTTACCTAGTTATCTCATCTGTTCAACCAATCAGTCCCTCTGAAGCCTGGCCTGTAACTGTTGCAGAGCTTGAGCATCACCGCGGCACTACTGCCCTCACTGCAGGCCCAGTACAAGATGGATCAGGTGACCAGCACTGGGGTGACAGGCAGCAAGGCCAAGTTCATCATAGACCTTCCTCACCACTCGCTATCCTTCTCTACCAAAGTACAGGTAAGTGCTCAAACATTGCAAAATTTCATGAAATTTGAGAGGAAAATATTATTTCCTGTCCCATCTCATAACAAAATGTAATCCCTTCCATTCCTAGTTATCTGACCATACTATTAAATTAGCAGTAGGGGTGTTTTCGAGTACCTGTAGAGTATTTTATAATATTCAAAGGCCGAGCGAGTATTAAGAGACTACTCAAAAATTTGAGTCGTGTAATTGAAAATATCATAGCTACACCCGCCGTGTACCCACGTTTACGCCGCTAACCAATGTTTATCAAAATAAGTGACTAAAATAAAGAAAAATAAGCCTAAAATCTAGTTTTAGCTTATATGAAAGGAGGCAGTGACAGGTGAGTTATTTATGGATACCTGTGAGTTAAAATAAGTAAGAGAGGAGTACAGGGAGTGTTTGGGTTGGGGGCAAAAAATCACTTTCTAGTTAAAATGTTCTGGTTTTCATAAACTAACCCAAAATCTTTGTATGGATATATATTTGTAATACTTGTCTTTTGTTTATTATGGTTGTTGAAAACAGTATATACATTTTTTTCTCATTAAAATCTTTGTTCATTCATGGTTAAATTAAGGTTAAAATCAAATAAATAATAACATTAATAATTATAATAATTAATGAATAAAGTATTGTTTATAATTAAAGTTTAATATGTAAACACATTGTCTTCAATAGAAGAAATTAAATTAGTTTTTTTTTTTACTTTTAAAGAATTACTCAACTCGATACTCGAGTAGTTTAGTTCAGTACTCGACTCGATTTAAAAAAAAAAAAACTACTCGCCCACCCCTAATTAGCAAGAACATATGGATAGGACAAGCAGGCTTACCTTGGGAAGTACATGCATCCTAGCGCACTAACACTACAAAACAAACATGAAAGAATATATCAAGGCCATTGACCTCTTTGGCACTTGGAGAAGAATTATTATTATATTTATAGAATTGGGTACTGACAATAAAGATAGGAAAGCAGCATACCTGTTGGTGAAGCTGCAGACAGACATTTGTTGTTTATCGTTTAAATACGTTGATTGCTTTTGTTACATTTTTATAGGGAACGGTCCTTGTTCTAACAATGACATTTTATTAGAAATCAGTAATTAATAGCCCAATGGCAAATGGTAGCTGGGTCCTTTACCTTCACAAAATTTGCAAATATTGTTTGGGATTGATCTGGTGAACGTCGGATTTGTTGTAACATGTCCATATCACAGACTTTCAAAACCACAGAGTTCTTTCTGGGAGCAATCAACAGATAAGCAATAGAATTGATATAGAGTGGAAAACAAAACATTGAAAACAACAAACATTAGCATAAAGATCAACTGTGCTTGATATAGAGTAGAAAACAAAACATTGAAAACAACAAACATTAGCATAAAGATCAACTGTGCTTGATATAGAGTAGAAAACAAAACATTGAAAACAACAAACATTAGCATAAAGATCAACTGGCACAACCTTACACTCTCACACGACAACTGTAAGAAAAATTAATCATATAACCGGTTAATTATCCAAACCAATAAACAAAGTATGTTTATCGACTCTTAACCGGACTTAACTGTTTTTTGTACTACTACTGTTTTTTGTTTTTTTGTTTACTAAGCCTGATTGGCAACTGTTCTTTGAATCTACATCAGGTATGTTGTGAGTTGTACAAATTCATTCCACCACCTTGGATTGATCAACTTTGCTATACATTACTACATTTTTGTAATTAGCTGCACTAACCTGTTGACAGGTAACGGAGGCCAATCTGCCTTCGGAAGCCAGCATAGAGTTGCCCAAGGTCCACGTATCAGCTGAGTACGTGTTGGATGGAGTGCAGCCAGCGGAAGGGCCTTTCTTCGGACAAGGTGCGGTGTACAAAAATATAAATTGAATTGAATCTGATAGGATTTAAAAAGCAAAAATATATACTGATCAAATTGCAGTTTTGTCTGTTCAAAGCTTATAGTCTTGAATTTGTTCATTATTTTGACATTTTTTTCATCAGAGAGGTCGAATTGTGTTTAAAGTCTGTATGCTTATGTCTGTTTGTGTGCTTTTCATGAGAAAACAGGAATGTTATGAGTTCATCTTGTATAGCTCTTCTTATTGATTTTAATTTTAAATTAATACATACATCAATCAATAAAATTTGTTATTTTAACGAGGCCTTTCAAGTAACCTTAAATTTACTTAGTTGTTCGATAACGTTAGGATGATTAATTTGTAATTGAAAGGCCTTGTACAAAAAAATTAAATTTTATTGATTGATGTATGTATTAATTTAAATTTTAAAAATTATTTTAATTGTTGCAACTCGAGAATTTCATCTATATATTTAATTCCGTAAGCGAATCGGTCCCCACGAAATATCTCGAGCTAGGAAGAAGTTAAGTTAGGTTATTACGATTCATTTTAAATCTTGAGGTTCAAGGACGGTGGGAAAAATATCAGAAATGTCAAAAATTACGTGGGCTACGCCCCACTGGACTTCAAAGATCCAATGATTTTCTTTTGGAAATATCACTGCAGTATTTTTATTAATAAGCAAAATAAACTATGATCAGCTGTGATTACCCACTTACACAAAAACCATATGTTAGGGGCTATAGCCCCTGTAAGCCACTACTGTTATTTTAAGAGTACACTCGGTTGGGTTGGGTTGGGTTGGGGTTGGCTTTTGCCTGATGTATCAAAATTATTGAGAATTTTTTTTATAATGTATTGCGTTGATTTTATTTTTCAAACGACTGCTCTTGTTTGAATCTTCAAACCAAACCAACCTATAATCATTCATAAAAAGACATGTTAAAATTATGAAAAACCACATAAAAAATTAATACAGTACTTGTAAATTTCTCAGCTGTTCTCTTAACAGGCCTTGGGTGAGTTTTCAAAATTTAAGTTTTTGTTGATTTTATTTACAGCAGCGTATAATGTTAATAATGTTAAAGCTTGGTAAAAGTAAGATAATTATTTAGCCCACTCTCAGATAATTGAGCTAGCTCTTGTAATATAGCTCAGAAACTAAACCTGAACTATGAAATTCTAACAGAAGCAGTTGCAAGATAATGAATATTACTCAAACATTCTAACCAAAATTCAACTGAAAAATATGTTTATAAGCATAAAATTATATACAAATTATAAAAAGCCAACGTTAATCTGAAAATGAAATCTCACATATTCAAACTTGTTCTATAATTTTCTGTAGCCTTCTCTGGGTTACTCATCACACTTAAATCAAAAAGTTTCTTTTTCTTAAAAAAAGTCATGAGACGTGGTAATTTATTTAGTTATTCGCCTTTCATCAGAAAGTTGCCTGTTACAGATGGTGTTGTTCTGAGGCACGGCAACTATATCAGTGCAGTCGCCGATATTGGTACGTTCGAACACTCACTAACAACAGATCTGCTGAACCATCTGGTGTTTGTGCAGAAAGTATTCATGAAGGTAAATAAAGCTCTTTATAATCTTCTTATTAATATGATATATTCAATTAGAGTCTTTAAACATGTTCTAACCAATCACTCTTGTTTTTAGGAAGTAAATGAAGTTGTACAAAAGGTGTATGGCGGAGAGAAGCCTGTGCCGTTGTGGTTCGAGGATTCCGATGATTCCTCAAACTCGTCTACAGTCAAGCAAATCCTGTTTACTCTAGTCATCAGAATCAAGGTATGTAAGTCTAATTATAGGTGCAATGTAAGAAGAGAAATTATCATTTATGTAAAAACGCACAGGGTGTCTAACAATCCTGCAAGTCCTGCACAAATCATGATTTTGGAAACGCTCTTGCAGAAGACCCGTTTTTGCTTCATGCTCCTAATTTTTGTATTTTTTGTCCAATACAACTTGCCCACTTTTTTTTCATTAATTTTTCTGTTACTTTTTACACTGAAATAGTTTTAGTTAGGCTACCTTGTTTGGTTTAAGTTATCCTTTTCTTGTCCAGGTGTCCAATTTCAAGATTGTTATAACCTCTTCATCAGGCTCTAATTAGTTTCTCACTCACATGAGGTCATCAGAATTTAAAAACACACCGGATATGTAAAACAAACACAAAATAACACTAACATAAGAATAAAACTTCACAAAAGATTACAATTTTGCTAACACACTAGAGATGGGTCATTGCAGTTCCGATGGCAGTCCCTTGCAACTTCCCCGTTGCACCCTTGGACCCATTTCACAAAGCAGTTGCATTGCAACAATAGTAGACATTGCGACTTGGCCGTGACGTGGCTATAGCGCTAGGCGCGATGCGTCATCAACGTTTCATTGCGATGCGGCTTTGCGCTCTGCCACGACACTGCTACAGCTATGACAGCCAACAAAAAGAGAAAAAAAAATCAGGGAAGAAAAGCAAAAAAGCTGTAATTATGTTGAAAAAGTCAGCAAAATCGTTCAGAAATAAGGCAAACTGATATTTGAATTGATTTAAATCTGTCACTGTGCAAGAGTATTCACTAAAAGGTACTTCTTGATCACAGCAATTAAATACGGTGCCAACAAGTAAGTAATAGTTTCACCACACACAAGAATCTAACAATATTTAATCAAAGTCCTTTAGTCAGGAAATGTTCTCTCTGAATTTTGAAGAACTCAGGATATTCTTGTTGGTTTGCTAGGCACTCTGCTGTCAGGTTGTCTTTTTCAAGTGATCTTTGTGAGACAAAATTCTCCTGGAACCTGAAGGGGTTTATATTTCTTCTTATATGTTTCCTGTATGCTCCGCTAACAGTCACTTTGCCATTTCTGTGTTCAGAGGATCCAGCTGACCGCCACGACGCCCACCAACTGTGCGGTGAGGCTTGAGACTGGAGCCGTGGACTTCCAGCTGTCCAACAGAGTGCAGAACGTGTCGGGAGCGGCGCAACCCAACGCGGCTCTCAAGATCTTCGGTAAGGCGCAGGTCGACCTGAACCTCAGCCTGGGCCAGCTGATCAAGAACGTGCTATTCGAAGAGGCCGAACCCGAGTTCCAGCAGTTCGCCTTCTTTAAAACCAGGATCGGTAAGTTATTCAGTTTATTGATTATGCTTCTAAAGTCAGTGGTGACTGATTATATGGTAACTTGCACAAGTACTTAAGGTTAATTATACTTGTGTACTTGATGTGAGCCAGAAATTGCTTAGAAGTGGTTTAAGTTTTAAAAACAGATTACAGTGCAGATCAATATTTGTTCATCTGGGAGTGGCGTGATGAAATAGTTTTTAAATGCTTATTTTTTATCTATGGTTACTTAATTCTATTAAAACATGCCTGTGATCCTATGCTAAACGTGTTTACATTAAGCCTAATATAGTTAAAGGGATTGGTCTGTTTTTTCCGATACTGAATTAATAATGATTAATATAGCAAAAGATTGCCTTGAATTTTACTTGAACGAAAATGTCTTGGTGGTTTTTAATTTTCTATTCCAGTGTATATGTTATAAGCTGCCCTCAGCGTTCTTTTTTCCTCAAAGCTCAAAGGTTAAGTCCAACAAGTTCGAGAGGTTGTTTCCATAAGAAAACCTTTGCTTAAACGCTAATTTTGGAATACATGGAACCAAGTGGGAAATCTGCAGTGAAGGTATTGCTGTGAAAACACCCTAACATATTGCTTAACAAAATTTTGTTAGGATTCAAACATGTGTCATAATTCAGAACATGTCAAAAATTCCCCGAGGACTTCGTCCCATTAAAGCTTTAGAAGTTTTAATGTTTTTAATGGCAAATGATGAATTCATTTGATCAGATGATTATATAAACGTGTGTATTAGACGTTAAGTTCATCAGCTTCTCCAAAGAATACAGCAAAACAAAATTGTTTTTATTCTCCTTGAATCTTCTTGGTCTTGGACTGGGATTGTCAGGCCTAGTTATTGTTAAGTTAAAAAACAAAATGTATAATTTTGTAAATGTAAATGTACAATTTTAAATACACCGTAAGTAAACAACAGGAACAGATGTTGCAAACTGAAAATCAATATGTAGATTGTGTTACTGTAGTGTCAGTACAATCTGTATAATTGGAAGTCTGAAAGCAAAAAATGCAATGACGAATCAGTCTTTCCTGTAAAAAAACACTAATATTTACTCGTTTCCTTGGCTGCAGGTTTACGTAACGCGTTCCAAGGGGAGATGGTGGGGCCGGGCAGTGAAGACAAGGAGGTGGTGCTGATCACTCTCAAGCGGCCGCTGATCTACATCCAACCCATGGCCGTGGACAAGGCCATCCTGGTGTGGCTCAACTACAAGAACGCCTACGAGTATTGGGCGGAGCAGAGGTCCAGTTTGAACAAGGAGGTGCTCACGGCCACTCAACAGGTATTGTGATAGATTTGTATGTCTTTAACTAATTATCGGGAAAATATGACTAGGACGAGCAGTCTTACCTTGGAAAGTATAGGCATCCTACTGATAGCACACTTACACTACAAAACACACACAAAAGAATTTTTCAAGGCAACTGGCCTCCTTTTTTTAACTTGGAGAAGAATGGCACCTGTCAGGAAGTCAGTCACTAGTGGTGGAGCAGGTTTGCCACCTATATTTTTTGTTTCATATTAATTAGCTGAGCTTAGAAACTTCCGATTTAAATTAATTAAGGCTTAAGAGTCAGCGGGTGTTGAAGACCTAAGGCCTGGTTTCCACAGCAAAGTAATTCGCACGACATTTGTTAAGTAGCTGGCGCTTTTTTTCACCAACTGACTGCTGACTTGCACTTGTCTAGGACCATTTCACTTATTCACCAATGCAATTCTACATGTCACCAACGCAACTAGGGTGCATTTTAAGGTGAATATGGATAAATTATGATGGTAGAATGGGTGAGATGCCTTGTGTAGATTTGTTACTGACTAAGACGGACTGATTCTTTAGTCAGGATCAAATTTGCACGTTTTCTCTAATGTATGTCAGTTGCCTATAACATTGTATTGGTCATGTAATAAAAACCAAAAACAGACAGCTACTTTGCGCCGGGAGTTAGCTACTGTCACTATTTAACTGTTGCATCAGTTACTCACACGTTCCGTTTACACGGTGCATAGTAGAAACCGCCAGCAACTGTCACTGGCTCCTGACATTACTATTTGGCACCATGGAAACCAAGCCTGAATGTACATCCAACCCAAGTAGTGTCAATCGTAGACAATGGTCTGTGTTTTCTGTGATTTAGGTCCTATGAATCGTAGGCTAGTACAAGACTTTTGTACTAAGAGCCCCAAATTATTCATATGGGTCGCAATGTATGATATTTTTGTTGTTTGTATATTTTTCCTGTTAGTGAAGAGGTTACACATATGATACAACATTCTGATTTCATTGCAGGTGTTTGAGAAGATGCCATTTGAGAAGCTGAGCACCCCACACCTGGGAACACTGTTTCTTCAGTTGACAGTAGAAGACATGGGGATTTGCGTTCCCCTCAACCCGCTGCCTCCAGTAAGTTTGTTTTTATCTCATGCCTTTTAATTTTGATTGATAGGTATTGTGTAGTCTATAAACGTGTCTGTTGCAATGACAAAAAACTTGACTGTATTATTTGTCAGGTCAAAACAAGTAAAAATACCCCCGTAGCAGCAAACCTGCATACTCAGCAAATTTCCAATGCATATATATGTATCTTAAGACTACATAAAGCCACACAGCAAGTTTCATCAATATACATTCATAAATAAACGATTTATGACATTTTAATTATTCTCCATAAGAATAACATGGCGGCTGAGTATGCAGGTTTGCTGAAGCAAGGAACAAAAAAAATGGGGTTTCACACAAATATCAATATAACTCATGTAGGTAAAGCCACAACCAAATTTCATTAATTTATTTTCATAATGAAGGCAGATAACACGTTACTTATTCCTCATAAGAATAACATGGGCTGAGTACGCAGGTTTGCTGCTACGGGAGCCTTTGGTAAAAAATTGTTTTTTGAGGAAATATCAATGGTCCACAACCAGATGAAGCCGTATACCAAGTTTCGTCAGTATACGTTCATAAATAAGCGAGAGATAAAATTTTTATTTTCCTCCATAAGAATAACATTAGACAACGTACTGTGTTTAGCACTTTCAATATCTCGGTAACTATTTGACGTAGAGAAATGATCAAAATACCAAATTGTGTGTTTTTTTAAGCTGAATCCAATGGGAAAAACTAAAGTTTGACTATTTCCAAAATTATATGTAAAATTTTGAAAAACCCATTTTTGGGGTACAAAACCCGCCCAAAATACCCCTTCGGGTAGAGCGATCTGGCTGGTTTTCGAACTTTAAGTCATAAATGGTGCTTTACACGTTTATACCAAATTTCATCAAAATCGGGTAATTTTTACGAGAGTTATCGTGCTCACGGACATATATATATATATATATATATATATATATACAGTTTCGAACAAATGGTGTTTTTGGGGTCTGGGGACCTCAAAACAAAAAGTTATCATGGTCCCGGGCCTAGGTCTTCCCATGCCGACTACGGTAATAGCTTCTTCCCTATAGAGGAAATTCGCTAAAAGCAAGTAAAAAAAGTAAAGTTTCATTTTTGATTGCTAGCCTCCGGATTACCAAGAAATAGTGGTTTAAATAGGTACCTGCTTAGTGGTAATTAAAATTGTTGCAATGGCTACTTTTGACTTCTTACAAAGTCATCATCAGGTCTTGTTTGTTGTTATCTTCATTAAAGGAACATAAAATTAATAAAATACCCCCGTTGCAGCAAACCTGCATACTCAGCGAATTTCGAATGGTACTTCACTATAAGTCATGAAGCCACTTACCATCTTTAATCAAAGCATATTAATAACTAAGCGAGATATGACTTTTTATTTATTCCCCATAAGAAAAACATTAGGACTGAGTATGCAGGTTTGCTGCACCAAGGTCCACAAAATCTGGTTTTTATGCAAATACCAATGGATCACCTCCAGATGAAGCAACATACCAAGTTTTATCAATTTATGTTCATAAACAAGCAAGATATCACATGTTTATTATTCTCCATAAGTATAACATTATATAGCTGCTGAGTACGCAGGTTTGCTGCCATGGGGACCACAAAAAATTAGTTTTGTATAGAGATGGAAAATACCGTTATTTTCCAATAACCTAATACCGCAGTACCAGGGTTGCCTGGTATTAGGTTACCGTAACCTGTTACTGAGGTACTGACTTAGTGATAGAAATTACCGTTTTTGGAGTTTCTCAATATTTGAAAACAATTATTACTAATGTGTTTAATCAAATAGAAGTTAATGGTTACATAAACAGGTTTAAATTAATAGTGTACAATGCTAATTGGTAGTAAAACATTTTACTAACGAAAATATAAGAATGAAAAACGCTATGATAAGCGTTATAGAATGAAATAAATAAGTGTATTAACAAATAAAACTTTGCAATACAATCATGATACTATGTTGTTTTAAGTTTTTTTGCCGTACTCATGATAACTACAATACCTACCTCTTCAGAAATAATTAAATCATATTAGTGTAATCGCAGTATGTCACAGCCACTTATTTCTAACCATTAACACGCTCGAATCACAGCTACATAATTACCCCGATCCATAATACTAAAGAACGCAGATATATTTTACCGTTACTCACTCCACACTGAATGCCAACTAAAGCAACAAGTAACAGTAGTTGACAGATCAAAATTATGAGAAAGGTGGAGTCTTTTATTGAAAACTAAACAGGAAATGGGTTTCTGGGAATCAGGAGTATTTAAAAACTCTTGCGCTCTCTCCCCTCCTCTCCCGCTCGCAAATAATGTGTACCAAAAGTACTGAGATGCCAGCGCCAGCTGCTATGAGATATCATAATACCAGTGAGGTAATACCAAAGCAACTCCATAACAAAATTCCAGAAACCAATATGAAGTATGCAGTGTATCAAATATTGCATTGACTGTAATAGAATAAATCGATAACATAATATTGCGGTAACGCAATATTCAAAACTAATATTTCATTGACAGCTGACTCCCCGTAACGGCAGTTGCAGCGTCGCCGGTCAGCGTTCAAGCGTAGGATGAATGTCACTAGAATAACAGGGTGTTATTACTGGTAACAGGTTATCTTAGTATTAGGTTACTGGCTGGTAACTGTGTTATTCATCCTAATACGTTATAAACCACCCATCCCTAGTTTTGTATGCAAATAGCAATAAAACCCAACCATATAAAGCCACATACCAAGTTTCATTATTATATGTTCATTAATAAGCGAGATATACAATTTTACTTATTCTCCTTAAGATTAACATTGGACAACGTACTGTGTTTAGCACTCTCAATATCTCGGTAACCAATTGACGTAGAGCGATGATCAAAATACCAAATTGTTTTTTTTTTTAAGCTGAATTTAATGGTGTAAACCAAATTTTGGGTTTAAAAATAATTATATGTAAAAAGTAAAAAAAAAAACATTTTTGGGGTACATAATCCGACCTTTTTTGTGTTTTGACCATACTCTTGGCCCCGTTGGTGTCGGATTAGTGGAGTACTACTGTAAATTAAATGTTTAGTTTCATTTTATATAGCCGGTAGATTTTTCTGTTTCAGTTTTGCTAATGTATAATTTCAAAGATTTCCCTCCACATACTGCTTTTAAAGGTAAAAATTCAAGATTTGTATATGTAGGCTTTAGGTTTTATTTACCTTGACAATGCAACCTGTGCTACACTCGCAAGTTTTTTATCAAAAAAGGATATTTAGTATGTTTTTACATGGTTGGAAATAAACTAGAAATTTTCTTAAACTGTCAAACTCACTCTTTTTGCGATCGCAGCCCACGTGGGGTGTTGGCCGACAGCTGTTCATGGAGAACGAGTCGTGCGCTGCGGTGGTGGTAACACTGGAGTCGACCAGTATCTCGGCCTGCAGCTCGGGCTCGCTGGTCAGCAAGGGCAGGTTTGTAGGCCTGTGTCTGCGGTTCGCCGATGACTTTGAGACGTCGCTGGACGACTGGAAGCCCGACACCACGGAAACGGCCATGAACCTGTGCGTGGTGTCAGAGGGAACATACGAGGTGTGCAGCCGGACCGTGGCTGCCCAGAAGATGGATATTGGTGAGCGATTTGGTGGACCTTACTTATTTAATACCTGGGGTTTTTTTAGACCGGAACCTCTCCTGCAGTTTTTAACTGATTTCAAGTTTTTGTTGTCGTTGAATAGGTACCAGCATGAAATTTGTTCTGCCTTAATTACAAAAAGAGCGAACTTATAAGATTGGGCCCCAGCCCTCATAGTTTGTTCTTTCTTCGTAAAATTAACATTGGCAATTATTTTAATTGAACTGCACGCTAAACAGCCTATTGATGCAGCAGAACAGATTTTAAGCAAGATCACATGTTCGAAGTTGAATATAAATCAAGTGAAAGTTGAAATAGTGAAGGATGTTTATACTTTAAACAACTTACTCAACCCTTTTTATTCAACATCTCTCGCGCACAAGTTTTCAAAAAAGTAGTTTTTTAATATGAGTTTGTCTTCAAATCACTGATTAAATATGTGTACTGGTTTAAATTACGTTATCGTCAAGTGATCCTATTTTGTTAGAAAGGAAACCGGTTTCAACGCATTGTGTTGAGATCTCCATCAGGCAAACATTAAAGTTCTAGTTGTTCTCAAACTTTTTTTCGATAAGTACTAGAACTTTGGTGTTTGCCTGATGAAGATCCCAAAATAGTGGATTGAAACAGGTTGCCTTTCAAGGAAAATATGATCACTTGACGATAAGGTAATTTAAACCAGTACTCATATGGTTTTTTTAAGTAACTAAGCTCATTATATAAAATTTCCCTTTAAAGAGAACGCCAAGTGGTTCCTGAACGTACAGTGGGCGATGGAAGGTGTTGACATCCACCTGGACGTGAACATCGGCAAGCAGTTGTCAGCCTTGGGCCACACGCTGACCACCCTGACGTCTGTTCAGGAGGACGAGGCTGCCAACCCGAGCTACGACAGCGACGACGCCGACACCAACGAAAACGCCGACAACAGCCAGGTACGTCACGTCACGGCTGCCAACCGTGGATGATGAATGACTGACTAGCCCTGGTATTGGGAGCTGTGTGTAATGGTGGCTGCTAATCTTAATATTTAATTCTGTAAGCGAATCGGTCCCCACAAAATAAAAGGACAGTGGGAATATCAGAAATGTAAAAAATTACGTGGGCTACGCCCCACTTGTCTTCAAAGATCCAATGATTTTCTTATGGAAATATCACTACAGTGTTTTTATTAATAAGCAAAACGAACTAATGATCAGCTGTGATTATCCACTTCCACAAAAACCATATGTTAGGGGCTATAGCCCCTGTAAGCCACTATTTTAGTATATAATCCCTGTATTTTTGGATTGTTTAAGTAGTGGAAGATAATGATAAATTGGAATTTTTGAATTTGATGTTTAGTGAAAATACTAAATAGAACCTAGACAAACATGACGATGTTAAACAAAAGTATATCTATGATCACCCGTACTCAGTCCTTCAAATTATTAGGCAAACATAAGGAAAAAGAGTAGGGTTGGGTCAGCACTCAAATTTCAAAGAGTAATCTTAAAACTAAGATTAATTTTAAAGAGTAAGATGTTTTAAAAATACTCTGTGGTTTGTGATTAATCCAACCTTGTTAATTTCGCAAAATTCTATTGAAAAAAATGAAAAAATAGTACTTTGTGGTTTTATAAAATATAGGATGCTTTTAGTAGCCAAATGGTTGGTGTCTTGGATTTTGGTGCAAGAGAACGAAGTACAGTAAAACCCTGTTTAACGGAAATAATAGGGGCGGGACCGTTCCGGATAACCGATTTTCCGGTTAATTTGGAATTGGTATTTTAAGGTTAATTTCAGGAAAAAACGCATACAAGTTCCAGTTTTCACAACGTAAATTTATTAAAATAAGGACTATTTACAAGTTTACAATATAAAAGGCTATTTCTTGAAGTAATCAACAATCTTTTTCTTTCCGGTTAATTTGGAATTGGTATTTTAAGGTTAATTTCGGGAAAAAACGCATACAAGTTCCAGTTTTCACAACCTAAATTTATTAAAATAAGGACTATTTACAAGTTTACAATATAAAAGACTATTTCTTGAAGTAATCAACAATCTTTTTCTGAACCTTTTTGTCACAGCAGTTGCGGGCAGCCTTGTCTCGCCATCTTTTTATGAGTAGCAAATCAGCGGGTGTAGATTCGTGTGACTGCTCGACGAATTGGAGTGTGACCTAAAAAAATACCCATATTGTACTGTGCCTACATATTCTTCATTTTTATTATGAATTTAAATAAAAGGGACATTAGTTAATACAGTATGAATGAATAAATCCTATTTCGAAAGCATTAAAAGCAGCGTCTGCTGCTACTCGGTTGACGTCACATGCAGTCGACGCATCTACGTCGTCATCTCCATCAACGGGCTCTGCTGTTTCTCGCACATGCAGGTGTGAGAGTCTGCAGTACACTAATCCTTTAGTGCGAAATGGGTCAAGCCCCCACCCCCTCGTGACTGTACAGGAATGTGGAAAACCCGTCAAAACAACCCCCGAATTCAGTGACCGCCGCGGCCGGCTATGTCTCGGCGAACCATGAGTCATCCCGCCGGGCCGATACTCTCTATTATTGATTATTTATTTCTCGTAAACCGTTCCGGTTAACCCAGGTTTCGGTTTAGCGGGGTCTTACTGTACTGAAGTTATGTTTTTATTTTAAAAGATCCCTAACATTGAATTTAAATACTGACCCAGTTCCCCTACCATCCCCCAAATAATACAGATCACATTACTACGTTCCCCTGCCCCCCCCCCCTAAGTGTGTTACTTATACGTCTACAGCCCCTTATACTATCTTTAATATATTTACCATGTTTTATGTAAGTTTAGTGTTTTATTAGTATTAATTTATCTTTGGGTGTTATATGGTGTATTTTTCATGTACGTTGTCGTAGTATGTTGAACTATAAGCTAGTAATTTTTTATCTGAAAACATTCATAATCTCACTCTTTTCAACTAGTTTTTAGGTGGTACTTTCCTACACTTTTATCACGGTCGAAATGTGAAAACATGTTATCCAAAACTATCTTAAGGTTGTCTTTACATTTCCAAGCAAAATGTATCATATTGGCAAGTTGAATATTGTAACAGATTATTTGATGGCAATTAGTTTACAGTTTAATCGATTTTAACTTTGTTGGGTCATTTTTTTCTAATTACTCTGATTTTACAGGAGAGCATTCTGTTAAAACGTGGTAAACACTTCACTTGTGACAGTCTTCCGGCTTTTGCCCTGGACCCATCGCTGGATTCCAAGAGTCGGTCCAAATTGATTGAGAAGGAAATGTATGAACAAGCGAAAATCATTAACGATCTGCGAGCCCTTGGTGCATCACATGGTACCATCGAATCCGAAATGAAACGTCTACGTGAACTTGAGGCTATGGTTTTCAAGGATTTCAGAAGGTACTTAATATTTAACC
The DNA here is from genome assembly GCA_963675035.1 of Allygus modestus. NCBI lineage: Eukaryota > Metazoa > Arthropoda > Insecta > Hemiptera > Cicadellidae > Allygus > Allygus modestus. The sequence goes on along the minus strand of OY776116.1, from coordinate 38,029,667 downwards.
AATTAAGTAAAAAAATGTACATTTTCATTTAACCACTTAAGTAAAAAATATGTATATATATTCAATTTAATGATAACATATGTTGTTAATATCTTCATTAACTTGTATTATGTTACAAAGGAAATTAAAGCACCGTCTCCTTTTACAGAGATATGATCCAGAAACTTCGAAGGCAAAGTGTGAAGTCCTCAAACAAAAACAAGACAACATTCCGATCTCGTTCGTTTATAGTGCCATCACCAACACTAGAACATCACATTGAAATTGACAGGTGATTTTATTTTACAATTAAACTATGTGATTAAAGAGTTAACGCTATTGTATTTTTTAATTACTGGAAATAACTGCAAACCTTACTGTGACCATTGTTTTTCCATAAATAAAAGAATTAATTCTGACCAAGGAAATCAAACTGATTTAATATAACTTGGGTATACTTCAACCTTACAATCAATTAAACAGTATTTAGTGGAGTACATTTATACTGATACGGATGTGCGATCAGTGATATTTTGGATCGAGTTGGGTCGAGTCGTGTCATGCCAGTTATTTTCAAGTGTTGAGTAGTTTTGAGCTAGTATTTGTCATCAGCATTATATTGATGATAGTTTCAAATAGTGTAATGTTATTTAAATCTCCAGATAACTCCACTCCAGATAAAATTTGATAGTCTAATCATGGGCAAATAATAGTCTGCAGTTTAAGCGATTAACATAAATAAGTTTATAAGTTACTTAAACAACATAAATTGGGATGAAGACCTCTCCTTTGACATGTTTATAGACATTTTTACCGAGGTTTTACAGAGATTTTTGTTTCACTGTTAAAACTGTCAACAAGAAAAAAAGCAAGATCAGCTTGTAAAAACTGGAACTGTAATAACATTCTTACCAGACCCGTCCTTTGACCTGACCAATGATTACTCTCACCGGCTTTTCCCATACCGAGCTCGTCCAGCTAATATGAAACTTCTTAAATAGCGCACTGTCACCATTAAATCAAAAGCTCAGTACAAATTAATCTAATTACTCCAAATTTATTCTTAAAACATTTCTATCTTTCTTTTTCCCCCCATTAATTGTTTTTAACACGTTTTAAAATAAAATTATTCTCAATTTAATAAATTACTAAATTAAACAATAAGAAGGTCAATAATTAATTATTTCACAGCAACGCATCAGTCGCACGGTCCTTTGTTGCCTATGTTTGCTGATTCCCATGACCAATGTTTTTATATATTTCTATTAGGACAGCTTATTGTAAATTTTATATAGTTTTTCTACAGTAGTATAGATTTTAGTAATAATTGTATTATATAAGTGTAATTGTACAAGCTGTAACTTTGTTGGAATAAACGTTTTGTTCATATGTTTGTTGTTTGTCTTATAATGAAGAGAAGCGGGGAAAGCTTATTTTGTAAACTGCAGTGGGGCTTACATTACAACCTCTTTTTTAAGAAATGAGGGCAAGATATGCTGAGGCTAAAGCAAAATATAAATAAACGGTATCAGGAAACTGACACATACTTTCTCCCTTTTAGCCAAACTTTAATGAAAAAATTACTTTGTATTTACTAAATATAGAATGTAAAGTACGGTTGAATGTACAGAAAATCTTCTAAATAAGTTGTTTTAAGAAATATCCACCCAAATCCCTTTTATGGGGCACAACAGTATCCTTTGCTACACACAGTGGTTAAAAGAGGGGAAATGCCCCCTCATCCCCCCCACAGGGATAAGTGGCAACATATTTCGAACATCCTCTGTTTTTCAATGCTAACTTGACCTGTATATCAAGTTTTAAAGAAATTGATCAATAAATAAGAGAGATATAGTAATTGTTGTATTCCCCATAAGAATAACATTGGACAATGTACTACTGCGTTTACCGCAAAATGATAATTTAAATTTTCTCAGCAACCAGCAATCATAGAATAGTAATTCAAAATACTAATTTATTTAGATTTTTGAGCTCTTTTTAATGGGGAATAATAATCTTTTTTAACATTTATGTTTTTTTATGAAAAATCAAAAAACTGAATTTTGGATGTTTTAAGTCCTATAATTTCTGCACCCAAATTTTTACAGATATGTGGGTGGTGTCATTTTGTTGGAAGCCTAAAGCTCTACAAACCTCTAAAGTTTGATGAAAATCGTTAAAGCCGTTTTTGAGGAATATTGATTGATTTTTCTTGCTTTTTGGTGATTTTTGGAGGATAAATTACCCTTAAAAATCAAAAATTCAAAAAAATGGAAAAAATACCTGGAGATATCGTGGATTAGTACCTACCTACCAAATTTCATCAAAATCCCCATTGGTTAGGGCTCTAGCTCTTTACACGTCCACACAAACACAGACATCACGTAAAAAACACTTTTTTGGGTCCAGGGAGCACCAAAACTAATATTTCCACTAACAACTCAAATTCGAAAATTTTGATGAAAACAATACGTTCACCATATACTACGTATAGGGGGAGAAAGTAAAAGGTTTAAATTATGCTTCAATACATTTAATACGCTTTATTTTCTATTCTAAAACATCCTTTACAGAGATCCACGAATTTTGGCTATTTGAATAACCCGGCAATTTGACGTGTAACGAATCATCTTTTCTTTTAACTACCTTCTTCATCAAATACTTGATCTTATATTTAGTATTTAATAACTATTTCTTGTAAAATCCTTCATTAATATTGTACAGTTTTCGTCCTCCAAAATATATTTGGCTCCGCAAAATATATTCTTAAGCTCTGCTACTGAAAACAGCTCCCCCGACCAGTTAAGACCTTTCCTAAATATGTATGTATTGATTTATAAAACACCTTCCTCTATTCCATGTATATTTAGTTTTTTGTAATAATTACATAATTAATAATTTAATATTTTTAAATATCAATGGTGCATGTATACAGATTTAGAGTTTTCAGCATTTACTTGATTAGGTTATATAGTCTATTGGTCTATATACTTTATACACAGGAGCATTCAATAATTAAATACACAGGAAGTCTATTTGTATGGATCTGTGTATCTTATTTATATTGTTTTATTATCTTTGAAGTAAATCCAACCACTTATAACTACTTTGTTCAGTAAATTCTCTAAGTAAGCAATTCTTAAAGTTCTCTAGAATCTATCCACAGTAGCTTCCTTAGTTTTGGAAAAGTAAGGTAACCAAGGTAATTTCGACGGAGGCTTGTGTCTTCTGATCAAGTGGCAGTGTTTGTGAGTGAATTAATCATAGGAACGAGAGTGATTTGTAAGTTGCGCCTTCTTACAAAGGGTAAACTCAACAAGTGACTCAGGATCAATTGATGGCACAATCGACTTGTAAAGATGTTTCACCTACTAAAGTATCTATTGTCGACAGTTGTGCCTTATTGTTGTGTGTTGGTAGTCCTGACGAGACGGCAGCAGCCAGTATGACCTCGGGCAGTTTCGACAGTTCACCTCACTCAGGCCCATCGCGGTCTGCCTCGCTGAGAGCCTCCCGTGGCCTCGGCGCTCCTAGGGTCACCTTCAGCGACGCCCACAACATCACTAGGTAACAGCATGTTCAATTACCTGGAAATCAATTGTTTTTATGTTGTCTCCCTCATAGTTCATATGCAGAAAATAGAGTAGCTTGCTGTTGATGTTAAGGGGATAGAGAATAAAATGTTCTGCATGAATATAGGAAAAGTCCTTGTTCAATAACGAATAACTCAAAAATCGCTTTTTGTATGCTTATTCATGTTGTAGTGGAATTGGTAAAGTAAAATCTGAAATTAAAATCAAATGCTTGCGTATTCACTTACTTTTTTATAAGTTATACGCTAAACCTCATTTTATCCATACTCGTTCTTCAGGTCGAGATCTAAAGTTAATGAAATTAGCTGGCTGACAGAAAAAAAGTATTTTTAAGTATTCAAATGAAGAAAAAAATGTTGTTTCGTTCACGTAATGCCTAATGTTTTGTATTCACGTAATGCCTGCAAAGTTTCCTTAATACTGTGTTTCTGTGCAGTATCATAGAAATTGCAGGCTTGCCATAAATTGCAGGTGTATTTTAGTTTTAATTGTTTGATTTATAATTTTTTTTGTTTCACTATTGTCCAGTGCAATTAGCTCCAAAATGGCAAAAAGTGGGAAATTAAAAAAAAAAGTTGAAACCTGTCAAAAATCATTTATTAAGGTCTCCTGGACCCACAGAAGAAAGTTCCAGAAAATCCCATGAGGAATTTTCCGTCATTTTAAAAAATAATTCGGCCATGATGGATTTGTGCAAGGGTTTACGGAAATGGGTATTACTAGTAGACTAATGGACTTAAAAACCTCCCGTTTGCTATACAATTTATTGTGAAAACCAGGCTAGCTATTATACAAAAAGATTTGTATTCATTTATTTTTTATATTTGGTTAATAATTTAAAACATATTTATTTTTACATATTGTAACTAATAGTTAGCATTTTTCCAAGTATCCTTATAGTTTGATATATAAGGAAAACTGTTAATACAAATTGTAGAGCATAAAATCCCCTTTCAAATACACTCCAACAAGTTTTACCTGATAATTTCAAGCATCCTACTGAGGAATCAATAGAAGCGTTCGCTACATTTTCACTCAGGCGCTCGGCGCGGCGCTCGACCACGTAGCCCAGTTAATGAAGATAAATCACGAGCAAATGTCAGAAGAAATTAACAACAGACTGAAACACATACCAGTTGATAGCACCCACCTAGAGAAACAAATCCCCCCGAAAAAAAAATTGCCCCTAGTGCTTATTTCGTAGCCCCCCTTTAAACCCCCCTAGCCCCCCTTCTTGCAAGCATTTACATAAATAGTCATATCTCCATTATTATTTATTGTAGCTTCATATTATCTTTTTTGTTTGATTGCCGACATTACGGTCTACAACAAAGGTCCTGTCAATAAATTCACTCAGAACAATGGTTAAATAAATATTTGCATTATAATAATAAATATTTGAAAAATGTAAAATATTTAAAATACTATTTAACGTTATTATTCTCTAAAATACAAACAAGCAAGTTTTAAAGAAAATGCTTTGAACAAAAGTTGTGATAAATTGTATTCCGATTAAAACGATATATACATTGCTGTACTTTCAACAATAAGAACGTAACTTAAGAGGCTCACACGGCGCGTGCACCGTGGCCATTGCGCCGCGCCACGTTTGCCACCCACGTTTTAAGGCTGAGTATCACCGACAATAATCATATAGCCTATATTAATATTGTGAAAAGACTGTTTTAAATTAAGATATTATCTAAACATTTATTATGTTACATGGATTTTGGCTGACAGATGAATTTTACATGAAAATATTTTTCCAGAAACAAGCGTTGTATATTGTATGCATAATATAGATCAGTGTAGTTGTAAGGTAAATAAAGTTTTAAATTTTAGAAAGAAAGATTACAAAGGCTTTCAAAATAAAGCAACAGGTATAGGAGTTATTAACGTTTAAAGCATACATTGTAATGTTTCTAGAGCGCTATCTTGGTGACGTCATCATAGGGTGTTGAAAGCTCTGAGAGTGTTTCCTTACAAGCTAGTCAGATGAAGAAATAACGTGCAAAATTTGGTACCGGTAGCCAGAGGTGAAATATTTTCGACCTAACGCCACGGACTATAACTCACAAATCGCGATGCAACCGGCACCGGCGCAGCGATGTGCTGGTACGGTAGCTGCTGTATATCGAGCACCAAATTTCAGTGTTGCACGTACTTAATATATACTTATACTTATAATTTCAAACTTGTTGTTACATGAATTTTTGTAATTTTTCTTTCTAAAATGTAATTGTTTATTTACCTTATAACTTCAATGTTCTATAATATGCATACACTATTCAAATACAATGGTTGTTTCTGGAAAAATATTTTAATTATAAAATCGGATATCAACCGAGATCATTGTTCTACATAATAAATGTTTGGATACTATCTTAATTTACAGAGTATTTTTACAATATTAATATAGGCTGCATGATCATTGTCCGTGCGATACACAGCCTTAAAACGTGGGTGGCGAATGTGGCGCGGCGCAATGGCCAAAAATCTGCAGCCGCTGTGGCATCGCGGCCTAAAGTGCATGCGCCGTGTGAGCCTCTTAAGTTACGTTCCCATTGTACAGCAATGTATGTATCGTTTTAATTGGAATACAATTTACTACAACTTTTGTTTGAAGTATTTTCTCAAAAACTTGCGTTTTTGTAATTTAGAGAAGAATAATGTTAAATAGTATTTTAAATATTTTACATTTTTCACATATTTATTATTACAATGCAAATATCTATTTAACCGTTGTTCTGAGCTAATTTATTAACAGGACCTATTATAGACCGTGATGTCGGCAATCAAACCAAAAAAATAATATGAAATTACAATCGATAATAATGGAGATATAACTATTTTTGTAAATGCTTGCAAGAAAGGGGGTTTAAAGGGGGGCTACGAGATAAGCACTAGGGGATATTTTGGGGATTTGTTCCTCTAGGTGGGTGCTATCGACTGGTATGTGTTTCGGCCTGTTACTAATTTCTTCCGACATTTGCTCGTGATTTACCTTCATTGACTGGGCTAGGTAGCCGAGCGCCTGAGTGAAAATGTAGCGAACCCTTCTATTGATTCCTAAGTAGGATGCTTGAAATAATCTGGTAAAACTTGTTAGAGTGCATTTGAAAGGGGATTTTTTGCTCTACAATTTGTATTAAGAGTTGTTTTTCTATGTGCAAACTATAAGGATACTTGGTGAAAAATGCTAACTATTAGTTACAAAATTTATAAATAAATATGTTTTAAATTATTAGCCAAATGTAATAAAATAAATGAATACATATCTTTTTGTATAATAGTTAGCCTGGTTTTTACAAGAAAGTTTTTAGCAAACGCGAGGTTTTAAGTCCATTAGTCTACTAGTAATACCCATTTCCGTAAACCCTTGCACAAATCCAACATGGCCGACTTATTTTTTAAAATGGCAGAAAATTCCCCATGGGTTTTTCTGGAACTTTCTTCTGTGGGTTCAGGAGACCTTAATAAATGATTTCAAACAGTTCAACTTTTTTTGTTGTTTCCTTACTAAAATGCTAGTTACACTGGACTGGACTTGATAGGCATTAATAAGATTGTCGATTGTTAATTTAATTTTAGTATTAATTTATCATTTGCAACAATTTTGTGTGAAGTATTTACTTATTTACTTTACTACTTCAGTGTTTATATATCAACAACCTCGGTTGTTATTTTTATTTGATTTTCATTACCCAGTTCATTCACATGACTTTTCAATCATAAACATTTTATTCACTACCGGTACCGATTTATTATAAATAATATTAATAACATGCAGTGCCTGCAAAAATTGTACGACCATCAGCTCTACTTTCCTGTTTCGTGTATTGGGTTTTGTCAAACGCAGGCACTTGCAGACCCGATACTTGGCAGTAAGTTATCGTTTACAGCCTCTTGATGTTTTTTCTGTTATTTTAACTGTCCAGATGCCTGATAGTTCTGCCAGGGTCTTGAAATCCAAAAGTTTCCCTATGTTTTATATAGGGATGGGTCGGTTACATTTTTTATCTGTTCGGTTTCGGTTCAGTTTTTTTACAAAAAACGGTTGTCGGTTGTTGGTTTCGGTTATTAAGAACTTACCATAACTGTCTCATCCATACTTTAACTTTCTACCTAGATTCTGACATTCTGCCTATCTTACATCACAGGGTCATTATCAACTCATAAAATTAATGATTTTACCAAACTTTAATTGATTATATATCTATAAATACCTAAGCTTATTTTAGACTTTGTTTCACTGGTTTACTTAAATACTGCTGCAGAAACACTACACAGGAGAGTTGTTTAAAAAGTCACAAGTAATTAAAGGCAAATCAAATGAATTTAAATTAAATGTTATGGGCCATTACAAAACTAATTAATCACCTAGACTTAAAACCATTTTTAGCCAAATAATAACAATGTTAGCCTAGGGCAGTACCGTAGTCTAAGTAATCTTTAACTTATTGTTAAGATGTTGAGGTTTAAGTTAAGCCTACTGTAGGCCTAACCTTAAAAAAAGTCTACCTGGTTTTGCTGATATGTTATTTTTGCAGACTTTTGAAACCTTAGAATCTTTTTCTATAGGAAGGATATATAATGCAGTAGGATTTATTTACAGTATCTACTGTAGGATTTATATTTACGGAAACGGTAGGATAGAACTACCTCCGGGGTCGGGGTCATTAGCAATGTCAATTGGGCTGGATGGTAGATCGTCGACTAATTCTTCTTCTGGCATTCTCGATGGTATTAACAAACTTTCTTAATAAAAATGTCTGACTTTATTAAAGACACAGTAAAATTGACAGTAATCCCGTAGACCCTCTTAGACGTCGCGTCGTCTGCTAGTGAGTGATGCGATTAGCGATATGCACAATCTGATATAAACGAATACACTGACGAAGTTTATATGTGAGTTGTCGGCCGAAGACACTGATGATCCTGGTGTCTGGAGTGGAAAACACTAGTGATCCTGTCTGTTGGAGTTTGAATCTCGTGCTTCTTGCCGTTCTTGTATTGGTTGTAGTTTGTGTATTCTCACCACGAGCTAACAAGGCACTCTTGCTCCGGGTGGTAAATTCATGAATGTAACGTATAGATGTGATGTGCGTGTTCGATACGTAACGTATTGAACTATCGCGATAGAGATGATAGGAAACACATGACGCGTCACTGTCACTATAAGTCCTAACTGCAGTCAATTAGTATTTAATTTCTCAAATCTGGCGTTCTTTTTTAATTTGTGTTAAGGTTAAATCATCACCTATCTTTTTTTTAAAGTTTAAACCGTTTGTTAACTTAGAAAACAATAATTTTGAATACGATATTCCAAAGGTGAAACGTTTTTAACAACGCAGGTATTGCGATTCAGTGCCTCGTTATGATACGGCAATACTTATGATATTGAATACAATTCGATCAGCAGTAAACTCTGCACTGGTTGCGAGATAAACCAATGCAAGATGACATTTAAGTAGGTCTATTGGGCTTATATATCACGATACTAGTATCTGTTTTTTGTCCCATTTTTGACGTACCGGTATCGTGTCATAAGACTTTCACTGATGTATCTCATTGACTAGGTTAGGAGTTTAAGCGATATTTGCACAAAATTATAATGCTTATTTCCAATACGAGCACTTACTGAAAGTGAAAACCCGAAACCGACATTTGTGCATTGGTTCTCGGTTTCGGTTTTTTTGTAAAAAACCGACACCTGACTTTAAGAACCTACACATCCCTAGTTATATATAGGCTCAAGTATTGTGTGTTTTGCTGCAGACAAGCCTCGCTCCCCAGTGCCAGCTCGGAACTGAGCCTGCCCGTAGAAGACTGGCCCACTGAGGGGCTCCGCTCGTCATTGGCTGCTCACAAAAGTAGCCTCGACTCCACTGACGGCAGGTGATAACAACTACGCAATTGAGTTTTACCATAATATCAATCAATCCAACTATTTTTACCTTTAAAATTCCACAGTATTTAGAGGCACGTTTTGGCCAAAACTCTACTATCTCACCCAGTTATAACTAGGAGTCTGCGGTGCACCGAAAAATCGGTACCGGTTCGGTACAAAATGAATTACCGAATTTGGTTTGGTACCACTACCGGCGCCAGTACTAAGTCGGTACGGTACAGACTAGAACTACAAAAATAAGTATTCACTGTTTATCAGCCACATTTTTCCTTCAGTTTTATTCATATAACATCTTTTTCGTCCGTTGACATTCTATTGACACGCCTTTGCTCACGACAGCAACTTTCAACTTTTACCGGCATTCGCGAGTTTATAGGTTCATGATCGGATCACGAATGATGACAAGATGTCTTTACAGCATTGATAAAGCCGCCTCCACAGACTGGCCAAATGTTTTGTCGAGTTATATACGACTCGGTGAGTAATGTAATAATGTACATAAACATAAATATTGAGAGTAACAGAGGTTAATAACAACCAACTACTATGCATTTACACTGTCACGCTCGTCTTTGCTCGCCTAGACTTGACCAGTGTATGGAGGTGGTATAAACGTAAACAAAAACCTAAAACCGAATTTGTATGACATTTAATAATTTGTAAATCAAACTGAGGGATAAACACATAATAACACATTTTACCTTCTTACTTGTGAATACAAGTTTATAAAGAAATAGATTTGTCTTATTTGTGTTTTATGTGACTTATTTGTATCATCTTGTATGAGATCAATTTTTATTATCTATATTTATGAAATGTATTTGAGAAGCTAACATAACTCGTGAATATGGGGAAAATTGAATAAATGGTATCTATGTGAAATTATTACAAATACAAACAACAAAATCTTATCTTATAGATGAAATAAGCCTACATAACTAAATTAACATAATTATTTAACATAAAGTGAATTATTACTGTTGGGATTATATATATATATATATATATATATATATATATATATATATATATATATATATTGGGCTTTCTTTCTTTATTTACGAAGAGATTTAGCACATTATTATTGTTATTAGGCCTATATAAATATTTGTGAACTATTACAAATTATAATCAAAAGCTTACCTAAATACATTTTTATGTCTGCTAGTATATTTTTCTTGAAACTTATTCTTTCTCTATTTGTTCTGTTTGGTTTCCGAATACACTTAGGCTGTGCTATATTACGGCTATTTTATTACCGCGTACATACCGATTTTGTACCGAGAACCGAGGTACAAAAATATTTACCGTACCGAACCGTACCGACCTTAAATTTCTGGAACAGCAGACCCCTAGTTATAACCATCGAGGAATTATTACTGGAGAGATCATAACAATGTTTTAACATCGGCCTGGGCCAATGAAGCCAGGCACGCCTCCTCGCAACTGACGATAAGATGGCAAGCAAGTCAGTAAGATGGTAAAAGCTCTCTTGATTAGCATGGGAAAGGGAAAAATGTGTCACACACTTGCCAAAATATAATTGGTCTATGGCAAAATGAAGTTTTGATTTGTATTCCTGATTAAATTCTCGAATATTTTATACATAATGTTACCATTTTTATCTTGTAGATATTTAATAAATTAAATAGAAACTTAGACAAATTATTGAAAACTCCAAACTTGTGCTTACTTTACTACGTTCTTGGGCAGTATATAAATTTCACTATCCAAATAAACTATTTGTGTTCCTAATAGGTTTATCGAATTTTAATAGTAAATTTAATCTTATTCGCCTGGTATACTTTAGAGTAAAAATGTTATACCTTTTCTGCAGTACCCTGCTGCTTGTGGAGCCAGAAAAGGAGCAGAGTGCACAGAGTCCGTTGTATACGGCCGCCCCGCCCTCACAAAAGCCGCTGGAGCCCAACATCGACTTTGAGCTGGATGTGAAGGTGCTGATAAACCGTGGCAAGTGTGTGCTGCATACCAAGGACCAGGCTAGAGAGGACGAACTGAAACTGTGAGTGTTGCAGCAATCGTAAAACCTGGGGAAATTTTAATTTTAAAAGTCTGTGAAAATAATCTATTACAAATTAAGCTTATACTGTAAAAAATGTCAGCCTGTGAGTGAGCGTGCTAACCTAATGGTTAGTGCAAGAGGTCTAGGTTTCAATTCATGGGGCGCCCACATGTTGAGTGGTTTGAGCCCTAATAACGTTAAATACAAAATGTCACTGGCATGAACAATCTAAATAAAAAGAAAAAAGAGTATTTTAATGAATATATTCTATTGACATGATTCCCAAATAACAGTTTGAAAGGAAGATGTGTAACAAACTATTAAATAATATTAATATTGCCACATTCATTTATTTTAAATGTTTTTTCCCAGTTAATTAGGCTTTAACAAAGATACAAAAAATTAAATAGAAGGGTACAACATTCTTCTTATAATATGCTCACTACCTCAGTATGAAAGAAAACCTGTAAGAAATGACCCTCGTTGTTCGGGTATGGCTTCGGGCTTGGAAACTCTCTTCTTGCCTCTTAGCCTTTGAAACGTAAGGAACTTTCAGCTACTTTTTCCAGTCTTTTTGATTAAAAAAGAAGGAATTAAGTTTGTTATTTTGCCCTTTGTGGTCCACATGATTTCCACGAGAAGCTAGGGAGAGAAGTCAACGCGGACAGAGCCCCGGGAAAGGCTGCTTACTGAAGAAGGACGCCTGGTATCCTCTAGATACCGCTCTCAACAACATACAAAAGGCCTGGTGCAATCCACCCCTTGGCACGGTTTATATCACACCGTGGGTTGGCCTCTAACGGAGATAGAGGAAAGATGGGAGAGAAAAATTGGATGAAGAGCAAGCGGAAGAAATCCAGATGAAGAAAACTGATCCATGTATGCATAAGATAGGATTATGCATCAATAGAAAAGTCTCTGACCCAGATGAAGAGTAGGGAGCCAGAGCGACCTAACCTAATGGTTAGTGCAAGAGGTCTAGGTTTCAATTCATGGGGCGCCCACATGTTGAGTGGTTTGAGCCCTAATAACGTTAAATACAAAATGTCACTGGCATGAACAATCTAAATAAAAAGAAAAAAGAGTATTTTAATGAATATATTCTATTGACATGATTCCCAAATAACAGTTTGAAAGGAAGATGTGTAACAAACTATTAAATAATATTAATATTGCCACATTCATTTATTTTAAATGTTTTTTCCCAGTTAATTAGGCTTTAACAAAGATACAAAAAATTAAATAGAAGGGTACAACATTCTTCTTATAATATGCTCACTACCTCAGTATGAAAGAAAACCTGTAAGAAATGACCCTCGTTGTTCGGGTATGGCTTCGGGCTTGGAAACTCTCTTCTTGCCTCTTAGCCTTTGAAACGTAAGGAACTTTCAGCTACTTTTTCCAGTCTTTTTGATTAAAAAAGAAGGAATTAAGTTTGTTATTTTGCCCTTTGTGGTCCACATGATTTCCACGAGAAGCTAGGGAGAGAAGTCAACGCGGACAGAGCCCCGGGAAAGGCTGCTTACTGAAGAAGGACGCCTGGTATCCTCTAGATACCGCTCTCAACAACATACAAAAGGCCTGGTGCAATCCACCCCTTGGCACGGTTTATATCACACCGTGGGTTGGCCTCTAACGGAGATAGAGGAAAGATGGGAGAGAAAAATTGGATGAAGAGCAAGCGGAAGAAATCCAGATGAAGAAAACTGATCCATGTATGCATAAGATAGGATTATGCATCAATAGAAAAGTCTCTGACCCAGATGAAGAGTAGGGAGCCAGAGCGACTAACTGCAATGGACATGCCACTGGGCAGTGGTGTTGCTACATCTCTAAGCTGAAGGTTTGCTATACTACGAATTTTTTATGAAATCTTGTTTTTAATTGGCTTGTTTCCATTTGCAGGATGAGCCGTATGAAGAAGGAGCGGAGCTGCTCTGGCGGGATGTTTGAGTTCCCGGCGGACGTGAGGGGTAGCCCCAACATGAGCCGGCGGTCGCAGAAGGAGGGGCGGCACCACACCAGCACTGGGTCCAACCGGCTACGGCACCTGCAGCCGGCCAACATGAGCAGTCTGGCGCAGCTGGTGGACCTTACCATCTTCCACATACCCGGGCTGGACGTCAAGGTATATTATTGCCTTGAGCAGAAGAGAAGACAGTGAGGGTGTGGCTTACAGGGCTATCAACCTAGACACAGCCAATCCTAGACGTGCTGCTTGCCAAATTGAACACCAGCTGGACTGCATAACATTAGAGTGATATTTTTAAATGGTGAATTGGCAACAGAGACAGCGTGGAGCCTTTTTATTGGCTGGGGCCCAACTGTCATCTTTCCTGCTCCCGATAATAGATGTGTCAAAGATTAGATAATTTGGATTTTCAGTCTAGATTTTTCCTAATTGGATTAGATTTTAAATAGCTTAGTAAAAATTAGGCAAAAATTCAATTGATCTGTTAAAACAACATACATACTGAACAACAAAATATGGCAGAAAACAATGGCCATTGGAATAAACTGTGAAATAAAACTTCTGCGATCAGCTTAACCCATTGTTATAGACTTACATGCTGGTTCCGTTCATTACTTGTTAATTTTAAAAACCTAGGAATTCGAATAGAACAATTTTGTTTTAAATGGATTAATGGTGTATTTTAATTAAAATATTGTTTTCTTTCAGTTTAAAGAGTCATCATGGCACACACACAGTAAATATAAGTCAAAAGTAGCAAAATCATTGCTGACCATGTGCAACTCAACAAAGAATGAACCAATCCTGTCAACTTCCAAGCAGTCCTCCCACTGTGTTTTTACTTGGGCCCTCTCACCAACATTGCCACAGATCAGTTAACTCCTTGAAAAAGACTGGTCAGTTTTGGTCGTTAGTGGGAATCGAACCTAAGAACTTCTTAATAACACTTGGCCAAGATGTTTCTACGATTTAGCCCACTCGGCTACCTCAACCATAGTTACTCATAGCCATTAGTTACAGGTTTTGCTACTAGAGTGCAGCACCAATCGGATCCCGTTGTAAGCTAAAGCGAATAGATAAAAATTACTACCTTAACACTAGGGGTGTGCAATGCAGCAATTTTATTTTGACTCGATGCAACGATGCGATTTAAAGAATTTTGATTTGAATCAATGCAATTCGATTTGATGCAATGCAACATGTTTCAAAGGACGGACGAATACAAATGAGCGCCAAAGTTAAATAACGAGTGATGATGTAGTCAGTTTTGCCAGATTGTAAAATCCCACCATCGTACCATGCCAGTAACACTACCGTATTTTGACAAAATACTATTTTCCCACCCTAGAAATAGTTTTGTGAAGGTATAACCATGTTGGTACTGACTCTTCACCACCTTTCTCAGCTGATGAATTTAATGACTGGTATTCAGATTATGGAAGGCAGTTACTTGTTAAATCCTGCAGTGTATCTTCTAGCAATGACTTCCTTAAATACATGCCTAGTTCTGTTACCTCCTCTGAGGATTTTGTGTTTCAGTTGGTCTCGGTCCCTGGGTTGTATGACATTCTTAGGAACCTGAATTCCTCAAAGAGCAAAGATATTTTTGGCTTAGCAAATAATACAGTCAAGTTCATTGCTCCTGTGATTCTTGAACCGTTATCTATTCTTCTTAACCTTTCGTTGACCCAGGGGTGCTTTCCGGAATGTCTGAAAACTTCAAAGATGATTTCTCTTTATAAGAAAGGAAAAAAAGGATTGTATCTCAAACTATAGACCCATTTCGATCATGCCGGTTTTCTCAAAAGTCTTAGAGACGTCCGTCAAATATCAACTTTTTCATTATTTAAACAAAAATGGTATTCTTTCAAACAGTCAATTTGGTTTCATCCCTGGTTCATCCACTATTGCGGCTCTGGAAAGTGTTATTTCTATGATTCTGTCTTCTTTTTAAGCAGGCGAGTATTTAGGTTTGGCTTTGGTGGATCTGAAAAAAGCCTTTGACAGCGTTCCACACAAAATTCTTCTGTCAAAACTATCTTCGTATGGAATAACAAATCAGCATCTGCGCTTTTTCGAAGTGTACCTTTGTGGCAGGCAACAGAGAGTCGCTATTGGTAATGAAATTTCATGTCCGAAAGATGTTTTTGCTGGAATACCCCAGGGGTCAGTATTGGGTCCCCTCTTGTTCATCTTGTTCATTAATGATCTTCCTAGTAATATGCGCTGTAAAACAGTCTTGTATGCAGATGACGCGTCTTTTATCGTATCTGGTGATAGGATTGAAGCTGTTGCAACAAGTATCACTGATAGTATAAATGAGTCTACCAATTAATTTGAAGCAAACAGTCTGGAGATCAATGATTCAAAAACAGAAAAAATATATTTATCTCTCAGGAAGTCCCCTATTGAACAAAAACCTGTCCGATTACTAGGTCTTCTCATGGATCCAGTGGAGCCAAGTTATCATGGGTGGCCCACACCAACCAGGTTATCTCAAAACTTTCTCGGGTACGTTTCCTTCTCAGAAGATTGAAATCCTCTGTATCTGAAAAGATGATGCTCATGTCTTATTTTGGCTTTTTTCATTGTCACTTTTTATATGGCAACATTTTCTAGGGTAATAGTTTCAGAGCTGGGCTGGTACTTTTGTGGCAGAAGAAGGCCTTGCGTATTATGGCAGGTATTCCTCAACAAGATAGCTGCAAACCTTTTTTCAAAAAGTTTCAAATCATGTCTGTGCAAAGTATTTTCATCCATTAAAATATTCTGTATGTAAAAGAGAATAATGAACAATTTTCATTGAGGAATGAGGTCCACGGATAAGAAACCAGAAACTGCCAAAATCTAAATATTAGCAGACCTCGTTTACAAAAATTGTCAAGTTCCAATAAATATTTGCAAATATCAATTTTTAATAAATTGCCTATAAATTTCCGTAGATTACCTTTCAATTCTTTTAAACACAAACTTAATACTATCCTCATTAACAATGTTGTTTATGACGTAAAGGCTTTTCTAGATTTTAGGGGTAATTTTGGTTGAGAACTGTTATTTTCTTGGATAATTATGTTTTTATTTTTATTATGATCACTTTGTTTTTATTATTGTTTATAACAATAATTGCCATTATCAGACGATGTCCATTACACAATGTAACTTGTGTTCAAAGACAAATAAAGATATTATTATTAATGTTATTAAAATAACTCACTATCACGATTTTAGTAATTAAAAACTACAAAAATACTAATTGATACTAATAAACTAGTATTTAATGGTAAACAACAATAATGTATTCGTTGCAATGTACGATGTCAGAGTGGACTTATGGTGCAAATATCGTATGTCTGGCAACACTGCGTCGTACCAGGTAACATCACTGCGTAGTGACTAAATAAATCAAATATTGTTAAATATAAATGACTCAAAGAAATAATGTTGGTCAGCCAACTGATTTATTGCTTTCAACCGGACCCTACCCCCCTTCCCGTCACTATTCCTTCCTTATCTCCAAGGTAAGATGTTTTGCCGCCAACCCAAAGACTCCCCGTGCCCTTTGTAGTGCAGGTAAAAAGCGGGAGTACCTATGTATCGCTATTTCGATTACTACAGCATCGAATCGAATCAAAAATTTCTGTGCTTTTCGATGCATCGCACACTTACACACCTTACACTGTCGCTACGGGTGTCCCGAAATTGGAACGGTGCTCAATGTTGAAACATATATGAGATTTTCATGTTTAAACATAACAAAGGCAGCAAAAGTGTTAAGGAGTTAGTTAAAAATGTTTTGAATGGTTTTTTTATAGGGATTTTTGTTGTTGAGGGAAATGAACGTTGATGCGGTCTTGACTTTCCACTAACTGCCTTTGTGGCAGGTTCACTACGAGTCCAAGACGCTGGTGGAGGATGAGGAGTGCGGGGGGCGACGGGCCGCGGCGGGCACCAAGAAGGCAAGTCTGTTCGCGTGGACTACGCTGCAGAGCATCCCGGAGGAGACCATCATCTCCCCGCACATCCTGGAGTTCCTGGAGCAGACTCTGGAGCCAATACCGACTCAGAGCAAGAGCTCTCCGTTCACATCCCCCGGTCAGTAGTGTGTCAGGGCTCAACATCGTTCACACTCGGGAAAGTCAGGGGAAAAGTTAGAAAATGCTAAAATTCAGTGAAATTGCTTAGTATTTTATACAAGTCAGGGAAAGTTTTTAATTATAAATGCAAAGCAATACTGTGATAAAAACAAAAGTTACTATTGTTATTGCTGGATTAAGAAACCTCAGCTAAGCTTCTAGGCACGTCTTCCACAAGCAGGAGTTATGCGCAGGTTTCTGTAAGGATAGGATATAGCAGGAAATGAAAGGGTGGGATGGGACAGGCAGCCAAATTGACCTTTCAAAGGGCCACCTACCAGACACAGTAGCTCAGAGGTTAAGTGCCTGTCTCGGAAGTCAGATATGGGTGTTCGATCCCAGTCCCAGCCAACTCGTGTAAGATCATGAGCGGTCACCTCTAGCTTGCCCATGTGACTAATACCGTTATGGTACCTCACTGTCTTAGTTCACTGAACAGGTCAATAGCCTATGGTTTCGGGCAGTTGAGGGTTTTTTTAAGAAAAAAAAATAAACTCCTATGCTCTGGTGACAGCTGTGATCAGGCTCAAACAGGCGGACCCCCTCTGCCCTCCAAATGGCCAACTCAACTGACAGGGTATCCATGTACAACAGCCAGAGACCACATTCTCAGGTTGTGTATTCCGAGCTAAAAAACTACACCTACAAAGTCTAGCAAGTGATGTACCACAGCATAGATTAACAAAAACGGGTAAATGGCACAATGTAAACTGTATAATTTTTTTTAATAAGTTACCGATATCAGCTAGAACTGCACCTTTAAGTATTTTTAAAACACGTTTGTATATTTGGTTGTCAGAAAATCCATTTTACTGTCTTAATGAATTTTTAAACTCTGATGTTACTGTAGATTTTACTTAGATTCATTGTTCTACTATAAAAATGTTTGTATTGTTTGTTTTTAGTGAATTTCCTTTGGAAAGTGAACTATTAGCATGACCCGCACGGTGAAAATTAAGCCCGTGACCACCATAGAAGTTCCTAACGTGACCCCCTGATCACGTTTTGGGGGGTCGTTCAAAATTTTATATATATAGACATATATATATATATATATATATATATATGTGTGTGTGTGTGTGTGTGTGTGTGTGTGTGTGTGTGTATGCACTCTAGCGGTCACATTTTTTGTCCAATTAACTTCAAATTTGGTAGGGACGTTCCTTTCTGTAATCAGTTGGACAAGTTCGTTGGGCAAAACAATCGGAAAACTCTAAACCCATTTTTTGGAGATTAATCTTTCAAATTTCGAGTTTTTGGGCCCAAAAAAGGTCAGAAAAGTCCCGGATGTAAAATTATTGCATGTAAAAAGATGGGAATTAGTGAGGCGAAAGTTTTAAGCTCTCTCTCGTCTTTCTAGCTTACATATTTACCGAGTTATTAAAGAAAATGTGTTTCGACTAAACGCAGTACGTTGTCTTATGGGGGTTTTACACTATAAAAGCCTGTTATTCTTTTGTTAGAGTACTTTTATGATCCCCAGCAACTCACGCCTACTTTCAAGCCTGCCTGGACCTTATCCTAACATTATAATGCGCAAAATTGTATTCCCAGCTTTGCAGGTAAATTAAACCAGGAGCATCAGAACAGCCAAAAAATCAATGTTTTCAGATTTCAATAAAAATTGGAATACATGTATGTTTTTACATATATTTTGAGTTTTAAACAATTTTGTGTGGAAATTCACTTCCGTCACGTCAGCGTGCTGCGTGCAAACTCTTTTATTATTTTATAATGCCTTTGATGTATATGTATACATTAGTGATGGTCAAAACCAGAAATTTTGAATCTCGAAACCGAAACCGAAACTTACAAAATCGAATCTCGAAACTCAAATCGCGAAACCCTATTTACTTGCCTGGGTATGGTTATGAAAAATAAATCCAGAAAAATTAAATAAAACTAATTATATATTTTGGTTAGAGTTGTTCTTTCAGAAATAAAAAATCAATAATCCAAAAAAGGTGAAGGTAGACGACTGATGACAGTAGGCTTTTGACCTTTGCATTATTGATCGAAACACGGGCGTGATTTCTGTTAAAAAACAACAATAAAGACACAAAATATCTCAGCAGTTTTGAGTTTTGATTCTCGAAACTCACCGATCGAATCTCGAAACCGAAACTTTTCCAAAGTTTTGGTGGTTTTGAGATTCAAGTTTTGGTTCTGACACATCACTAGTATACATATACTATGTCTGAGTGTAATTAGCTTTAACTTTGACGAAACCTATTTCATGTGATACTATGATCAATGGTTAATAAAGATTTCTGATTTCTGTACCCTAAATTTATACATAATCCCTATAAACAGTTGTTGCCTCAGTGACATTTGTGTTGGCAAACCTGCTACACCACTAGTGACTTACTTCCTCCTGGACATGTGCCACTCTTCTCCCAGTTAAAAAAGAGGCCAGTGGCCTTGAAATCCTCTTTTATGTGTGTTTTGTAGTGTCAGTGTGCTATCTGTAGGATGCCTATACTTTCCAAGGTAAGCCTGCTTGTCCTATCCATATTTTCCTGATAAATTGGCAAAAGCTCTATCCAAAGCTAAACTATTAGGTAAAAGTTAAGGCTAGCTAATTTTTTAGTTTATAACTTGTAGTGGTCACTTTGATACACTACAAAGTAAGTTTCCGACTAACCTGGTGTGTGCAGGCCCAGTCAACATGTTCACCATGCGAGACGACACAGGGCCCGGGGCCTGGGTGGGGGCGGCTGGCAGTCAGTACGCCTACGCCTCCTTCCCTGTGGACGTCATCGTGTACTTCCACATGCAACCGTCCACCTTCCGCTTCTCCTGCCTGCCCGTGTCCCGTGTCGAGTGTATGCTGCAGCTGCCGTCGCTCGATATCGTCTTCTCCTCCAAACGGGCAGAAACTGACTCCTCAGGGTATGTAAATGTAATGATTTTGTTAAAGACTGTGTTGTTGAAATTATTGTGAGAAATTATATGCAGAATGTCTTGAATCCCAAACTTTACCTTTAACATGTTATCCTTTTTAAATTATCAAATTGAACACAAGACCACAATTTTATTTTTCATTTAGCTGATTTAAAGCAGGGATATGTTGGTTCCAGCTGTCAATTCTAGTTTTATTTTATTTTTTTCACTTGATAGAACTGAGAACTTATAATCTTGGTTTTATTATCGTTTTTGAAGACTTGATTGTGTATATCGGCCATAAATGGTGATCACACTGCATAAAATTGGTCATAAACGACAATCAGACCACATAATATTGGTATTAATTGATGAACGGACCACGTTATACTGTTTTAAATTTTACATTCAGACAGAATTATACCGGCCGTAAATGAAGTCCAGACCATATATTATCAGTGATAAATTTTAATTTATAATAATAAATAGTATTATTATTGAGGACTAGTTTGGAATAAAACCCACTTTAGTCTTGTGAACCAACTTGAACTAAAAACAAAATGTTTTGTGTGAATAATGAACAGTAGAAACTTGAAGATTGTAATAATATAAATCATTATTTGAGTCATAAATATTCAATTAAAGTTCCAAAACTAAATTAAATTAAATTTTCTATCAAAAGTGTATCATAGTTGTTTTCACTGTTCCTAGTACAGAATGGAACCTGGAGCCTGATTTTTCTTGTATAGATTTTCTCCTTTAAAACGAATTAGCACTAGTAGCTATAGTAATTTGGATTGCAGGGTTTATTTTGTTTTTCTCAAAAGTAGCCTATCTTGAAAGTTAAATTTGGTCCTAAATAATTCTTAAAACAGGATTCTTTAAAGCATAAATTATCATAACTCTGCTCTATAAAAAGGGTCTTGTGATAGTCACTTTCAAATCACAACATATAATTCTATCAAAACTACTCAGCTGGATGAAGTGATGTTATGAACAAATTGCTTTAAAACTTGAATAATGTATTCACATTTTTCATCAACTAAAACAACTGTGAATCAAGCTTGAAGTTGTTACTGCGAACGTAATGAGTACCACTTCCCCGCAGGTTTGGTGCCGGGTCTGCCGCCCAGTCTGCCATCGGAGGTCTCAGTGTGACCGGCTGCCTGGCTGACTTCTCCGTCTACATATTCCATCCGTATGGTGGCAAGAAGTCAGGTGAGACTCTGGGAACTGAGAACTATATGCCACAAGTTTTAGAGCTTAAACATCGTTTGGTAAAAACAATGGACACAAATATTCATAACTTTATCTTGACCTTACTCACAAAATATATAGGCTAACTGTAGTTTTTAGGAGCAACTAGAATGTCTTACAAATGTTATTCTGTTTAAATAAGCTAGCTAGCTATGTCATTGGAAGTCAAATTATTTTCAGTTATTAATATAGACATTGAATTTCAATACATTTTAAATTTTTCTTTGGCAAGGCAAATAAATACAATCTTTCACTATTCAAGATTTATTTGTATGATATATTTATTCTGTTATTTATTTGTATGCAAAAATAAGATAAGTACACCTCACATTATAAAAACTGTTTTAGTAAAGATGGAAATAAATGTTTTTAGGTGATCAGTATCAGTGAAATTATAATTATTTTATTGCCGAATAACAACAAAAGAATTATTATTATTAAATCTGTTAGGAGTCCTCTGTGAAGCATATTATATCGAGGGACTCTCAAACCTAGTCTTAAGTCACAACTGTTATCCTTCAACCATGTCATGATGTTATTTGTTGCTGCTGTTGTTTTGCTTATGTTTTGCATCAATCTTCTCTTTATAGCAATTATTTTCTATATCACTAAGCCATCTTGTAAAACTGCATGTTTCAATCTGTAAAAATTGTGTTATCTGTTGAAATAAATAAACCAATACTCTTCATTGTTGTCTTTGAGAACAGTGTGATTATATATACAGCGGTCTAAAGAAACCAATGGTCTGAAGAAGGTCATTCAGGGTGTCCAGCCTAGTCTAATCGGGGAAGAACCAAAAATGGTAAATCAATAATTTTGGTTAACAAGTTGGAAAAATTTTCAGGAATAAAACCAACTGATTTTTTAAAGTTTTATCAGCTCACTTGTTACTGTAAACTAGGGATGTCTGGTTTCGGTTTTGTTCTTAACAGAAATCGGTTTTTGGTACCTGCCATGAGTACTTATTATTATGATCTTAATATTGTACAACATATAACTGTTGACATAAAGCCAATGTTACACGGTCCAGTCGTTGTTTAAGGTCAATGTTATACAGTCCAGTCATCTGTTTTGGCATTACGTTGCTACTAAGGGTGTGCAAGTAGTGATTTTTTAATCGAGTCGAGTAGTGCCTATAATTTTCGAGTTTCGAGTATTTTCGAGCGAGTATTTGCTATCAGTTGGTAGTTTCAAATAGTGTAATGGGATTTGGATACCACCCTAGATTTGATAACCTAACCATGGTTTCTAACTAATACATGAGTAGCAATACAACGTTTTGGCCAGTATAATCAAATTGGATTACGGTTTGACATTCGTTTTCGGCCGATAAAACACGGTCCGGTTGTCATTTAGCCAATATCACCTGGTCCAGACACAAAAAAATAAATAAATAAAAAATAATGTTGTTCAGGAAGTTAGTAGCAATATTTATGATGATTTGTATGTAGAAAACAATGTAACAATAGAACCCCCAAAATTTGATGTAAACCCATGTTTTAGATTTAGACACATATGTCAAGAAGATGTAGAAAAGGTTATTAGTTCTCTTTCGAACAAATTTTCAAGTGGGTGTGATGAGATTCCAATTACAATTATAAAAGCAGCAAAATGGGAACTTAGTAAAGTATTAGCACATCTGATAAATTCTTCTTTTGTCTCTGGAATTTTTCCTAATCAGCTAAAAATTTCCAAAGTAATACCCATCCATAAAAAAATGATACAAAAGATCCTTCAAATTATCACCCCATAGCTTTACTGCCGGTAGTCTCAAAGATTTTTGAAAAGGTTGTTTATAATCAGTTTATGGAGTATTTAGAAAACTACAATCTCATAGATAGTGTTCAACATGGTTTTCGTTCTAATAAATCGGTGACTACTGCTGCTGTAGGCTTTGTTGAATCTATTATTGAATCGGTTGATAAGGGAGAAGTTTGTATAGGAATTTTCATGGATTTGTCAAAAGCATTTGACACCGTCCATCATCCTACACTCTTACATAAACTAAAGACTCTTGGTGTACATAGAACTGCCTTGAAGTGGTTCGAGTCATACCTGTCAGGAAGATATCAGTTTGTTGAATTAAGTCATATGGAATTTAATAAAGTTTCAAAATAAAAATCAAATTTTAAATTAATAACACATGGAGTCCCCCAGGGATCTGTTTTAGGGCCACTCCTCTTTGTCTGCTATGTAAAAGATATTGCACAAACTCTTCAAAAAATACCACAAGACAACTTGGTGTTGTATGCAGATAATTCAAATCTGAAAGTGACAGCACAAACTGTTGACGATGTTGAAATTTTATCTTTCCTAGAATTGGCAAATATAATAGACTTTTATAACAATCATAAATTGAAATTAAATTTATCAAAAACAAATTTTGTTTTCTTTAAGACTGCTCAGTGCAGTAGAAAGATTGAACTAACAATTGCAATCGATTCTAGGGTAATATAAATCGAAAAGTTTACTAGATTTTTGGGGTTGGAAATAGATGAGAATTTGAATTGGAATTGTCATGTGCAAAAAGTTCTTTCTAAAATTAACTCAGGAATTTATGTTTTACGCAGGATGTCATTTTTATGCACTGATATAAGTGTGTTAAAAATAATATACCATGCCCATATTCATTCCCATATTTCATTTGGCTTGGCTTTATATGGGTCAACAAAAAAAGTAAACTTTAACAAAAAAAGTAAACTTAAATGACATTTTGAAGAAACAAAAGAAAGCTGTCAGAATAATTTTAAATTTGAAACCTGATCACTCTGCAAAAGAACATTTCAAAACTTTAAAAATATTAACTGTATACGGACAATATATTTATAATACGGTAGTGATGGTCAAAACCATAAATTTTGAATCTCGAAACCAAAACCGAAACTTACAAAATCGAATCTTGAAACTCAAATCGCAAAACCCTATTTACTTGCCTGGGTATGGTTATGAAAAATAAATCCATAAAAATTAATTAAAACTAATTATATATTTTGGTTAGAGTTGTTCTTTCAGAAATAAAAAATCAATAATCCAAAAAAGGTGAAGGTAGACGACCAATGACAGTAGGCTTTTGACCTTTGCATTATTGATCGAAACACGGGCGTGATTTATGTTAAAAAAACAACAATAAAGACACAACAAATCTCAGCAGTTTCGAGTTTTGATTCTCGAAACTCACCGATCGAATCTCGAAACCGAAACTTTTCCAAAGTTTTGGTGGTTTTGAGATTCAAGTTTTGGTTTTGACACATCACTATGATACGGTATTAATAGCAATTCAAAATCTTTTAAAACAGAAATATGATCAGTCTCATCAATATAATACTCGAAATAAAAATATTATCATACCCACTCACCATAGATTAACATTTTATGAAAAAAAACCTTCATATATTGGATCAAAAAACTCGTAGTCCATAGCCTTTAGTTTTTAGTTTGGAATTTGACACTATTCTCATGTATTATGTACACATATTGTGAATAAAGATGATTTGATTTGATTTGATCGCAATTGTAAACAATAGTCTGGTAATCAGCGGGAAATACTCGCTTGAACTTTCGCGTATTTTTCAAAACTTCGAGTCAAGTTCGAGTATTACAATACTTGGCCAAAAACTCAAAGTTTCGAGTACTCGCACACCCCTAGTTGCTACCCGAAGTAAGCTAGACTAATGGAACTAGAAATTAAAAGTATCATCGGTTCATCGGTAACCATAACATTTTTGTTCAGTAGTTTTCTGCTAGGCAAAATTGTTCTCATATACTTAAAAAAGTCAGAAGACTTCTTCTTTATTGTTTACGAGAAAACCTGGTACAATATTTTAGTCACAGTAGTAATCCTAGTTACTTACATTCACAACATCGTTTTCGGTTCCAGGCCTGAAAGAGGCGCAGTGGTCACCACTGGCTGACAGTGAACGCAAGGACTCCCTCAGTGTCAATGTGGAGTTTGTCAAGTTCCACTTGTCTCGCAGTCGCAAGCTGAACATAGACAACAAGAGCTCCAAGAGTCCCGGGCCGGACCAGAGCCAGGCCATCATCCGGTTCTCCAGTGAGTGACTCCGTCTTTTGTTTTAGTTGGCTAGTTTACGGGATTTTAAATGTCATTTTTGTTGTTTATCCTCCGGACTGAGAAATATAAAGCGGTTTAAATACCTGCTCTCAAGTAATCCAAATTGTTGCAGGAGCAACTAGTTTTGACTGCTTGAAGTGAAGTCATCTA
This sequence comes from Allygus modestus, assembly GCA_963675035.1. Classification (NCBI taxonomy): domain Eukaryota; kingdom Metazoa; phylum Arthropoda; class Insecta; order Hemiptera; family Cicadellidae; genus Allygus; species Allygus modestus. Next base: position 38,003,694 of record OY776116.1, on the reverse strand, counting down.
TATTTACTTCATTTGAAGGTCGTCACCACATAAAAGTACATTTAAACACAAACACTGACGTGGACATGACAGACACATTTAACATTTGTAAAAAAACTAAACTAGACTAGACTCCAATTCCGCCCAGGCGCGTCGCAATCTGTTCCATGTATGAATCTTAGTGTTTCGCAAATTAAAACACTAATGTCCTGATATCAAACAATACAAAGAAAGAAGGATACAATGTCTAAGGACCTGTAGTAAGTATATTTCAATTAGTGAAGTAAGATCCAAGATAGTGGATGAAAAGTATCCTTTTGTGGCTCGAAACCAGTGGTAGTTTAACAAAATAACAGGATCACTTGGCAGAAATCCAGGTAATTTAAACCTTTTAAAAAAAGTATATGGCTGTTGAGTGTCCTCCTCAATAATTTAACTTGTACCGAGGTAAAATACAATAGAAACAGAAAAGTAACTTACCCTAGTGATATTTTTAATCCAGTAACCAAAATGACTCTTTAGAGCAAGTTTTATAAAGACTGACGGAAAATAAGAAACTAAGTAGTGAATCAGTAAGCACATCCTCATCATCACGTTCATTCCAAGACATCACTTAAGAAGTTTGACTTATTAAAATATAAAATTGTAATACAAACATTTTTCATCAAATTGATAAGCACTTTATTTCCATTAATTCAAAGAAATAATTTTCTAATTAATAACTAGCATATGGTATACACCACCTATAAATGACACAATGGCAATGGATCAGCATTTTACAAGGTCACCCAACTGACAGCTCAGCATTAGTCAGCAACAGCTGTTGCTGCTCTATCTGGACTCACACCTACATAATAAAGACTTTCTTACTAATTAATTAAGAATTAAGGATGAAAATCTGTAATGAAATGCCTACATATCCACGTGGTATATATAATAAAAGAACTACTTACAGTGCCATATGGTTATGGGAGTTGTGAGAAATGGTACATTTCAAATGTCTGAATTTGTAATTACGTATGTATAAAAATATATCCAGTAAAGTTTAGAAGTGTCAGCAGCTGTATTAATGATTGTAACAAAAAACCTAGTGCCCCAATCGTTTTTCATCTACCATAAACAAAAATTCAAATCCTATCATCAATAGAAAGCTTGAATCATGAAACTTCACACACTTTAGTAGCGGAAGCTAGAATGGCACTTATCAAACAAAATGAGTATCTATTGCAAGAAATGCATTACATTAAATCCAATAGGCCAATATATTTAGATCAGTTGAAAGGTGCTGCAAAGGGTGGTTGAAAAGAGCTAATTGAAAGGTGCTGAAGAAATTCAAAGACTCACAGAAAAAATTGATTTTCAGAAAACCAGCTAAAAGACAAGAAATCGTTTGCTATTTCTAAAATTGGAAGTGAAAATATAAAAGAATTAATTGGTAAGGAAGTGAATAGGTTGTAAAGAATGGGAAGTGACGGCAAGGAAATACGTCGTAGCTGTTGGTTGAGAGAGAGGCGCAGGGTTGTGCGCAATCAGCTGTCATCTATCGTGGAAGTGGAGCGGGCCGCCTGGTGGAGAGAATGCGAGGGGGAGCGCTCACGTCACTTAACCACCAACAATACCTGACCCAAGAGCTTTATCTTGGTGATAAGAGCGTATTTGCTGATAAATACGATATTTCCACAATAAGCTGGACTAAAGCAAAAGGGCTTGTCGACCTAAATTATAAGCCTCAGATTCACGGAAATAATTACATTTGCTCCTTATTCAACACCAGGGAAATTTAAAACGATGACTGTCCAGTTCAGTGAAAATTAGAAAACATTTTTTCGGCTAAACTCTTTTAGTTGAGACCGAAGACATTGAACATCGGGAAGGATAGAAGGATTGGCGTCCGTTTGCAGATTATATTAAAGATGTGTGGAAGTTTAGGTGAAAATCAATAAGTTAACTTAATATTGTGTACAGTCCGTTGTAGGTGTATTTACCGTTTCGAAAACACTAGGTATTACAGACTTAGTAGTTCTAAAGGACCATTATTAGGACTTAAAAGTTTGCAACAATTCCCAATCTTCCTCACTCATTTTATTTGTTAGGCTAATAGTAATATGTATCAATCAAACATAACTTGACTGTTGAAACAGACCATCACAGACAATAGTTCATCTAACCTAAAAACACAGAAAGTTTCAGTTTATGACGTCAGTTGTTTGTCTTGCTGAGTTTCCAGTGCCAAGAATTTTAAACGGTTTTTTTAGTGACCATGATCCGTGTGATTACCGTGATTGACGCTGTTTCCGTTCTCGTATAATTTCATTTAGAGACATTCCGATAGTAATACCTGATACTAACGGTTTATTAAGGCGATGATACTGATTACACTATTAGTAGTATCTAAAGTAAAATATCGTTGCTCCATTTAAATAGGTAACTGTCGGTGAAGTGCAGAAGAATACTAAACTCGTAGTTCAAGCTATATCCCAAGTGTTAAGTACCATTCTAAGTTAAAAATTTTACTTTCACCAAAAAGTGCATTTGTCTTTAATCGTACTATAATGTAAATGTGAAAGTTAAGGTGGATGGATATTTATAATGATGGCTGAATATTTATAATGGTGGATGAATAATTTAAGGTGGCTCCCAAAATATATAATTTCCTTTTGGTGTAAATTCACTATTGGTTGACCGATACAGTGTCGAATGGCATGTTTTTTTTATGTTTGTTATTTAAGATTATTTAATAAATGAGATAGGCTAATTTGTTGTTTTATCAATTATTAAAAAATATAGCTAGGATATAAACAAATTTAGATAAAAAGATGTTTCTGGTACACTTAAATCACCTAATTGAAGTTAGTTTTCCAACACATTGTAACAAATTCCAAACAGATTTTATTTAGTATATATGTACTATCTACTTACCTGAACACTTAAGTTTTCCTGGGGGCAGATAGAAATGAACGCGTTTATAATTTAAACTAAGATTTATGTGAATATAGATATTTACCTTAAAAGGAAGTATCCTTTGCATTTGAAGCATGTGGATCTGAGGATGTAAAGGCTGTTCTCCCATTGTCAGCTCAAGGGTAGTGCCGAGGGGTAGGGCAGCAGATGAGAGTAGAAGATCGTCTGGTAGAGAATCAAGAAGAAGAATCATTTTGATGTTGTTCAAGCGCAGTGTGAACTGTGTGAGTTGCCTCGTTGGACACCTAGAGGGGTTCGGTTCACCCACAAGGAGTGAACTATTCTAACTGGAGCCTCTGAAGTGTAGGGGTCAAAAGTCTCGATAACCGCGTGGGTCAGTGCACTTTTGCCCAACTATTCTATAATTATGTAAAATGTCACGGTGACAAATGTTACAGGGGATGGTACAGGGACAGGGTGTCAGAGTGGCCTGAAAACTTGGGACTAGGGAGAATGAAGAAATATTAAGAAGTTCGTGAAATAATATAATTTAGTTGGATAAATTACGTGGAATTCTTTCTCTTAATAGTGAGAGAAATATGGGGATGGAATTGTTTCTCTTAGTAGTGAGAAAAATCTGGGGATGGAATTGTGTCTCTTAATAGTGAGAGAAATGTGGGGATGGAATTGTTTCTCTTAATAGTGAGAGAAATGTGGGGATGGAATTGTTTCTCTTAATAGTGAGAGAAATGTGGGGATGGAATGGTTTCTCTTAATAGTAAGAGAAATGTGGGGATGGAATGGTTTCTCTTAATAGTGTGAGAGAAATGTGTGGATGGAATTGTTTCTTTTTGGATATTGAAAGTGGCTAACTAGTTGGTAATTAAAAGGACAGGGAGAGGTAATTTTCAACGACCCCCTCAGAATCCTGTAATTTACAAAATTCTCAATGAGTCCTGAAAAATTACCTTTTGGGCCACCCTGATGTGGGGTTTGTGAATAGTGATGTTAGGTAAAGGTTGAAAATAGAAGGTTGGATTGATCGAAGCCTGATTGATTGACTACTGATCAGTTGATTTGATAATTATGCAGATTGTATTGAAGCTTGAGGCCCATCTCTCCTGGAAGTGATCTGAAACAAAAGAAAAAACAAAGCCATTAGGATATTTTCCTTTTAGACATTACATATTCATATTTCAAAATACAATTTTAAACCCTAGGATTTATATAAGAACTTCATAAATTAAATAGTTTTGTATAATTTTGTTCATATTTGATATTTCCTTAGGTCCTTAAAATGATGTTTAGTTTTTAATCTCTATGCAATAAGGGCCTAAGTCAAACAATGCTATATGTAGGCCTATTGGAAATTTAGATGCAATATTTTTATAAGAATCAAAGCATCAATCGATAAAGATTTCAAATCAAATCAAAATCTATTTATTATTTCACATTATGCAACAAGTGTACATTTTCTTTAATAAAGGCCTGCGTTTATTTAAGCTTTTACTTGTACAATTTGGAGGTCAGTTCCTTTATGTAAGTTAGTACTTATCAATATACACCAATACTATCAATGGTAGTGTATACCTATTTAAATAACACCCAATTTTCTAAATTTCAATTAAGTTCAAATTTGTTAATCCTTATAAATCAGATACACTTGAAGTAAGCATTTTTTTATTCAGAAATAAACTTTAGCTCGTCATTGTAGATGTATGCTGGGCACAACATTTATGTGCTTCATATTTATGGTGGATTTAAAACAGTTTTTTCACTAATAATTAATAAACCATTCAGCATTTTTATCAAACACCAATCAGAGATAACCTATCAGAGATCAGAGGTTTTTAACCTTGTAACATGTGCATGTATTTTTATAGTTAAATGTTACCAACTATATATCTTCAATAAATCTTCACTATTTAAATAATTATTCTGTTGATACAACCTTCTCAAACACTTTAATAGTGGAATATTATTAGTTAAATATATATAAATTAGGTGTTATGACTGTCTTATGACCTGTACATATTTGAAACAATAATACATGTGACAAAATTAAACCTTCAAACCAATAATACAAATTTTCAAAATGACAACTTAAGAAATAACAGGCAGGTAGAAAATTCATAAATTAAAGTTTTTTGAGAGGAAAACTAGTTTTATTGGCACTAAGTTTTTATTCAGTTTGGCTAAAAACATGACAAATGAAAATAACTTCAATGTTTAAAAAAAAAACTGAAGGAATATATCTGCTCACTGTATCCCTTTATTCTCTTGAGGAATTTTGGAATCCAAGAAAAAAAACATAAATTATGTTTATAAACTTTGACTAAAGTTATTTAACATTAATTTTTACATCATTATGAAAGTAAAATTATTTAGTGATAAGGCTCTTATATATGTATTTTTGACACTATTCAATGTATTGTAAACACTGTTCGATGAATAAAGATGATTTGAATTGAATTGAATATCCTCTAAAGTTGAGTGCCAAGTAATGTTTTATGAAAGGTTATTTCAAGATACTTTCACCAACAACATTTATTCTAACCTTATTAAGCATTGCCAATGTTTCTTAATTATATATTGTGAAAAATTCTAAATAATTAAGTCATTTACTTTGCTTACTCATCATTTGTGCAGCTTCGAGTAAATTTCTAATTCAAATGCTTACTTTTAAAATTGACTTACCCAGAGAATTGTTGCCATCACTCATATACACTGTTGTCAGTCTGAGCTACAAGTCTTAAGACTAAGTGTTTAAAATTTATTACATTATGTGTGGAATACTTATTACAATGCTTTGTTTCCATGTTGTTTAAAATTTGGACTAGAATTACCCTGAATAAAAGAACTTCTTCAGGCATAAGTCTAAACTATTGTTTTACATTATTAACTAGTGATAGGCAACTCGCAAATAAAAAGCATTCGAAAAAAACTTGTTAAAAATGAACAAGTCATGGGGTTAATCAAATTAACCATGATTCAATTTTGTATGAATTGATACATTGTGTGATTTTGACTGTCAGTTCCCAATTCGTTTTAAATTGAGAATAAAAAGGTGAAGCTTAAGTTGAGGGTGTGGAAGGCGAGAGAAGAGCGAGATCGCTGCATGCAAACACAATTGTTAAGACCCCACAATTCTAGAATTATTTTTGGTCATAATCCATTCAGCTGATTCACCTTCAGCTGTTGATTCGCGATTGGGTTGTTGGTATCTTTACGTATAACTGCAATATTTTCCTTCAACTTGCATTTCCAAAGTGATTGTCGATATATTTGTGACCATGATGAAACATGGTTCATAGTACTGTAATTTGACTAAACATCTACTCACAATATATATATAACAAATAGTAGATCTTTTGTAAAAAAAAAAAGATTGGTACTCATTTAAAGATAAAGTTATCCTTTAAGAGAAAAATTAATGTTAGAAGTATATTAAAACAGTAATATATAGTATAATAGTCAGAAAGTCTTAGTCAATAACAAAATATGTTATGTTTACTGTGACGGCGCAAGGGTAAGGCTTTCCCGCCACGCGGAAACCAATTGGATTGGCGAAGTCACATTTTTAATTCCTTGCTAACGAATGACCGTTACACTGTACAGTGCTGTACTGCATTACAACACAACTGGTCATACTACAAAACGCCAATAGGTAGCAGCACAGTCCAGATAACAGGAGTCAACCAGGGTTGCCATCTAGAGGGACTAAATTGGGGCGAAAATGAGTGTAAAGAAGTCCCACGACGCTTTGAATATTGTGGAAAATGTTCCCACTATACCACAGTAAAGCTGCTATTCTTAGCTACATATTTACATATAAGACTACCTGCAGTGCTACCAAATACTGGCGCATTGAAATTGAGTAAATACACCAGCCACACGGCACGCACCACAGTCAACATGTTGACTTTCTACACTCATAATTCATACGTTCTTGTTCTTATCCACATACACATGAGTATGTCGGTTTCTTAACTGTTACGATTTATTGATTTTAGTTGGTAAGTTATAAATATTGTTAATCTATTTTATTACTCACGACCGATGTTCTCGAAAAATTATAATTTTTAAACGAAAAGCTGGATCTACTTTTACCTTGCATTGTGTAATATTTGAGATGAAAATGTGTTGCTAGGGAAATGATTTAACAATATATTTATTAAATGAAATAGATTTAGGAAATATGCTAAACTCATCACTATGGAAACCTCTAACCTTTTTCTGGTTAAAATAATCAACTAGCAGCTAAAAAGACACACGAGCCAGTGGAAGTGGAGACATTTCGTATGTGAGCGCTGCCAAGTGTAAAACTTTGAAATCACACTGAGCGCTACCCGTGGCAAATTTTAAAATCGCAGCGCCGTCTACTGCTTGATGAATTGTAACTTTTACTTAGTTTGATACGCTATGGTAGTCCAATGGATATGGCACTGGATTCACGATCATGTGGTCCCAGGTTCAATTCTACCTTTTCGTGTTTACTTTTTGAGGTACCAATTTTTTTTACATTTCACATAAACCCATTTTTGTAATATGTTACAAGGAAAAGAGCCGCCATACAGCGCTCTGCGGAGTTAGGTTAGGTTATTTTAAAATCATTTTTCGTAAATGTCGCGTAGTTTTTTAGAATATAAGTAGGTTTCCTCTGTTTACATTTGAAAATACTACATTTCACTGTTTTCTCATAATAAAGCATCTGTATCGGATAGTTCATTCGTCATCTGACAAGTTCGGCTTCCTTCGGATGGCAAATTCTCCGCTTCCAGTGGTTCGTGTGATTTTTTAACTGCTAGGAAATAATCAACTGATGCCGGGGAAGCCCCTAGCACATAGACCTGTTGATCTGACTAGGCCCATTTAAGTAGTTAATTAAATCACTGCTAGAGAGCTCTGTAAATCCAAATAAGCGGAACCCGATCAAAATACAATACTCGGATTGTTTTGCCGAGTTAATAATAAAAGTTATAATTTATTTCAGCTATAATAAACCTAACTAATGAAGTATATGAGGCAAAAATAAAAAGTTTGGGTGGTTAGTTGGTAAGTTTGACATGGGTACGTTTTACATTTAGTAGCGTTGTGTTGGGCAAGGTTTATAAGATGGTCTGGTCTGGTGGGTTGATTTTAGTTTGTTTGGCCATTCCAAGTACAGTTTCTTTCATCACCTTCCAACCATGCCTGTAAATATACTTTCTGATTCCAAATAAATAAAACAACAGATAACTAATTGCTTAAATGTACATGATCTAAACAAAAAGTTCATTAACTATTTTTCCAATTGAAAAAATATAATCGACGTCGGGAATCAAACCTGCGCTATCAAGGGTAGTATGCCAATATGCTATCCGCTTAGCCACCAAAACCTTGTACATTGTGTTGGAAAGTGACAAACACAACACAAGAAGCAACAAATCAATTAATTGAACAGTGCATTCTGATGGTGCTCGAATGACAGAGCAGCCTCACAGGTCAACTTGTCGATTTGCTAGGGTGCTCGTGAATGTCAATAAATAATCATCTTGTGTGACCCACACATCGTGTACTTTTATGTCAAACTTTTATCCTATGAAAACAACTGGATTGCTTGTTTCACTTATCCAGCAAAGCTATGTTTTTAATTATAGTACAGTAGAACCTCGATATCTCGAACCTCAGGGGGAACGGGAAAAATTTGAGTTATCGAATATTTCGAAATATTGAGGTTCGACTTATCAAAGTGTTTTTCCACAGACTTCGACTTATTGAGGGTCACGGTAATGCAATAATAGATGGGTCAAGGAAGGGTAGAATCCTTACATCATTTCATACTTTGTATCATAAATAAATATACCGTATAATAATTATTACTAAATTTGAGAAGGAATTGAACAATTTTGAATGTCTAAAATAAGCCCGGAAATATTTTGTAAAGCTTCTTTGATTAACGTAGTAATGATATACTTCCTTCAATGAAAATATTGTAGAGTAGGAAAGTAAATAAATAATGACTCACAGTTCAATATTTTGGTGTTGTTTTTCCCGTTCGACCACTTCCTGTCTATTTTCTAGACTTTTTTGCTTACTTCTTATCACCTGCCCCAAACAAATCCCTCCCCCTTACGGAAGTCAGTTCTGACCAACTGTGCATCACTTTAAATTTAGCTGAACATCAAATGTTCTGTAGGCTATTAAAATAATTTGCAAAACTAAAAGGGAACAAAACATGATAACAATTAAAATTGCAGAGCATTGTTGGAATTGAAATTAGGGTGAAGCAGTACGCCACTTATTTTTGTTTTAAAATTTTTGAAAGTGCCTACTGGTGTTTCTAAACTTCCCGATGTCACTTTTTTATTTTTTGTGCCAACAGCCTCAAATAATCTTCAACTTTTCCTTAGGGTAGAGTTTTGCCAAACTGCAAACACTTAGTAAAAACACAACTTAAACACTATCCAGAACCTCAAAACTCACACTAACTGACACCGGACACAAATCTAATCAAATCACAACTATTTTATTTAAGAAAAAGACATAATTTGCTTCAACATGAGACTGTTCCTTATTTATGAAATGAAATCCTCCCATATGTGAAACCCGTGCATGAGTATGAGTGTGTTTGATATGTGTGTTGCTCATCAATATAAATTTGTCGGTGGTTTTATCGACACCAGAAGCACCCAGAAAGAGATGTAGTGGGGAGGGAGGGTTGGAATTTCCGGCTGCAAATAAGTCACTGGAGGTTTGGTGAATGAACAACTTCGACTTATAGAGGTTCTCTAGTCAATACTTCGACTTGTAGAGGTACGGAGATTGTAATTATTCGAGTTATAGAGGTCCTACAGCTAAAACTTCGACTTACATAGGTGCGGCAACAGGCTAAGAGTACTGCACAAATTTGAGTTATCAAGATGTTTCCTACTAACCCTTCGACTTATAGAGGTAAAATAACATAGCATTAGGTAGGCACGTTCAGGGGGAATGATAAAAATTTGAGTTATCAAGGAATTCGACTTATAGAGGTTTGAGTTATCGAGGTTCCACTATATCAATGCGAAATAAACTTTAAAAAATAATAACTTTGATGGATATTTTTGTGTTGTAAGTGGTTGAAGATCTTTTGAATGTTGTAAACACAATACATTGTCCAATGATTTATTATTATGATGGAGTCTAAATATAATGTGTAATGTCTTGTTTAAGAAAGATTTTGTATATATTTTAATGAGACTTTTTAAATTATCTGTCTGGTTATGGCCTATTGATATTTGCATTGACACATTTGCAGGTGTACTTTAGAATACTTCCTCCACGCTTTGAGTCGTAAAAATTGGTGTAAATTTGTATAGTTGCATTTGCTGCATGGGATATTGTATACATAGTAGTTCAAATTATGAAAGTTGTTATCTTGTGAATAATGCTTCAGGTACCTCTTAAAATAATCAGCCCAAAAAATTAAATTTAAAAATTACTTAACGGAGGTTTAAAAATTACCCAATAAATTCATAATCATGAATTTCATAATCCTAATTTGTCATCAGGGTCCATCATTTCAAAATACTACCTTAACACTAAATCAAGAACAACATATGCCACACAAGAGTACAATTTAGAATGACTCAAAATTACCAAACTAACACAATATAAAATAAGGACTGTAGCAATCCCGCACGCATACATACTTGAAATTGAGGCATGGTTCCAAAATCAGCCATTCGCTCTAGCTTACTGCTCAGCTGTTGCACTGTGCAGCGATACCCTCATTGACAGGAAGTATTATATCTGACTAGTGCTGTTTAAAGTTGCATTGTTCTTACTCTATTCCTGACCTTGAATCGAAACATTTCGTAATGCACTCCAGGATGGCAACAAATGTGTCCACCCGGGTTACGATTGAATACCCACTTGGCAGTAACTGGGTCCACGTAGCTGTGAACGAGTTAATCGCCTCTGAAAAGCAAATCTGCTTACTCAACCAAGTTTTATTCTTAGGAAACACAAGGATACAATTGTATATCTCTTTTTGTTATAGATTTGTTATGTTTTATGTGTTGTGTCTGGTTGGAACAAATAGATATTGATTAAAAAAAACGTTAGAACTTTAAAAAAATTATTTTAATTCTTAAAACATGTTTTTGACTATAATTTGAATAGATCTGGAAATATGTTGATAAAATTAATTTTCAAGCTAATTAATACTTTTTCTGAAACATGTATCAAAATCACCTTAAATAAAATATCTGGTGGTCTTGTTTTCTTCATTAATTCTATACATTTTTAACTGTGTACTTCTAGATAAAAATCCTATATGAATCAGAAATCAGAAACTCTTTATTACAATTTCTTAGTGAAATTTACAGCATCAGTTTCTAAATATTAATTCACAAGCAGGTTTTGTGGAACAGCAAGGTACTACTGACCGAATATTCATGCTTGATGTATCAATTTAAAGAGGTCGAGGTGCAGATTTTACTAATTTCGTGATTCGTCTTTAGGGCTCTGTCCCTCAGGTCTTCAAGGGTTCAATGTAATCTTAAGGAAGAATAGAAATCAATTGAATTGTATATTTAACGGAGTTTTGTTGATACATTAACAAATCACAGCACAGCAGCAAGAACAGATGTTACAGACAGTATAGACTACCGGAATGACAGCACAGTATGCTTTGTACGTTATGAAGGGTGTTACAAATTCAGAAGCATGTGAGCATTTGCTCGAGTTCGAGCAGCAGGTTTACTAGTACTTTTTTAAAATATAACTAGGCGTGTGCGAGTAGGATTTTTTTAATCGAGTCGAGTCGAGTCAAATAGTGCCAATTATTTTTGAGTTTCGAGTATTTTCAAGCGAGTATTTGCCATCAGTTGGTAGTTTAAAATAGTGTAATGGAATTTGGATACCACCCTAGATTTGATAATCTAAACATGGTTTCTAATACATGAGTAGCAATACAAAGTTTTGGCCAGTACAATCAAACTGGATTACCTATTGACAAAAAAAACACGGTTTGACATTCGTTTCCGGCCAATGAAACAGGGCTCGGTTGTCACTTGGTCAAAATCACCTGGTCCAGACATCGCTTATAATCAATATTAAATAACGAAATCGTTAGTTAAAACGGCAAAAATTACACGGTCCGATCGTCATTTTTGGCCGATTTTACGTGATGCGATCGCCTTTTGCGGCCGTTAATACGCGTTTTGGCCGGTCGCAATCGTTCGCAGTCGTCATTCTCAGCCGATTTTACATGATACGATTGCTTTTTGCGGCCGTTACTACGCGTTGTGCCGGTCACAATCGTTCGCGGTCATCATTTTCGGCCCATTTTACGTGATGCGATCGGCTTTTGCGGCCGTTCCCACGCGTTTTGCCGGTCACAATCGTTCGCTGTCATCATTTTCGGCCCGTTTTACGTGATGCGATCGGCTTTTGCGGCCGTTATCACGCGTTTTGGCCGGTCGCAATCGTTAGCGATCGTCCGGAAATCGGCGGGAAATACTCGCTCGAACTTTCAAGTAGTTTTCAAAACTTTGAGCCGAGTTCGAGTATTAAAATACTCGGCCGAAAACTCGAATTTTCGAGTACTCGCACACCCCTAAATAAAACATAATATTTATTTTTTATTTACTGAATTCAAAATAGGAGGAAGTTATAGATTCAACCCGTCGGTATGTTTTTTTGTGTGTCTGTTGCTTGTCAACAGACTTTGATGAGTTTGGTCTTATTTCATTAAATTAAATTTATTTGTTGTAACTGGCAATCGCAAACAATCTAAAGTTTCATTCATCCGTTGACTTGTAACAATGTGAGTACATATGTGCATTATGAAGACAGAAATTAATTTCTTATAAAAACCAAACCAAAAAAATAACTGATTTATCTCTAAAAGAGCCTTCTTTTTCAATATTTCTCAACGAAGTTTATATATTTACACCTTGAAAAATATTTGGTGTCCAAAACAAAACTAAATGACATAGCCACATGGGTGTTTTTCTCAGCAATAAAATTGTATTATGATATACACCATGTTTTAACATCTAATTAACTACCATACTTGTAAGAGCAGTAGTGAACAACGGAATGTGTTGCAGCCATCATAGACATCGGGTCGGCGTCGTTCAAGTACGACATGCGCCGGCTGACGGAGATCCTGGCGTTCCCCAAGGCGTGGTACCGGCGCAGCATCGTGCGCCGCCTGTTCCTGGGGGACTTCACCACCACGGCCGTCTACAGTGAGGAGGACAGCTCGCCGGACCAGGACATCGACGTGTGAGTAGAGGTTGTGCCTAGAGGACAGTCAGAATGTTGGTAGTGAGTGTAATGTGGGAAAAAATGTCAAAGTTAGTTATACACCCTAAAAGACGTATTGCAATAATCCATTATTCGTTGTCAATTGAATAATGTAGTTCAATTATTTAATAAATTTGTATTAATACGTATACCAGTATATACAACCAACCGATCACAGCCACGTCAAACAGTACCATTCTGCTTATATAACAATGATAAGCTTATGGCAAGGCAAGTAATTTTTCAGGAGGAACTTGCAAAAAATGTACTGTGAAAAATTATTTTTTTGCAGAAATATACACAACAATTAATCATCATGAGATGACTTCTAGAGTTAAATATTTGTAACCGAAAGTTAAAATAATTCAAAATTAGGTTTAATAATGTTAATATTGGATTTATTTTTTAATTTTAAAAAATCAAATTAACACTCATTTTGATGCCCTATTTTTATAATGACCCCAACCGAAACCCTGGGCCTGAGAGATCCTTTTTTAGTTACATAATTTGTTTGCCATGTGACTGCTTTTAATTTAGCACCACAGATGTACTGTTAAAATACCCCCGTTGCAGCAAACCTGCATACTCAGCGAATTTCCAATGCATATATATATATATACCATATACAGCCACTTACCAAGTTTCATAGATACATATTCAAAAATGAGCCGTATATTAAATTGTAATTTTTCTCCATAAGAATAACATGGGGATTGAGCACTTAGGTTTGCTGCAACAAGGAACAGAAAATATTAGGTTTTATTTTAAATATCAACAGGCCACAACCAGGTGAAGCCAAGGTGATACCAAGTTTCATCCGTATCTATTTATAAATAAACAATTTATACAATTTTAATTATTCTCCATTATAATAACATGCAAGGCTGAATACGCAGGTTTGCTGCAACAAAGAACACAAATTTTTTTTTAGAAATATCAATGTAACTTAACTAGCTGAAGCTACATACCAAGTTATATAAATTTATGTTCTTAATTGAGTTAGGCATAACATTTTTCTTATCCTCCTAAGAATAACATGGGCGCAGTACGCAGGTTTGTTGCTACGGGAACCATCGGCAAAATATGTTTTTTTTTTGGGCAATTATCAATGGACCACAAGAAAATGAAGCCATAAACCAAGTTTCGTCCGGATACGTTTATAAATAAGCGAGATATAACATTTTTCTTATTCTCCATAAGAATAACATTGGACAATGTACTGTGTTTAGTACTTTCAATATCTCGGTAACAAATTTACCTAAAGAAATTATCAAAACACCAAATTTTCAAAACCCTCCTAAAATACCCCTTCAGATAAAGCGATCTGTCTGGTTTTCGAACTTAGTCATAAATGTTGCTTTACACGTTTGTACCAAATTTAATCAAAATCGGAGCAATTTTACCAAAGTTATCGTGCTTACGGACACATTATATATATATATATATATATACAGTATAGAACGAATGGTATTTCTGGCATCTGGGGACCTCAAAACGAAAAGTTATCATGGTCCCGGGCCTAGGTCTTACTATGCCGACTACGGTAATAGTTTCTTCCCTAGAGGGGAAATTCGCTAAAAGTGTTTTTAGTCAGTTTTCACCCAAATTAAACTGTACAGAAATCAACAATAAAGATGTAATTCTAAAGAAGGTTACGTAACTGGAAAGTAATAAGAGAAAGAGCAATTTTGTATCACCAGTGTCGCCAGTGCAAATTGTTATATTGTAGACTTAGCCTGTGAGACCGGGGTTTTGGATAAGTGTTAAAATATTTGTTTGTTTCAGGGAGATCAGCGAGAGCAGCCCCATGCTGGGCCCGAACAGGGACAAGCTGCGACTCAACTTGGAGTCTGACCTGGCGAGACATGCCCGCCTCAGATCTGGTGAGTGGAGAAATTGGTTTAAACTAGACTCTAGATGTTAGTGAAATTCCACTTGTTCCCACTTTTGATCCAATTTTGTAGACTAATCTTTATGTTCTCTTCTGCTTGTTAAACCGTGGTAAATAATATGTTTTGTGTGCTTTAAACATTAAATTCCCCAATTTATTAGAATAAATTTATCTTAATATCTCTTTGACGCTGATGCAACCTGGGCGTATTTTAAGGTGAATATAAATGAATAATGAGTGTAAAATGGGTGAGATGCCTTGTGTAGCCTTGTTACTGACTAAGACCGACTGATTCTTTAGCCAGGATCATTCATTAATAGCCCAATGACCAATGGCAGCTGGATCCAGTATCAAAACTTTACTGAGATGTAATATTGTCATAGTTTACATGACAGTCTGAACTTTAACGGGATTAAGGATCTCACTTAACATTAATGTTCCAACAAAACCCCTAAGTTGAGTTCTGTCCGTAGATCACAGCAAGAGAGGGTCGAGTTCAGGAAGTCCGAGTCCCACCGAGACCAAGACCAGCACCTCCACCTGGGAGACCTTGGTGTTGTTTGCTGTCAACTTCAAGCGGCTCAACGTACACATGAACATGGGCAATGTCATGGGGAACGTTATGTAAGTTTCATTTAAATAAAAACCTCAACTTCCCGTCGCCATACGTCTGTGCAGCGATCTAAAAACAGTGAGGTATTGTTAACAGAAATATTCACTGGGAAAGCCAGTAGTGACTGCTTGTACAAAATTTTCATAGCAGTCAACCGGGATCGAACCTAAGCTTGACCACAACCTATATTTGACAATGGCTGACTTGCGAGGTCAACACTCTACCTCTGAGCTACCGCATCCGGTATATTGTCGACTATGTAGTTGACCCGCCTGATAGATTTAGTTGAGAAATGTCATCCTAGAAACTCGGTCGAGGTTGTGACTCATCACATGACAGTCCAAGGCAGAATTAAACTCATAATGGCGGTAATTCAACCTTTACATCGCTCTAAGCATAAAATTAGGGATGTGCGAATACTAAAAAATTGTATGATTTCAGCAGAGTGTTTCAGTACTAAACTCGAATCAAAGTTTTTGAAAAATACTCAAATTTCGAGCAAGAATTTCCTATTGATCTCTAGAGGATCGATAACGATTACGAACTGCCAAAAGTGTAGTAATACCTGCAAAAGACGACCTAACAATGTTAAATCAACTGAAAAATTACAATGGGAAACATGAATTGGTTGTTAACAGCGACCAGCAATAAATTAGAATGTGACAACTGATAACATCCAGAAATTACAACCTTACCATGTAATATTGGCCATAAATTGATGATGGAAACCACAAAATCGGTAAATAATGGCGACCAAACCATATAATTATAATATCAACTCAAAATAACGATTTAGTCACGTAATGTTGATTATAAGCGATAACTGGACTAAGTGATATTGGCCAATTGGCAATTGGATTATGTTTTACCGTACAAACTATGTTTTATTTGTCAATATATAATCCAGCTTGATTATACTTTCCAAAAATGTGTATTGCTACTCTTAATGTATTTCTTAGGAACCATGATTATCAAACCATACCTGGACTATAATCCAAAGGAGTGTTTTTAAATTACCTTACGTCTCCAGTTTCCCAGATCTCCAGATGGTTGTGTACTACAACCCGGGTTTTAGCGCTGTTGTGCCATTTCCAAAGAGGTCGACAATGCAAGCCTTTCTAGTCACACGGTCAGTCCAGTGGGCGTCGTTGAATCCGAAGTTGCATTACAACCAACAGCAACCAGCAACCAGTTTATTTTAAACTACCAACAACAACATAATACTTTTGTGGAAAATACTCAAACCTCTACAATAATTGGCACTACTCGACTCAGCTTGACTTGATCCAAAAACTCACTACTGGCACACCCCTGATAAAAAAGTATACAATTTTAAACATTAGTTTCTTATTGTTTGTTTATTCATTGTCGTAACCTACCTTGTCGTGTCGAAGGTGGCTGACCAAGAACTTCCGGTCGGAAGGGCGGCTGTCGATCGGCAGCACCGGACACAAGAACATGTTCATCGGCCTGGGGCTGGGTGGCTCCAGTCTGGAGGCCAAGGGCGGCATCGTGGGCGGCACAATCGAGCTTAGCAAGATAGACACCTTTGGTGAGTGGCGAACCTGCCGACTGATAGTCATGGGCAATTTACAATTTTAAGTTTGAGCTAACACAGAGAAAAAGTGCGGTAACACGATACTGTAGAACACAGTACAGGATAACCATAATAAAAAAATAGTGTTATTCAATCACTCAAGTATTGGGGAAATTTTGTTAAGGCGGTCCAAATCAAATCAAATCAAATATTCTTTATTGTCATTCAAATTTTTCAAATTATTAACAACGTCATAGTACAGCAGATACACTACCTGGTCAACATCCACAATATATTCACAGGCAATAACATTTGTAATACATATTAGATTACATGCACATTATGACTATGTAACTTATACCTGCATGAAATCAAAAACAACAAAATGGGATGTTGCCTGGGATCTGAACCAGACAAGCATTATACAAAAAAGGAGGATATACTTTTATTGTCAGAATTGAATATTTTATATAACAAAAAATAAAATAAAAACTCATCTAGACTATAGAATGGATTCTTGGAAAGCCAACAGTAAAATTTAGTTTTGAATTATTTTAAGGAGTAAAATTGTATCAGGGATTCTAGAATATTGTAAATTTTGAGAGATAATACTATATGGCTATTTAATGTTTTACTTAATCGGCAAAACTTTATTGAGGCATGTTTCTTTCCTCTGGTGTTATAGGAATGGATACTATTTTTTAATTTTAATAAATTTGTGTTTTCAAAAATATACATAGCCAAGTCAAAAATATATATGTTTATTATGGTAGGGATTTGAAGTTTTTGAAATAGCGGTTTACAATATTCTCTCGGGGTTTTATTATGTATGACGCGCACTACTCTTTTTTGAAGAATTAGGATGTCCCGTACTCTAGTACAGTTACCCCATAGAATCAGTCCATATCTGAAAACCGAATGGAAGTATGCAAAGTATGCTGTTTTGACATAACTTATTGGAACAACACTTCTCGCAAACACGCCCGAACATTCGGCCGAACTCCGAATGTATTCACGAGAAGTGTGGGAGCTGCACGAACTTTTGAATACATATGGGACGGATTGTTCAGTGAACATTCTAGAGAATGTTCGGCCGAATGTTCAGGCCTGTTCGCAAGAAGTGTGGGACCACCTTTAGCTATTGTGGTTAGAATGTAGCTATAATTTGTTCTAATGAATGAGTATTTTAGTACTGAAAATTTCTTACCCAGTCTTGAAAAATGCTGTTTCATGGGGTAGGGAAAGTGTAATAGAGCAAAGATATTCTTTAAGGATGATAGTATGGAACAGTAAAAGTCATTAAGGTGCATTTAGACTATGCAGTTTCATCACTCGAGTTTGCCATAGCATGTGTCGGGCAATAAGAAAAGTCAGCAATGTCCAGAGCAACTTCAGTTGTAGATCTAGCGTCTAGTTGCACCAGAGCTTCCACAATATTTACACAAATTGTATTATATTGTATTGAATGGAAGAAAAATATTAGTTGCTTATGGAACTTTGAGGTTTCAGTTTGCCCTGCTGTTACTTGCATGGTATCTCAGTAGATTTGTTATTTAGATATACTTTAACATTGGTTACTATGAACTTCACAACAAAATTGCTTAGTATAAATGCACCTTTAGTATGAACAAGTCTTATTGCAAGAAAAAAATAGCCTGAAATTTTGAATAATTTCCAAACTATGACAAGTCAGTCATAGTTTGGCTTTGGCTGTTAGTCAAAATGTTGTGCTAACTGATAACAACAGTAACACGATGGAAAAGTATATGTGGAATAGAACTTTCAGGTAGCAAAATGTTCGTGGGGAAAAAACTCTCTTTGAAGAAATTGATGTTTGCCTGAATTTATTCAGTTGATCAAAATACTTGTGCAGTCCATTTATTCAAAATTATTTGATAAGCGATTTATTTTAAGAAATTGATTCAGTCTTCTAGCAGAAATGTAAAGAAAAGCTTGAATTATTAAGTTCTTTACTGCTTACCCCTTGCAGTAATCATCCAGCTGTTACAGCTGACTTAGCAAGCATTTCTTGCCAAATTAACACCCTACTCACACTGCAGCCCAGTGTTAGGGTTACTGTCCTATTGGCCCTCCCATACACAGACCCTCACTCACTGTCTGTTGCAGTTCTGATCAAGGAGGACCCTGGCACGGAGCCGGACCACACTGTAGGCCTGAACCTGTTCGCCCTGGAGCTGCGGCTCGACTACATGGGCACCGGCGTGCTGATGTGTCGCGTCAGCTCGCTGGTCGTGTCACTGCGCGACGAGTGGAAGATGACTAGCCGCAAGTCCAGCATCGACGTGTTCAACCCGACTCGCAGGTCAGCACGGTGAACATTGGACACATTAGCGCAGTTTATAATAGCGGACAAGAGAGTTGCCAGTTGAGGGCGTGGCTTGCAGGGCTATCAACCAAGATCAGCCAATAGTAGACGTGCTGCGTAGCCAAAACATGGCAACCATGACAGCGTACAGCGCAATAGTTTGTTGCTATTGGCTACAGACCAACTGTCAACTCTCTTGTCTGTAATCTAGCTTATCGAGACATGAAATAGTATCTTGAATGTTATAATGGATAGCAAATATTTCAACTTCCGTTTCAGTAAATCTAAATCGTAGTTTATTTCCTCTAAAGTATACTTTTCTCTTTAGTAACCTGTCATAACTGGTACAGCACACTGTGATTTATTTTACTACTCTAACGGTGTAACACTGGATTTTATAAATCAAGAAATTAGGGTTTATTGTCTTTGTTATGTAAATCTTTGGAGTTGACATTTTAGAGACTACAATTACAAAGTGAATTTGAATGAGAAATATTTTGATTATAACAACTATTTCTTGATTATTTAATGGTACTGGTGAAACATTATTGTTGCTCTAAACTTAAAAGTTCAAAACATAACCTACATTAAAGACAAAGTAAAACCTTTGAACACACAAGGGAATACGCTGTTTGTTGAATGGTACATATTCAACTCTTGGCTCTATATGTTGGCACCCTCAGTCCTTCAGCCTACATACCATATTATTCAAATTTCAAGTCTCAGTAAGTTTCAAGCTCTAGCAAACATCAGTAATGAAATGCTGCATACAGTGTGATTAGAGTTGGATAATCAGATCGACTATATTTAGGTAAATATGGGGACTTTGTTGAAGTTCAGTACCCATAATTGTATCGAAAAATCATAGGGATATTATATGTCTTGCTACTTGTAATGAAATACATTTTATATTTGTGTGGCATTAAAATATTTATAGACTAACAAGTATGTACAGTTTTTGTTTGTTTTTTAAGGAGAAGAAGTTTTTTCTAATATGTTAATGTTTTACACAATATCTCTCACACTGACATGTTCCGCAGGCCAGCAATGATCTTCATGCACGGCGACATGGGCTGGGACCAGCTGCAGCTGATGATCTCCAAGTCCACGACGGTGGACCTGCTCAAGATGTAATATCGCTCACACTCACATGTTCCACAGGCCAGCGATAATCTTCATGCACGGCGACATGGGCTGGGACCAGCTGCAGCTGATTATTTCCAAGTCCAGGACGATGGACCTGCTTAAGATGTAATATAGCTCACACTGACATGTTCCACAGGCCAGCGATGATCTTCATGCACGGCGACATGGGCTGGGACCAGCTGCAGCTGATGATTTCCAAGTTCAGGACGATGGACCTGCTTAAGATGTAATATAGCTCACACTGACATGTTCCACAGGCCAGCGATGATCTTCATGCACGGCGACATGGGCTGGGACCAGCTGCAGCTGATGATTTCCAAGTCCAGGACGATGCACCTGCTTAAGATGTAATATCGCTCACACTGACATGTTTCACAGGCCAGCAATGATCTTCATGCACGGCGACATGGGCTGGGACCAGCTGCAGCTGATTATCTCCAAGTCCAGGACGATGGACCTGCTTAAGATGTAATATAGCTCACACTGACATGTTCCACAGGCCAGCGATGATCTTCATGCACGGCGACATGGGCTGGGACCAGCTGCAGCTGATTATCTCCAAGTCCAGGACGACGGACCTGCTTAAGATGTAATATAGCTCACACTGACATGTTCCACAGGCCAGCGATGATCTTCATGCACGGCGACATGGGCTGGGACCAGCTGCAGCTGATTATCTCCAAGTCCAGGACGATGGACCTGCTTAAGATGTAATATCGCTCACACTGACATGTTCCACAGGCCAGCAATGATCTTCATGCACGGCGACATGGGCTGGGACCAGCTGCAGCTGATGATCTCCAAGTCCAGGACGATGGATCTGCTTAAGATGTAATATCGCTCACACTGACATGTTCCACAGGCCAGCGATGATCTTCATGCATGGCGACATGGGCTGGGAGCAGCTGCAGCTGATGATCTCCAAGTCCACGACGGTGGACCTGCTTAAGATGTAATATCGCTCACACTGACATGTTCCACAGGCCAGCGATGATCTTCATGCACGGCGACATGGGCTGGGACCAGCTGCAGCTGATGATCTCCAAGTCCAGGACAATGGACCTGCTTAAGATGTAATATCGCTCACACTGACATGTTCCACAGGCCAGCGATGATCTTCATGCACGGCGACATGGGCTGGGACCAGCTGCAGCTGATTATCTCCAAGTCCAGGACGATGGACCTGCTTAAGATGTAATATCGCTCACACTGACATGTTCCACAGGCCAGCAATGATCTTCATGCACGGCGACATGGGCTGGGACCAGCTGCAGCTGATGATCTTCAAGTCCAGGACGATGGACCTGCTTAAGATGTAATATAGCTCACACTGACGTGTTCCGCAGGCCAGCGATGATCTTCATGCACGGGAACATGGGCTGGGAACAACTGCAGCTGATAATCTCCAAGTCCACGACATTGGACCTGCTCAAGATGTAATATCGCTCACACTGACATGTTCCACAGGCCAGCAATGATCTTCATGCACGGCGACATGGGCTGGGACCAGCTGCAGCTGATGATCTCCAAGTCCAGGACGATGGACCTGCTTAAGATGTAATATAGCTCACACTGACGTGTTCCGCAGGCCAGCGATGATCTTCATGCACGGGAACATGGGCTGGGAACAACTGCAGCTGATAATCTCCCAAGTCCACGACATTGGACCTACTCAAGATGTAATATCGCTCACACTGACATGTTCCACAGGCCAGCAATGATCTTCATGCACGGTGACATGGGCTGGGAACAACTGCAACTGATAATCTCCAAGTCCACGACATTGGACCTGCTCAAGATGTAATATCGCTCACACTGACATGTTCCGCAGGCCAGCAATGATCTTCATGCACGGTGACATGGGCTGGGACCAGCTGCAGCTGATGATCTCCAAGTCCACGACGGTGGACCTGCTCAAGATGTACTACAAGCTGGACGAGTTTTTCTCGCAGCAGTTCAAGAGCAGCAAGCGAGTGTTCTCTGCGCTCGGCAGCTCGGGGCCGCCCGGCAATAACGGCAGCTTCCGCAAACGGCTGCACTCGAGGAGCAAGAAGAACGGCGAGAGGCTGCCAGGTGTGTAGCTGCAGTGGGGAGGATGTTGAGAGTACACTGGCTTAGTTTTTGGATTTAGTTAATGTTTCTTACAGCTTTGCCCTAACTCATTCCAAATAGTAAAACCTTTCAGAATTATAGTATGTTGACCATAGTTTTAAGTGGAATGAACTTTTAGCAGGGATTATGTTTAGAGTGACGGTTAAACCTGTTGATGACTCAGGATCGCACAGTAATAAGGCACTTAAGTTTGAGCTTATTTTGCTTATTATAGTAGCTGATGATTTTTGGGCAGTAGGACAGCACCAATGTTTAAGATTTGCTAGTTTCTAGTATCTCAACTCATGCTGTAATCCGTACTGTGGATGAACAACATAAGTCACTTAACGCATGACTACCGGAATGTAGCACCAGTGACATTGGTGACAGTACTACAGCATTAGCAACATTTACAAATGACAAATATTCCTAGTTGCATGGAAGAGGTGTTGAGAGTGAAAATAACGAGTGACGTTATGAGTAACTTTCCTTTGCCATGCTCTACCTGGGTGAATAGTGTTTGGTAAAATGTTTCATAATTATTTCAATGTATGCTTAGTTACTAAAACTATATATACCCGTTTGCAGAAAGCAGCAGTGGAGCGGGCAGTGCCTGGGCACCGCAGGACGCTCGACACCACCGCCACTGGCAGCGAGTGCTGGCGCAAGTAGCTGGCCTCCACCTGTCCACTGTCCGCCAGCCACTGCCTCCGTCCGGGACAGTGCTGGGGGGTACCATGGAACTCCATGGCCACAACATCTCGCTGGCTTGTTTCCACGGGATCAACTTCAAGTCAAAGTCATGGGCGCTCTTTTCACTCAAGGAGCCTTGCATCTCGTTTGCCACGGAAGCTCAGGAAGTCTACACAAACGAGAGTCAGTAGCTATGTGTTACTTAACTTACAACATATTATTTAAGTACAAGTTTTTGAAAATAATAACATGAACATATAACAAATTTATATTGATATAAAAACTGTACAAATAATTGGGCAAGTGACCTTAGAGCAAAATGAAAGTTTCAAGTTGGAATGTCATGTCATGCATAAACATGCAGTCTGTTCCTACTGGTTCAGCCTGTCATTCACACTTACACTGTCTCTCGAACAATTGATCCATGGGAATAATCAAGGAAATACATAAATTTAATCTTATCCCTCTTAATTTATTCTTACTCTGTTTATTGATTCATCCAATTTAATTATTAATTTTGATCACTATAGAGGCAGGATTCTCACTTAGGAACAACATCCATGTCTCTTTGATTCAACAATATAAACTATTCAAACCAATTTTAGTGTGTGATATGTAACATTTGTAACTTTCGAAAATATAAAATTCTGATCAAATATAAACTTTTTCTGAAAAAAAAAAATCAAATGTTAATTAATTTTTAGATACCGATACTGATAAATCATGAGTATTCTTATATTTGACAAGTTTATAAGAAACAAGCTTTTATGACAAAATTTGGATATTTAGTATATTTCATCACAAGGACCAAAAGTGAAGCTTTTCGGTACAAGCTCAAGTTTAACGGCTGAAGCCAAAAAGTAAGCGAGGACCGAAAAGCCTCTTTTGGTGTAAATGATAAACTTTATTTGTCATCATACTGTACATAATATTGAGATAACAATTTTACAAAAAGTAAATTTTGTTTACCTGTTTACTTCAAAAGTATGCTCCCATCTTACTGTAAACAAATAGCTGTTACACAAGTTTTTATTGTTTACAAGTTGAATAATTCGTTGAATTCATATTTATCAGCTGATGACCTCGACCAAAAAGTATCATCAAATGATTTTTTATGTCCTAGGGTGAATAAGATCGTCAAAACAGAACTTTTTATCCAAGGAATAAAAATAATAACTTTAGCATCATTATACATGTGTTGAAAACAACTGTTTTTAGAGCAATATGGCGAACAAAATTGTACATAAAGTTCACTTTTGAAAAATAGAATAGTAAACTTAAATCAAAACTCTGACCTTCAACATTGAAGTAACATTAAGCTAACTGACTGAAATGTGTGAAAACTAAATACCGCCATTCTGACTCAGCACTGCTGAGAGTCCATGACACTCGCAACATAATCTCCACTCAACTGCTGACCCCACCAACATATCTGGGTCAGCAGTTCTCACAACATTTCCTTCTATGAATCGCCAATATTTTCACTCTCTGGCCAGACTTCCTTGCAAAACTTTTGAAACCGGTTCAATTGCAACCTAGTTACGGTGTTTTGCCAGTGTTTATGAAACAAGTTCTCATTGATTGAACTCTTCTCACTTGACTGAAATAGGAAACAAGCTTTGTTTTGAATTGATTATATTTTTATTGAATTGTTATATTCAAAAGCTCTTTTTGTTTATGATGATTTTAAAACTAAAATATCTGTTTATTTTCTAGCCTTAAATTATTTTTTTATGGCAAACCCATGTTAAATTTACATCTGATTAAGCTTAATAACAACTTTATGCTGCTATTTAAGAAAATCATGTCCAAACTGTGGTCCTTTTTCTCAAATATATTTGAAATTTTTCAAAATTTCTTGATAAAATTATCTCAAGTGAAAAAAGCTATGTCTGCTAATACAGAAAAAGAAATGTATAAGAATACAAAACTGTTATTTTGACAAATATTATTAAATCTAAATCTTTTACTATATTGTTTCATCACCACATTTGTTGTAAGCTTTTTCATATTTAGATTTATTACTCCTTTCCGATCTTTAAATTATTTTAAAACTTTAGAAAAATTAAAAGCTTTATATGTGATGTAAAAAGACCCCAAAAACTGGCTTTAAATAGGATGTTTTCAATAAATTTACATCAGCAATATTTCAGAGGTTTAATAAAGCACCAGTTCTAAAGATTTGGTCGCAAATTCTTTAAATGTCCAGGCAAGTGGAAACACCAAAACATACTAATATAGTAAATAAAGCTTTATGTTTCTCTACTGGACTTTATCTAGTGTGACTTCAACCAGTCTGATCTCAATAATTGATTCATATTTTTGCAGCCTTATAAACAAGTAAAAGTAATAGTTTAAGACGTATATTCGAAAGAAAACATTTCCCATAACAAATGCATTAGCAATAATATTTAATTGAGTTTTTACCATCAATTTTAGCAGCATTGTATTAGTTTTTTCCAAGAAATTCATAATTGTACTCTCCAGGAAACTAGCTGTTATCCGGTGGACGTTGACGGTGACTGTTATTGGTGGCCTTTGACTATTACCAACTAAAACCAATATCACCAAGATCACCTGTTCAAGTAAACATGTCATTAGCTTTTATATAAACAACAATATCTTTCCTTAAGATTTATATGTGAACCCTTTTAGGCCTCTTGGGAGGAACCCAATTTAGTTAGGACTAAGTGGATGGCTTAAAAACCTTCTCCTGAAATTTTACATATATATACCAAGTTTCATGGCAAATGGTACAACGGTGTCCGAGTCCATAAACTTTAAATATATATACAAACAAACAAACCAACATCCTTTTTTATAAATATATATTCTTTATGATTTTTAGTTCAACGTCTTTAATATAAAGGTTCAAATATTTGATATTTTAGTGATGTTAACAATAATTATTGATACAAGGTTTTTTAACAAATTGTTTCTGATTGTATGAATAAGGCAGAAACCATTTTAGAGCTACATCAATATACCTGAACTCTGAAGAATATTTTGAAATGTTTTGTGTTTGACAATGTCAGATACATTCATAAGTCCATAAAAGTCATAAGTTTACCCCTCTCAATAGCATCAATAATTGATTCAATTACCTCTTCCAGCTTGGAAACCATGCTTTACTTGTCTTATCAACCCATTTTTTCAAATACATTTATTTTATTGCATCAAAGGAATTCAGCAAGCTCCCTTATAGTCTAGGAAAATTAGTGGTCAGTAGACCAACATTAAAGCCCAAAATTGTTCAATAAAGAGTTCTTTTGGCTGTAGTCCAAAGTAACAAAAAATAAAAATTCAACAAAAGTACTGTAATAGTACAATTAAAAAAGGGAACCATAAAATATATAAATCAGTTTTTTCAAATGCCATTGCTATTTTTTACTTGAAAAAATCATCATCATCTCTTACTAATAAAAATTACTTTTCAAAAAATATTGTTAGGCTAACATAGCGAGTCAATTGAGACCAGATGACAGAAAACACCAAAGCAGGGGGTGTGTTTCCTTTCTCCAAAACCATTCTGTTTACAACAAATAACTCCTTAAAAATTGGATGACTACAGACAAAGCTTTGTGTGGAAATAGTTATTCATGTATTAAGAGTGTAAGTAGGTCTTTACCGCTTGAGAGAAAATGGTTCCTGCACTCCTTTCCGAAAGCGATAAAGACACTTTACACTCAGATTATACAAATTTTTTCCTACAACTGCAGTTTTGGATACCACACAACATACAAACATTCACTTTCGTCCATTTTGGTTGAATTGACGAGATTGATGTTATAAGCACCAATCAATTAGCTTGCTCCAAAGCAACAATAAATCAGGTGTTTTATTACTTCAGCGGGCGGAAAAGTAAAGACTTTTTTGCTCGCTAAACAGAAAACAGCTGTTTTGATGTTTTAGATCGTAAAAAAGTAGTTTAGGTGTAGAGCAAATATTTTTCTACTTACTCTTAGGCTATTATGTATAGGGGTGGGCAAGTAGTGTTTTTTTTTAAGTCAAGTCGGATCGAGTCGAGTATTAAACTAAACTACTACAGTATCAAATCAAGTCGAGTAGTTCTTTAAATAGTTAAAAATCTAATTTTATTTATTAATTGAAAACAATTTTTTTGTTAATATTAAACTTTAACTATAAACAAAACATTTTATTGAATTATTAATGTTATTATTTAATTTATTTTAACCTTTATTTTACCATGAATTAATCATGATTTAAAATTTTTTTTAATATATATTTATTGTTTTCAACAACCATAACAAACAAAAGACAAATATTACAAATATACATTCATACAAAGATTTTGGTTAGTTTACCAAAACCAGAACAGTTTAACAAGAAAGTGATTACAAATGTATAGAAAAACAAAAACTGTTTAATATAAATTCATAATTCATGGGGAAAACGTGGTTGTAAGATAATGACTCAAAGAAATAACGCTGGGCAGCCGACTGATATATTGCTTTCAACCGGACCCTACCCCTCCTCTCCCGTGTTTCTTCCTTATTTCCAGGGTCAGATTTTTTGACGCCGACCCAAACACTCCCTGTGCCCTTCTCTTCTTGATCTTACTTCACAGGTAAATAATACCCCTGTCATTGTCTCCTTTCATATGAGCAAAAATTATATTTTAGGCTTATTTTTCTTTATTTCAGTCACTTATTTTTTAAATATTAAATCTAGGTAAACGGGGGGATTAGATATGCCATTTTCAACTACTTGACTTGAATTTTCGAGTAGTCTCTGTCTCTAATACTCGCTCGGCCTTCGAGTATTATAAAATTGTTGACAGGTACTCGAAAACTCGAGTTCTCGCCCACCCCTAATTATGTGTCTCAAATACTTGAAGATCAGCCAATAAGCAAAGAGTATTCACTGAGAACCAGGCCATTGAGAGAATTAAATCCAAATTTGAAAAGCTGAATTATATCCAGATGTTAAGTAAACAAACCCAAAGCCACATATAAAAATGACTGATAAGTTGAAGATTTTAATGTAACTTTAGTATGTAACAGTTTTCTAGTACACTTTTGATAATATTTGCTGACAGTTTTATGTTATTTTAAGAAATTATTGCAGACATTTTTCAACACTGATTAGTAAAATCAGAGTTTCACGACGTTTCGGGATCTCGAATCTGATCTCGACTTCAGGTGTAAAAAATACTTAGAACAATAAAATTAGTGGCAGTCCAAGCAAAGCTGGAAAAAAAATTGCTACCCTTTAACACTAGTGTTGTCTCATTTGTGCATTTGATCTTTTTTGTGTGACTTGTGTTTTCTTCAGTTTTTTTAGGAGTTGGCAGCCTCTTTACCTTACTTTGCTCATCCACATAGTCTTAAGCATCTGTGCATGGAACGCATCCAGCAAAGCAAGGGGTGAGCCGTTACAGTATGAGTTGAACAGTACTGATAAAGTGAACATGCCAGGACTGGGATTCAAACCCACATTGTCGCTGCCTTGGTTCTGGAGTCCGTCGCCATGACCACTATGCCGTCAACTCGCCTAAAAAACTCGCATTTGTTTTGTTTTGACTGTTGTTACAGTTCCCTGTTTCAGCTTTTCTATGATTTTTCCAAACTTTGCCTGGACTGTGCCACTAATTTTTTATGTTCTAGGTATTCTTTCTACCTAAAGACGGGTTCAGGCTCCAGATCATTAAATGTCGTGTTACTTTGCGATTCCATGTAGTGATGGAAAATGTCTGCAATAATTGCTTAAATGACATAAACTCACCCAACGTCAACAATGAATTTTAAACAACAAATTTTTGTTACTATGCTGTTGCAGAGTCCGAGGCCCTGGACGTGCACATCGTACAGACGCTCACGTTTAGCCTGGGTCTGACCGGGGAGCAGCCCCACGCGCCGGAGCACCACAGCATGGCCACCGTGTGCAAGGTGTCCCGCAACGTGCTGTTCCCACCGCAGTTCCGCTCACTGCAGGAGTGGTTCCACTACGCCTTCTCGTGCAGTGAGATGGACGGTAATATATCGTTTACTTTAGTTGGATTTCTGTTCTACTTTAAGTGGAGTATAATTTGTTCAGAATTTTCCAGTACTTTTTCCAAAGAGTTAAATGACCAGTAAAACCAAGTAGTGGTAGGCAATTGAATTTGTTTGAAAGACTTATGGAAAATTTATAAAAATATTAGGTCAATGTTGATGAACAAATACCACACATCATTTTGGTAAGGTATAGCATGTCAGTGTACACTGTGGTTTTTGCATCAAACCTTCTAACGATAGTGAGGGATTGATTCTCAAAATAAGATCTGAATTTTGGACCTTCTGTTGTCCAGCTACACATTTCTGGTTATTATTGGTCAGGGTAGTTTCTCTTTTGAAAGTTTTGTTTCTTGGATTCAATGACCATTTTTGCTATTTCTGTTTTTTCTGCTTTTTATTTACAGGTGTTTAAAGAGATATTTGCTCAACCCTATATTTCCTGTCCAAACAAACTAAGAGGTGATGTTGATTATGGGTTGACCAGTTCTTCAACATTTATCTGCCAGAACTTGAGTGAAACTTTGAGAGGGAGTTTTGAGGCCATTGTCTTGAACATTCTACCAATGACTTTCAAAACACTCCATTTACAACTCATGCATGGATTTTACCTTATAGAATAACAGCTATTCTCTTTAACTTCATTTGAGAGCAATGGGATTATTTTAAATATAGACACAGATGACACAAAAAGATGGACTCACACCACACTAAAAACACGAATACAGTAGCATCCCAGACTTAACTCCTATGTTTCCCAAAACAGTGAAACCGAGGAATGATGTCTGGGGCCTGTGTTCATGTCATGATTTTGTTTTTGTGATATATGTATGTTTGACCTGTTGTATCACACATTTGTCTGTTACATCAGCATTGGATAAGTCCGCAGGATTAGACTATGATGATTTAAATCCTGAAACATGCTAAGTCAAATGAGAAAAATCTGACTTTTGAGTATTTTTATTGTCTTCATGCCATTACTTTTCTTGAAGAAAATCAAAATAAAGCGATTTGATTGATCGATTATAATGCATACAAGGGTAAGGTATGTAGCCCTATTTCCATTTCCGCGTCTAAACACTACTTGCTGTGGTGTCCAGAGGTGGACAGGTTCCCCAGTGTGGAGAGGGAGAGGGCGGAAGCCAGCGAGGGAGGGCCGGTGCGCTCCCGGACGCCCAAGCAGGACCCCAACCACACGCGGGAGGTCATCTTCGCACTGCCGTCACTCCAGCTGCACCTCAAGACAGAGCACTGGCAGGCCGCACTCACGCCGGAGCCTTCAGGTTGGCAGCATTGCTGACATTCTAGAAAAATAATAGTTTTAACAGTAAATGGCTTAAAATCTTTAAATGCATCAAAGAAATCAAAATGTGTGTAAAAAAATGTTCTGTTTGTTTATTATGATTATGGGCCACAACTTCTTCACTTTTCACAGAAAAACAACTATTGAATCAAATAAAAACTATTTTCCATTTCCACGTGGAGCTGTGGGAACAGTTTTGACAACTTTAAACCTCCTATAATATTAGGGCTCTGTCCCATAATGTATCAAAGTGTCATCATTAATTGTGCGGGTATTCAATTCAGTTCAAAATATCTTTATTCATAATGTAACATAAGAGTGTACATGAAACATTATAAACATACAATTATTTTGGATACTCTAAAACTCATCAAAAGAGTATAGCTTTGCTGATGAGATATTTCTTAGTTTTTTTTTTCTTGAATTTAACAAAATTTTGTTCGGATTTGATTTTCTGAAGAATTTTATTACATCCGGCATATTTAGGTTTTTTCTAAATAATTTTAAATTGCTGATTCCCTTCGACGCCTAGTGTTGTAAGTGTGATTATCTCCAGATATCTTAGGTTGATCTAATCTTTTTTTAACGGACAATATTGTTTCAAAACTGTACATACCGTACGTATACCGTCATAATATTTAGCGAGTTACAATGAGCTTTCACAAAATTTCTAGGGTCCAGGTTCAAAATTGTCCTGGATTTTTGTTAATGTCCTAGATTGATTTATTCATGACTAGCTGGTCCAGAAACTGCTTAACTGGCCGTATGTGGTGCATTTTTTTGTTAACATTTTGAACTATTTTATGTTTGTGTGATCATCTGCAAAAATAAATGAATATCCGGAAGAATAACACTGGAACTTTAAAGATCCATGAAGTGGAAAATGGGGATCAAACCTTTACTTTTCTGTTTTAGAACTTAAGAATTAGTGTGAAAAAAGTTTTATAACAAAATAACATAAAATTGTATATCTAAAACAAATTAGGAAGTTGAAGATTTGTGGAGATTCAGTGAAGTCTTTGGCTGTGTTACATACCTTACTGCTTCATACTCGGTGTCAGGAAGAACAGCTTTTATCATAGATCCACTATTAGGTTTGAGACTCACAAATGTAGTAAACCTGATGAAGTAAATTTGTAAAAAAAATTATTTATGAAAACACAATATAAATGAATTTTAAGTGTTTGTAACATTAATTGGAGCAAGAGGGACTGTACCACTCTTTGCCCTGGAACTTTTTAAAAAGTTTAACTTGGATGAAAATAATAATAAATTGTAAACATATTATACTTAGTAAGGATACTTAACAACCAAAATTTAACACATTTTTCTGTAATTAGTGTTCTTTGTGAATTTAGCAATTTAGGTAGTATAAAAAGATGTTTTTTTTTTAAACCCAATAAGGATACTTTTAAGATTTTAAACTTTTGATTTTACATTTCTTATTTAGAATGTCAAACAATATAGGATAAATTGTTACATTTGTTCAAAATCTTTAAAATTTTAGGTTGTTCAAAAATTTTAGATTGATTGCATCTGAACACAAATTTTGACTATTTGTTTGCCTGAACTTATAGGCAGATCTGTGGTTTTAATATAGTTATCTGGATGACTATGAAAATCACTTTTATATGATTACTGAGTAAAAAAAACTGGAACTAAATAATATCAAACATTTATAAATGTTGCCACAACAAATTATTTTCTGTGAACTGCAAATAAAAGGTTAAAATAAATAAGGTCACATTTATACAGTTTTTTTTTATTCATAAAGTTTATAATAATATTTTTGTACTGTTAATTATTAGTCTAAAATAGAAACTGATGCTCAGTCAAATGTATATGTTCATAATCAATTGATATGCCAAATTTATTGTAAGAACTATACTTTTTGCATCTATAACTCATAATTTTTCTTTCACATTTAACATGTTATTTTGCACATATAATAAATATGCTAAAATCACTTTTCACAATAATAAAAAGGCCACAAGGTTCAATAAATATTTGGCACTATATGTTTGTGGCTGGCGCCGTGGCTTAGTTGGTTAAAGCGCCTGTCTAGTAAACAGGAGATCGTGAGTTCGAATCTCGCCGGTGCCTGTCAGTTTTTTATTCCTTAATTCAAACATTAATGAACAATTTAAAGATTATAAGCTATTTATACACTAAATTCACAGATTAGTTTAATTATTTCAATAATTTAAAATATAACATTCTTTGTAATAGGATTCTACTCAAGTGGCAATATTCCAAAATCACAATAATCAAGTATAATTAATGAAACTATTTTTTTACATATTTACATTAGTTTAACCGTCTACTTTTAAATACTTATAATTAATTATAGTTTTCTTGTATTTTTTTGGTTGTAGTTCTTAGATTTTTCAGTTTTACTTCTTTTCTATTGTCTAAAGTTGTTTTACTAACTGTGTAAGATTACAGTTGATTCAACTAATTTTAATCCTGTCAGGGTTTACTTCAGAACTGGTTTTGTGATCATTGTTATCTTGTCCAAAGTAACTATATAAATTTTTTTTGAATAGTTGAATTATTTTCAAAACATTAATAATATAAAAAATTGAATTATTTTAAAAATATTAATATTATAAATAATGGAATTTCAAACCTATGTTATCTCTCAGTATTCAAGATCAATAAAAACACAATGGAAATTCTAGCTCTATACTTCCAGTGGATTCCATGGCTCTTAGGTCTGTCTGTATTGTTGCAGATGACAAGCCGATGGTTGAATGCAGTTTTGTGACGGAGTTTGAAGACCACATCTTTGTCACTGTAGACGCCGAGGCATTTTTCTTCCTTCATGATCTCATCATTTCATACATCAGAGAAAAAGATAGAGTGGTTAGTAATTTGGGGCATGATATTTGTTTTGTTTTTTTTAGTTTTAACTTGTAAATTATTGTTAAATTATTTTCTTTTACTGTATCGTTATGAGTGTTACACAAAAAATCCGTAAAGAAAGTTCTAATGGATCAAGGTAAAACTAAAAAGAACATTTCTGATTTGACTTGAATTTATTTACTGGGATGAAGAAAAATAATACCATAGCTAGTAAGGGAAATCAGCCAGCTGAAATCTACCCCTTCTGAAATTTGAAATTATTATGTGACAAATAACTTCCTGTCCAGCCCATTATTTTTGTTCAAAATCTTTTCTTTATTGATTGCTTGATAAAACTCTGAACTTTGGTTTTGTTGTTTGGTGTTTATACTTATTTAACGATTTTTCGATTAGCAAATTACATGTAGTTAAAACTACAAGAAATATGTTTATAAAACTTCAGAATATATACCTACACTGCACTCACATACACACCTGTAAATATACATACAAGGCAATCAATCTTGATAGTTTTCTAATTATGTCTGATGATAAGTCAGTGTATCTTATCAAAATTGTTTGACTTGTACTATCGATATGTATACTAAGCAGTGTGTGTGAGTACATTGTAAGGGTAAGGTGTGTAATGTGTTGATAGTGACTGTGGCAAGTATTTATTTACATGTCATATGTTTATTATCTGTTATCTAGTTTTCATACATTTAATAAATATGTAACTTTCGATATTATGAAAAATTACCCTCCACGTTTTCTATTGATTAATTACAACAGATTATTTATTTAAAAATAAAAATATTTTGTTATGCTTATAAAGTATTTAATGATTTAAAGTTTCAAATTAAAGACAAATGTGGAGCTACAGAAAAATATGTAAACCTTTGTTTAACCATTGATCTGTGAGAAATATTGATTGTAGCTTCCATCTTGTATTTTTAACACAGATGTTACATTTTGATTTGTTAGAATTAATCACAACTTCAGTGCTCTTGCCAAACCAGACAGTTTGGTTTGTTGCCAACCTTGGGAGGCCTGCTTGGAACTGCTATTTCTATTTTATCTCCGATCGTAGAACTACTTAAAACTTGCCACATTTTGATAATCACACACAAACGTACACAAATGATAAACCTTTTTGCTGTGGTTAATAGTTCCTCGTGTCATCATGGTAGTTTGCTTACAAAATTTGAATTTTATTCATCCCAAATTTATAAGGTGTGATCAAATATGAAAGCATTTAATATTGTATACTTCTTGTGCATTTATAATTTTTATTTTAACCAAAATCTATATCTTTTAAGCTTTGGTGTGCCCCTTTTCAACAAGTTTAAATTATTTTCCCTCTAATTATAAAGTTTGGTGTAAAAGTGCCTCTGGGTATTATAACCATTTTATCTGACATCACAAAAGTTTATAGATATTAATTTTTTTGTTGCTTTCAGAAATACAATGAAAGTCTGTTAAAAACAAAGTACAATCTGATTAAATTTTAAATTATGTTTAGTTTGTTATAACAGACTATAACACTGGTGAGAAACATCATAATGCACACTGAATAGTGTAAGTTTAACCATAACATTTCACTTCATTACATTTAGGAATGAGTCGATACCAAAATTTATCGATTCTCGATACCGATACCAGAAAAATCTATTCTCGATTCTCAATACCGATACCATCGATACCTACGACTTTTCAGTACCTATAGTTGTTAAACCTATTGTTAAAACAGTTACAAAGTTTTGTAACCATTTAAAATTACTTAGAAGTATTTTGTAATTAATTATTAATACAATTTTTTAATGCAATTTTTTACATAATTTAATGTTAATTTCACTAATGTCCTATAGTAATATAGAAAAACAACAACTATTTATTTTAAATTCATAATGGGTAAAAACTTGGTAGTAAGATAATGACTCAAAGAAATAATGTTGGTTAGCCGACTGATTTATTGCTTTCAACCGGACCCCACCCCTCCCCTCCCATCCCTCTTCCTTCCTTATCTCCAAGGTAGGATTTTTTCCGGCGACCCAAACACTCCCCGTGCCTTTTGTAGCGCGGGTAAACGGTGGAAGTATCCCTTCCCGTGCACTTCGTATCGCGGGTAAACGGCGTGGCGGGGGTATCGACGGTATCGGTATTGACTTTAAACTAATGAATCTCGATACCGATAACAAAATGCCCAAAGAAATATCCAAGAATCGGTGGTATCGAGAATCGACTCATCCCTAATTACATTCTATCTTGGGATTTACTTGTTTGATAGGCCTACTCATTTTCAAGAATTTATACCCGCAGTTATCCAATGTATATGGTTATGTCAAACCTGATTTATTAACAAACCCTATAAATTATTAATTAAAAAATACTTTGTCTCAGTTTCAGATATTTATTCTAAAGAAGGTGACCATTTTTTATCAAATAAAATTAGAAATTAATCTCTACAGAGACCATAAGTGGGGATGAGTATTAGAGACTTGTCCATTTGTAGTGTAGATCCATTTGTCAAAAAAACTTTTTGTCTTTTTTGTTTTTGGCAAAAAACTTACCTGATTTCAATGCTAATTACTGTAAGCTACACAACAAAATCAAAAAAAAAAAAAAAATACTTTTTCTTTTGATTTTTTGTTATTGCCTGCAAGGAGTAAGAAGAAAATCTTTAACGAGTAGACCACAATGCCCGCAAACTTTGAGCCAGAAATTGTAGCCAGTCAAACTTTTATTTGAGTGCTATTTCAAAACTTGTGAGTATATTAGTTTAGGGGTGGGCAAGTAGTGTTTTTTTAGATCGAGTCGAGTCGAGTATTGAACCAAACTACTCGAGTATCGAGTCGAGTCGAGTAGTTCTTTAAAAAGTAAAAAAATAATTTTATTTTTGTATTGAAAACAATGTTTTTTACATTTTAAACTTTAATTTAAATATAACATTTTATTGAATTATTCATGTTATTATTTATATTATTTTAACCTTTATTTTACCACCAATTAATAATGATTTAAATGAATAATATATATACATATAGGCCATAACAAACAAAAGACAAGTATTACAAATATATACATATCCATACAAAGATTTTGGGTTGGTTTATCAAAACCAGAACATTTTAAGAAGAAAGTGATTTTTTGACCCCGACCCAAACACCCCCTGTGCCCCTCTCTTAACTTATCTTAACTCACAGGTATCCATAAATAACCCACCTGTCAATGACTCCTTTCATATGAGCTAAAAATAGATTTTAAGCTTATTTTTCTTTATTTCAGTCACTTATTTTGTAAAACATTGGTTAGCGCCGTAAACGTGGGTAAACGACGGGGATAACTATACTATTTTTAACTATCTGGGGTAAACGGCAGGAGTAGTCAACTACTCGACTCGATAGTTTCGAGTATTTTTACTACTCGACTCGGCCTTCGAGTAGTCTTTTGTACTCGAACAGATACTCAAAACTCGAGTACTTGCCCACCCATATATAAGTTAAAATTATTGTCTGTTCGTGGTCCAGTTAGTGGCATTATGTAGTGCTATAAGGGTCGTCCAGAACTTGACAACATATTTTCTTGTGAAGCTTACTATAATTTTTGTTAAAAACAGGTGAGTTTTTGTAACAAATTGACACAAAATTG
The DNA here is from genome assembly GCA_963675035.1 of Allygus modestus. NCBI lineage: Eukaryota > Metazoa > Arthropoda > Insecta > Hemiptera > Cicadellidae > Allygus > Allygus modestus. The sequence continues at coordinate 37,966,430 of OY776116.1, read as the reverse complement.
CTAATGGACCCACAATAATAGATTTTATAAAGGATCATCATTAGGTCTCTTCATCACTCACTTTCTTCTGTGTCCCTACAGCAGATGGGATACCCCGGAGCTCGAGCGCAGAGCCCAGAGTTGGCAGAGCGGCATTCACGACGGAACGAGAGCAAAGAGGGGGAGGGGGTGAGTGGGGGCGCGGCTGGAGACGGACTGGCTACCCCTGCCCCCGGACCATCAGACGAGGACGTGAAGCAGAAGAGCTTTGAGCACGCGGAAGTCACCGGGGGCACCAAGGACTGGCGCAACTACCACTGCAAGACATGGCATCTGGAGCCCACCGTCAGGTACGAGTTGAGACTCAGCAGGATGTAAACCCTTTCAGTGCTCTGGACCGATGGTTTTTGAATCAGCCACTTAAAATCCATGTTAAATGCTGCATAAGCAATTGTACCGTTATAAGCTTCTGTGTGCGGTCTGCATCTGACATGTGGTGTAACCTGGTAGACACAAATTGAACTACTTCGTCTAGCGCCTAAGCTACAATACCACCTGGTTCGCTACAGCAGCTAATCTGATCAGTGGCTGTGCAGTCTAAGGAGCTATTCTCCCGGTCAGGTGTACCACTTGGGTCGAGGTTTCGGATCCCGTCTCAGACGGTATGTACAACTCATGTAGAGTTCACATGTCTGTGGCAGAGTTGAAGGGGAGAGCGGACCTTAAGTAAATGGCGGGCGGTGCAGGTCCAAGCTGACAGGATCTTTGTGAGTTGCATATATAACCAGGTGTTTACCTATACTTACTGTTTGTGTCCACCGGAGTCATGTTTTTTATTATTTGAATTAAACAGGCATTCAGTACATTAAAAAACCAACAAATATCACAGATTCAATTACTTTCTTCAGAAGCTTAGCTCTGAAAGGGTTAATGGGAAATGTATTTCCAAAATGTCAATTTAAACCAAACCAAATTTATTGTTACTGATTTATTTATACCTTATTTCCCACGTGCAGTTTAGTACAGTTTAGTTCTTATGGGAAACAGCCATGCTACCACCTGAGCTGAAATCCTCATGTTTGTTGTTATGTGGGTTGCGTCAACTGTCCTCGCGACCGGTGTGAAGGTGCTAAAGTATAATTTATTACTCTCTGTACTTTATAATACCGGGTGTTTCAAAATGAATAGCGGGGTTTTAACGCCTTATAATTTTTATTAAATTACAATTACAGCTATAAATGGTACATCAAATGAAACAGCAACTCAAACAGTTTTGTTTGTTGGCACCAGTGCGCATATGCACGCAATATTTTCGCCACCATCCGCTAGAAAGCGCTAGTGGCAAAGATGGCGACTAGTGAACAGAAAGTTTTTTGTGTTTTACAGTTTGCGAAGTCGGAATCTTTAGTTTCTGTGCAACGTCTGTTCCGAATTAAGTTCGGTTGTGATCCTCCAGGTGATAATAATATCCGTAGGGGTATCATCAGTTTGAAGATACCGATTGCCTTTGTAAAGGGAAGAGTACGGGACGACCAAGAGTTAGTGAAGAGAGCATTGAGCGAGTGCAAGAGTCATTCACGCGTAGCCCACAAAAATCCGTTCAGAAGGCTAGTCGTGAATTAGCAATTCCTGTAACGATTGTTTGGAGAGTTTTACGGAGACGCTTACAACTACGTCCTTATCGTTTGCAGTTATTACAGGCTCTAAAGCTTGCAGACCATGGTTTACGTGTCAACTTCGCTAACGAAATGTTGTTACATGACGATGAAGATTTTCTGGATAATGTCGTCTTCGGTGATGAATTGACCCTTCATCTTAGTGGACATGTGAACACTCATAATGTACGGATTTTGGGTTCAGAAAATACTCACGGGATGGTACAAGTGCAACGAGACTCCCCTAAATTTAATGTTTTTTGTGCTATATCCCGGCAGAAAGTTATGGCCTTTTCTTTTTTGGTGAAGCAACTGTAATTGGTACTTCTTATCTTGATACTCTACAGTTATGGCTCTTATCGGTCACCTGATCTGATGCCGTGTGATTTCTACCTTTGGGGGTTCATAAAGGATCGTGTGTATGTGCCTCCACTACCAGCTGACCTTCCCGAATTAAGAAACAGGATTGAAGCATCTGTTACAACAATTACTCAAGAGACACTAATCAACGTTTGGGAAGAACTCGCATATTGTCTTGACGTGTGCCATGTGACGAATGGTGCTCACATTGAACACTTGTAGGCTTTTCTGTAATACTCTGAGTTGCTTATTCATTTGATGTGTCATTTATTGTGTTAAGTTTAATGTAATAAAAGTTACAAAGCGTTAAAACCCTGCTATTCATTTTGAAACACCCAATATATTAAATATGGTCAAATGTGTTTTCTTAAGGTCACTCCATACTGCACGGTGAACGTGGAATAGAGCATAGCTAATATATTTTTGCAAGTTTTTTTAGTTTCTAGATCAATATGGTTTTATAACAGATCCACTTAATTTTATCATTGACTATAAATACTGAAGTAGACTTCTCATTGCCATTGTAAAAGCTGTCCCTAGTTTGGTGTGCCAGGATTCAAAGGACGCAGTTACATTAATCACCAACAGTGTATACTTCTGTCAACTATTACTTATTCTGTCAAGGAAGGGATAATACAACAGACGGTTTCAGGAAGCAAACATAAGTCGATTATCCTTTGCTTTCTGGAGTCGAGATAGTTTACAAGTTATCATAAATAACTAAAATAAATAGTTGGCAGTAGCACAATCTGTCAGTGACCTAATCAAACTACTTCCACTTCAAATCCTGGCTAAGACTAAAAGTGGGCCAGCTGGGGCATATAGATGGGATGTTTCCTTCAGTGTACATAGTCAGTCAATGGTTTTATTATCATACAAGAAAATATCCTTGATTGGTTCTAGTCCTTATAGTATGCTAATCTAATCTCAAACATTCTAAATCCCTTAAATACCAGTTTGTACTATGCTTATACTTACTATGCTTGTACTATGCAGTTATTGTTTGCTTAACTTTTCATGTAGCTCTTGCAGGCTTAATAGTAGATATAATACTTTGTAGAATTTCCATATGAAATGCCAAAAGTTGAATTAAAAGCTGATCTAGGTGAAAATTAGTTGTCAGGTTGTCAGTAAAACCAGTTGACACTTTATATGTACTACAATGTCGCTCATTGTCAAACTGATGTATGATGCGCAGATTGTTATCGTGGGGAGGCAAGAGCATAGAGCCGTACGGTGTGGACTACATCCTACAGAAGCTAGGGTTCTCCCACGCTCGCACCACCATACCCAAGTGGATGCAGAGAGGGTTCATGGACCCCTTGGATAAGGTAAGCACCAGGTTTACTCCACGGAAACGACAAATTGTCACTTGCATGTTACATGTTATAAGTAGGTTGTATAGTATGTGGTAAAACAGTACAGATTGTGATTGAAATTAAAGTTTTTTTATGAGTCGATCACCCTATAAATAAAAAAGGTTTTAGTTGTACAAAAAAAGGCTGTGAGGATTTCAACAAATTCCTTTTGGAATGAGCATTTGTAAACCCTTGTTCAAAGAAATTAAAATCTTGGCTGTTGTTAATGTGTATATATTTGTTAGTTTAGTTTATGTAAAAAAAAACCAAAGACGCTCATTCTTTCAAACCAGATACATGACCAGTTTACTAGATCTAATCACCATGTGCATGAAGAACGTTGTAGGCTAAGTAAAACTTTGAAATCGTTTTAAGGTATTAAGTATAAAATTGTTTAACAAACTGCCTCCTGCAACAAAGAATTTAAATAAAACAAAATGTTCAAAGTCCATTTATAACTGGCTGATTGAAAACCCTTTGTATGGTGTGCGTGGATTTTTAGAGATGTCTTTTGAGGACATGGTGACAGACTGATTATGATTAGGCTAGGTAGCCTATAAACTCATTGTGTCTATTTTTAGGAAACCTGATTTTTTGCATCTGTATGTTTAATGACAATAAATGATTCTGATTCTGATATAATCAAGAATAATGGTCGTACTTATATTTCTTTAGATATGTAGTTAATTGCCTCTCTCATTTGCTTTTCATTATTTTGTTTGCCATAATTATAATTGTCCTTAATAGCTGTTAATTTAAACTAAACAAATATGTTTGACAAATTCTGTTTTTGAAGCCCTGAAATGAAATTCTTTATTGACACAATACATTACGTGAGTTGCTAAATAAAAAGCGGTAACTGGTGTCTTGTCCTCACAGTAAGAGTGTGACTACCTTAACAGTAAACATCTTAACTTTATCAAAGTATATTACAAGTATTTGAGTATGTCACATGTAAACAACAAAAAAACAATAGTTCAAGGCATAAAAAATGTGACAATCTGTTTTTTCTTCAATATTTTAACTTAGAAACAGTTGTCATTTAAAAATGTACCTTAACAGACCCCCGGCTCAGAATCTGGATATATTTAATGAGCGGCCACCACTAATTTGCCCATTTCTCATCTCCCATCATCCTCTTCTCCACAATATTCAAGACTGGGGTGTCTTTAATTTGTGATTTCTTCGCTGCTCTCCTCAAGGGTAGGGGGTCATTTGAGCCCAAAAGACTAGTAGCCAATATGTATAAGTGTTCTTCCACTCCCCGTTCTGGTACATTGCACAAATGAACCTGACTGCCTAGGGAAAGCTTATGCTTGTGATTGTGTGCCTGAAAAGCATTTTTTATGTTTACAATCGTTTGGGACATTTTTGCAAATATTTAAACTGGCAGAAGGCGTTAATCGGCACATATAATTGAACATGCTGCTAAAATACTGTTCCGGTTGTATTATTTAACTTTGAGTTTGTTGTTATGTGTACCGTTAACACCTTGACTGTTGGTGGATACCAAAAACATGTTGTTAGAACCCTTGGATAGAATAGTCTGTAATTTCTCTAGTCAATGGCATTTTTAAATGACCTTTTAACGTATATACCTTAAAAAGCATAACAAAATAAACCACACTAAAACAATATAACAAACATTAAGTTATTTTAAAATAAAATATAATCTTTTACATTTTTTAATTGGTTTTGAATTTGTTATTTGTATAGTTATCATAAAATATTCTATCCTTAAAATTGAACCTTAAAAGACAACTACCACAATGAATAGGGAGTGTTTTGAAAAATTGTCTTCCGCATATTAGAAATGGTGTTGAAGTTTCTCACTACAACCCCTTGCCAAAGTTCGTTATTCCAAAAAATGGCCCCCTTGAATTATCTTGAATTTGAATTAATAATGAGAGTTTCTATTCAGAGCCGCCACGATGGCACTTTGCTTCAGGCCCCCTAATTCATTGGGCCTCGGCTAAAGGAAATAGTAGGGTCTCTGATGCCCCGCACGGAACTTTTGCCCCAGGTCCCCATTGCCTCGTAGCAGCTCTGTTTCTAATCAGGGTTTACGTTTTAGTATTTAGTTGTTTTAGTTTAGCTTAATTATAAAATATCATCATAGATGAATTTTAATTTTGTATTTTTCTGTAAGTTTTGGTGCTAATTGAAATTTGTTTCCAGGTTTTGGCTGTCCTAGTCCTTAGGATGGTACAGATCGTAAGAGAAGATCCTAAAATCGCTGAGCATATGAGGCATCGCAGATAATCAGCCTTCTCGCCTCACGACAGTGTTTATAACCTCGTGAGTCAGGTCCAGGAGTCCAGCACTACTAGAAAAATATCGGGTTGGTGCAGAGGCACAAGTTTATTCCAAAATTTTAAGGGGAGGGATATTGGCTTAAGTTTAGTATTTACTCTTTCAATTGGAATTTAGGAATAACATTTGTTTTATTTTTTTATGAGAGTAAGGTCAGAGGTACAATTTCAAATGTTATATCGATTAACATTGATGTGATATTAGTGAAAGAAAATATTTGGAAAGTGTACCTGAACTTTATGCATCACATTACAGTAGTGTAAGTGAAAAAAGGGTTTTAAGAATTGAAGGGTTTTACATCATTTTAAATGGATAAAAATGAAAGGGTTATGTGTTTAGATTAGGTAATGTTATTTAGACCCGAATTCTGCTAGGACAACAGACAACGGAGAAATTAGAACATGATAATTTACAAAGTATTTGATTTACTTTATAAAGTGTATAGTGTATTATGGGATTTTTTTAGAGTTGGTGGACCCTGAATTAATGTTGGACTGAAAAACATTAAGTAATATATGTTAGACACTTTGTATGGCTTCTTAGTTATTGCGGTGATGAAGTGTTTGATGCAGAAAATATCTTGAACATAGACTTTGTATATTTTTATTATTATTATTATATAAACTTAATAATTTGTTTCTAATTTGTAAGGCTTATATTGCATTTGTTACATAATGAATTAGTTAATTTAATTTTCTGAGAACCCTTGAGCAAAGGTATCTTTTCCAATGTGAACATCTGTTTTTTTAATTGTTACTAAAGTATTGTACTTTACTAACGATACTGTTTCTTACAACTCCACACACATTGCCTGTGGTCGTTAAATTTGTTTAACTATTCAAACTATAAAACTTATTTTAAAATAAAAGCTAATCTGTTACATTTTTTTAATTGGTTTTGGATTTTGTTTAAAAATGTGTATAGTTATCATAAAATATCACTCTATCCTTAAAATTGAACCTTAAAAGACAACTACCACAATGAAAAGGGAGTGTTTTGCCAAAATGTTTGTAAAAAATTGTTATTTTACTGAAAGAAATAATATGTTCATAGAAAAGTTGTAATTTGTTCTTTGTAATCAAGTAAAATAATAATAAAATATCTAGTGTCTTCAAGATTTTAAGGAAATCTGTTTATCTATAATATAAAATAATTAATTTATACTAAATAATAAATTAATTCAGCAGAAAATGAGAAAAGACACACCTAATGATATACTTGACTGAAGTAGTTATTTTTAAGAGTTTTATATTATCTTACACAGTCAGAAAGGTAGACAAAATTGAATTTTACTTTTCATAATTGTATTTGTTTAACAGTTCAAATCAATGAAATGTGTGTAATGTTATTGCAAATCAAGTATACATCTCACGGTAAATGTAATCTATTAAAGCCCACCGTGCTTTGAATGACTACTGCAAGTATTATTGTTATTGCTCAAATTTGATATTATTTAATGTTTTCATTAGTATATTTCACTCTGAGAAATGCTTATACCTTCTAGTCAGCAAGTTATATTATATTGTGTTAATATGGGACTCATAATGTTTTGTTAGTGCTATGAATATATGTAATATGCTATTTTGATTATTGTTTATTGAATAATATACCAATTCCAAGTAATAAAGCTATTTATTTTACAAACAAGAATTTCTCCTTGCATCATCCCTCTGAAACATATTTTTAAAGTTTTATTGTTTTTTACAAACTATTTTGTACAACAGTCCTAGAATAAGAGGAGCCGTGTCTTCGAAACACCCGAACATTCCTTCTATTCCATAAACAGAGCGTGAGACTTCAAAAGGCTTGAAACCACTCCAATTGATTTTAATGTTATAAAAATAAATAACCAGCCTAAATATTAATAAAATAAGTGAGATATAATCTAGCACAGTGTTAGCTTTTTGGTATTACTTAGTTTATGTGTATGAATTTACGTTTGTGAAAATACATTTTATAATGATTGTTGGTATTGCTCACTAAAAGGTTTTCAAACAGTAGTGGTTGGAACCCTCCCTCTCGATGGACAACATTTATTTGTTGTGCTGTCGCGTTGGTGGTGGCGGCACAATGCACTGCAGTGGATGGGGAGGGGTGTTATGAAAGATTTGTTTTGTCTTGTGCTGGCGATCGATTAAACAAAGTCACAGGCTAACCTTCTACGTTCGCCTCACTTGTTTCAGTCTTATAATTTAACACTGACTACGCCGGCGCAAGGTTCTACTGTTACCCCTGTGCGGACACCGATTCGATAGGTGCAGTCACGTTTTAAATTCCTAGCTGACGAATGACAGGTACACTGTACAGTGCTGTACTGCATATCAACAAAGCTTAACATAGTTCTTCAAAACTCCAATAGGTAGCATCACAATCCAGATAGCAGTAGTCAACCAGGATTGCCATCTAGAGGGACTGAGATAGGACAAAAAGACTGTGGAGAAGTCCCCCGACAGTCGGGACACATTGTGGGGAATTTCATAGGCATCAACACAATACCAAAATGAAGCTTGTATCCCTAGATACATGCTGACATAATATCCCGTCCTTCCTGGCGGCGCGCCAGTTCCGGAGGGGCGTGATGCTGATAAACTGATCTTGCTTGGACTTGACAACAGAGCTACTGCTTTAATTCAGAGTCTGTTGTCTTAAACCACTATGCCAGAAACACGCTAATTGTTTTATAGTCCTTAATGGTTTCAATTTAGTTTGGCTAATGTGAACATTTGCTATTCTCCGGTCACAAAATCCGCTTGAAGTAATTACTAGTTTATGGCAGTGGGAGAAATAAATTATTTTCTTATATATTTACAATTTTGTTTCAATATTACTGTTTTTTTGTCCCAGTAGTAAGACAGTTTTATGGAAATTATGTTCATCCTCTCTATTCTTAGTTGTCTCTTTCAATGGAAAATGAAGTAAACTTTTTGGAGATTAGTTTCCTCCTTTCATACCTCCCAGCACTATCTTTCCTATGATTGTACTTTAACAATAAATATTTTCTTGACCTCCTGATGTAAGACCTTCCCCCCCTCCAGCCCGGTCAGTTCATAGCTAATCTCTGTGGTGATTTTTTTTCCGACGAGCTATTTAAGTAACAATGGAAGCGAGATAAGGATCTGCAATTATCAACAGTCTTATCAGTTGCTGGGCTCGACCTTGCCATGTTGTGGAGTACTGCCTGCAATGAGCTTATTGTTTTCATAACAAGCTTTCATCGCATGATCTCAGTGATAAATTATCTAGTAGCGCCTGATATTTGTGAAGGTGTATGTAGGTTACTTTAATGGGCACCATGAGCGCCCCCTAGTGACTGCCTGGATGCCATGAGGGTCACTTTGTTTCTACTGGTAACGTCAGCCTTCTTTGGATCATTGGTATGTTGACTATTGTATTTATTAGGAAGTTAAATGCATGTTACCTCACTTCCTTTCTGTAATAATAAATTCAGTGGACAGTGCACTGATATAAATTCCTGATCGAAACAACAATATCAGTAAAATCTTCTAGAAAGTAGTGGCTGCTCATCATAGTTTTCTCGATCATGATTACGCCTGGGTTGCATCGGCGTCTTAAAGAGATATTAAGATATATTATATTAGATATTTACTCTTTCATCATGACCAAGTCTTATATCACGAATGAAGACCAACTGCAGTGTTTTACGAAATCATAAGTGTTTCATCTTTCAAGTATCTGAAGACTGTTTCCCTTTTGGAAAATATGTAGTAGTAGTGTAATGAGTTTGTTAGGATAAAAATGAAAATAAACGGTATCGGGAAACTGACACATACTTTCTCCCTTTTAGCCCAACTTTAATGAATAAATTACTTTTTATTTACTAAATATAGAATACAAAGCACGGTCGAATGTACAGAAAATCTTGTAAACTAGTTGTTTTCAAAAATATCCACCCAAATCCCTGTTTAGGAGGCACTACAGAATCCATCACTACACACGTGGTTTTAATAGGGGAAATTCCCCCTATTCCCCCCCTCAGGGTTATTAAGGGGCAACATATTTCGAATTTCCTCTGTTGGTCAATGCTAACTTGACAAGCATATCAAGTTTGAACGAAATTGATCAATAAATAAGAGAGAAATAGTAATTTTTGTATTCCCCATAAGAATATCATTGGACAACGTACTGCGTTTACTTCAAAATGAAAATTTAAATTTAATCCGCAACCAGTAATTGTAGAATAGTAATTCAAAATACTAAATTATTTAGTTTTTTGAGCTCTTTTCAATGGTGAATAGTAATATTTTTTATATTCATTTTTTTGTGAAAAATCCCAAAAACTGAATTTTTAATATTTTAAGTCTAGTAATTTCTGAACCCTAATTTTTACAGAAATGCGAGTGAATGAATGAGTCATTTTGTTTGAAAACTAAAGTTCCACAAACGAGTCAAGTTTAATCAAAATCGTTAGAGCCGTTTTTGAGAAATCTTGATTTTCATGTTTTTTGGGGGATAATTACCCTTAAAAATCAAAAATTGAAAAAAAACCTGGAGATATCATGGATTAGTACCTACATACCAAATTTCATAAAAATCGGACCATTGGTTAAGGCTCTAGCTCTGTACACATCCATACAGACAGACAGACACAGACATCATGTAAAAATCACTTTTTTGGGTTCAGGGAGCACCAAAACGAATATTTCCACTAACAGCTCACATTCAAAAATTTTGACGAAAACAATACTTTCCCATATACCACGTATAAGGGGGAGAAAGTAAAAATATGCTTTGATCATATCCAGTACTTAGTTGTACTATACTAATGAAACTTCTCACCCAGGACCAGCATTCAAACACACATCAGGGCCGCTGGCTGGCGTGAATTCAGAGTCTTGACCTCTATGCCAACCTTTCACTAAACACATTATGTAGTAGTTCATTCCAACCAACATGTTTCTATATGTTAACTACGAAATACGTTATTGTGATGCATAGTGTTCGGAACGAATGTGACTTGGTGGGCAACTTGTAAACAAAGGTTGAGGGGAAGGTTACCTCCCCCCCCCCTGCTGTTTTTACACTGTTTAATGACACATCCAACCAAAACACTATCCTGTCAGTGTAATGTAATGGTGTTTGTTATTAGCTGTAGTAAAATATTGCAATTAAAAACAAATCAATTTACTTTGTCCAATGGCACAAGTGTGTAAGGATTGTAGTGGGGGTAGCTTTCCCCTCATCATTGTTTACTAGCTTTCTATCAGGTCAACTCTGTACAGTACAAGTAGTTAGGATAACAGATTTTATGATCAAGGAGGACAAAGTGAAAACTTAACTAATCTACTATTAGGGCACTTCCCTTTAAAACAAAATTGATCCGTATAAAATCTTTCTTTTATATAATGAGTTTTATTGTTTTGTTGGTTAGTTGACTACGCTGATGCAACTGCCCGCTGTTCAGTTTTTAATTTTTTATTCCTTTTTAGGGACTCAACAAATCCAAAGCTAGATCCGTCATTAACCTCTCTTAAGTAAAAATGTATTATTAATAGATAACTAAGCATTTTAATAACAACTAGTGGCTTGAAGGGGCCATAGCCCCTAACCTGGCTCAAATACTCTGCTTCATTGGAATTGTTTACGGTCTACATGTTGAGGAAAACAACAATATAAGTAGGAGTAGAAACACATGTTCAAGATTTAAGATCTTTATTAGTCGTTAAACACAGTACAATAGTGCAATAGACATTGTCAACATTTAATCAACTTACATGCTCACTACATGCTAGACATTCTTAAACAAACTTCTTAGCTAACACATACACATCACCCTCTAAGGGCTGAATAACAAAGTAATTAACATGTACAAATAAATAAATGAAAATCTCAAGTTATCCAAACAAACTGTTTAACTAAACATAGATAACAACTTCTAAGGCTAAATAACAAAGTAATTTATATTTATAAACATTTTAAAACCTCAAGTTAGTCATACTACAATCATTGACTTAATAAAATGCTTCTAATTTAAGCCAGTCACTTAACACTGTATTGAATTTTTTCATGTTTACCGCCCATGCATCATGAGGCAATTTATTAAACAATTTTATTCTCATACATAAATGACTAGTGTTACTCTTTTGTGATCTAACTTGTAACAAGTCTAGTGAATGCCCTATCCCTGTATCATAGCTATGTATATCCTGCCTAAGTGTGTAGCTTACTAAGTTTTCTTTAACATTCAACAGATAGGGTACAAATATACAAACATGGCAAGGTCATAATTTTTAAGTCTTTAAAAAAAGGTAAACAAGATACGCTATTGGATGTTATCCCTTTAATAATTCACAATGCTTTCTTCTGCCACATAAATACTTTGTTTGAGTCAAAACTGTTACCCCATAGCATTATTCCGTATGTTAAATGGGAGTGGAAGAAAGCGTAGTAAGATGTTAACAACATTTCATCACTTACACAATATTTTAATTTGCGAAGCAAAAACGTGACTCTGGCTAACCTTGCACAAAGATTGTTGATATGGATATTCCAACTTAACCTAGAATCTAAATGTATGCCAAGTAATTTTTCAGACCCATTATTATGCTTATTTACAAGTGATGTGTCCAAAGAAAAAATTACATTTTCCGTTTTACTGTTATTCACAACTAAATAATTTTACTCAAACCATTGTACAGCCATTTCCATACCTAAAGCTTGTTCTATTCTTAAGTTTTCTAGGTCTGCACTGGTAGGAATCAGTGTCGTATCATCTGCATACAACACTGATTTGCAATACATATTACTGGCAAAATCATTTATTGTAATAATAAACAAAAAAGAGCCCAACACCGAACCTTGTGGGACCCCAATTTTAACAGTTTTCAACTCTGATTTATCCTGACCTTGTACAACCATTTGTTTTTTATTGTTTGAATATGAGGAAAATAAATCTAGTTCCCTTTCTCTAACACCATAGTGATATAGTTTTTCCAATAGCAATTAGTGTACAATACAATCAAATGCCTTAGAAAGATCGATTAAAGAGGCAGATGTAATACATTTATTTTCAAAATTCAAAATTACATTTTCAACAACTCTCTCAACTGCTTTTACCGTATTGAGGTTTGGAAGAAAGCCAAACTGCTCTTTACAAAGAAGATTATTCTAGACAAAAAACTATACAACTTTTCATTTATAAAAAACTCAAAAGCTTTACTAAATATAGGAACTAGTGATATAGGACGATAACTAGATGGACATGATTTCTTACCTTTTTTGAAAATTGGTATAGTTTTCGTTATCTTAAATGCTTGAGGAAAAGCGCCATTTTGAAGTGCTAGGTTAAAAATATATTTCAGTGGTTCTACTATTGTGTTTATTATTTCTCTCAGTATTTTATTTGATAGTCCGTAATAATCCTCACTTTAAGAGGAACTTAACTGGGATACACATCTCAGAATATCCATATTTGTAATTGTTTTCCACTTAAAACTAACATTTGACCTATTACAGTTTAGTAAATACTTATTCAGTAGCTCAGTAGCATTACTAAAACAATCAGGCTCTTTATTGCTATTTGTTTGGAATGCAGCATTAATAAAATAATCATTAAAAACATAAGATTCAATTACCTTTTCTTGAACATGTACATTGGAATTAGCTTCATTTTTAATCACATTCCATGCTGCTTTGCACTTATTTTGGGCATCCTGTATGTACTTTCCATTGTACAAATTATTTTCCTCTTTAATTTTAACTCTATACATTTTTTTGTTAGCATTGTATACAGCTTTATATTTACTTTCCTCTAAAGATCCCTTATTTAGCTTATATACATCATACAGAACAACTAAATTATCCCTAATTTGTTTTAGTTCTGGAGTGAACCATTTTTAGCGAATTTCCCCTGAAGAAGCTATTACCGTAGTCGGCATGGTAAGACCTAGGCCCGGGACCATGATAACTTTTCGTTTTGAGGTCCCCAGACCCCAAAAACACCATTCGTTCGAAACTGTATATATAGATATATATATATATATGTGTCCGTGAGCACGATAACTCTCGTAAAAATGATCCGATTTTGATGAAATTTGGTATAAACGTGTAAAGCAACATTTATGACTTTAAGTTCGAAAACCAGCCAGATCGCTCCATCCGAAGGGGTATTTTGGGGGGGTTTTGTACCCCAAAAATGGGTTTTTTGAATTTGTTACATGTAATTTTTGAAAAAAAAATCAAATTTTAGTTTTTATCATTGGATTCAGCTTAAAAAACACACAATTTGGTATTTTCATCATTTCTCTACGTCAATTGGTTACCGAGATATTGAAAGTGCTAAACACAGTGTGTTGTCTAATGTTATTCTTATGGAGGAAAAGACAAATTTTATATCTCGCTTATTTATGAACGTATACTGACAAAACTTGGTATATGGCTTCTCTGGTTGTGGTATATTGATATTTGTTCAAAAAAATTATTTTTTGCCAAAGGCACCCGTAGCAGCAAACCTGCGTACTCAGCCCCATGTTATTCTTATGGATACCTAATAATTAAATGCTATGTCTCCCTTAATTATGAACATAAATTAATAAAATCTGGTATATGACTTCACCTAGTTGAGTTATATTGATATTAGCATAAAAACCCAATTTTTGTGTTCCTTGTTGCAGCAAACCTGCGTACTCAGCCCCAATGTTATTCTTATGGAGAATAATTAAAATTGTGTATATAGCTTATTTGTGAATATATTTTTATGAAACTTGGTAAGTGGCTTTATGTATTATTAAGACATTTATATATCTATCGGAAATTCGCTGAGTACGCAGGTTTGCTGCTACGGGGGTATTTATTTTTCTTATTATTAAAGGTATTTAACTTAACTTTCCTTATCCTACATTATTCTTCAAAAGAATTTGTCACAGTATACATAAGATGATTACATGCATCGTCAATATTTACAATAGAATATAGTTTCAGCCAGTCTGAAACAGTTTTCCCCTAAAATTCAAAATTGAGGGTGGAGATAGATTTCTTACTGTTTTGAAACGGTAACTGGGAACACAATTTTTACTATAAAAATCATGAAATATTGCTTGGACACCAGCATGATCATGCTTTACAAATGCATTTTACAAAGTACCTAGACACATAATCACATGTTTTAATGTAAACAAAGCAGACATTTTTAAATCCCCATGCTTTCTTATGGGGTATGTTTTACATTATTTCTCGTTTGCTGGTAACTTTATAGAAATACTGCTATGATTCCTGAGTCCCTGGAGTCAAGACCTTTAATTTGAGCCGTCTCCCATCATCCTGCAATTTGCCAAACTCCCACAATTTTTATTTAAACATTTCGCTTACAGAATTATATATATAGCAATATACCATGGATTAATCATACATACTTAATGGTGAGCGAGAAGTACAATATAATACCCCCATTGCAGCAAACCTGCATACTCAGTCAATTTCAAATGGTACTTCACTACGTCATGAAGCCACTTAACCAACTTTCATCAAAGCATATTCATAAATAAGCGAGATAGGACATTTTATTTATTCTCCATAAGAAAAACATTATGACTGAGTATGCAGGTTTGCTGCATCAAGGACCACAAAAATCGGGGTTTCATTTCAATATCAATGGATCAACACTAGATGAAGCAACACTTCAAGTTTTACCAATTTATATTCATAAACAAGCAAGATACCATATGTTTCTTATTCTCCATAAGAATAACATTATAGCTGCTGAGTACGCAGGTTTTTTGCCTTGGGGACCACAAAAAATGGGTTTTATATGCAAATATTAGTAAACCTCAACCATATAAAGAAGCCCCATACCAAATTTCATGAATATATCTTCATTAATAAGCGAGATATAAAATATTACTTATTCTCCATAAGATTAACATTGGACAACGAACTGTGTTTAGCACTTTCAATATCTTGGTAACCAATTAACCCATTGGCTCACAACCCCGAGTATACTCGTGGCCGCCGAAAGTAGCCCGGACGTGCAACCCCGAGTATACTCGGGATTGCACATTTTTATTTTCATTATTATTTTTTTAATTTATTTTTTATTTATTTATTATTTTAATTTGTTTTCACTTTTTGTTTTATGTATTTTTTATGCATATGCCCATACTTGGGGAAACTTGGTCAAATTTAGGAAAAATATGATTTTGGAAAATATGTTATACAGTATCTAGGTCAAATATAAATGTATCACTAACATTTTTTATTTTCATCTAAAAAAATAAATAACCTACAAGTACATGATAGTTGTTGGGCTGAAACATTTTATTTTGTTTTTTACATGTAACTCCTTTTAAAATTAATGTTTTTTATAAACTATACATATATATATATATATATATATATATATATATATATATGTGTGTGTATATATATATATATAATATTTACCATACATAAATGCTGTTAAAAGTATTTTCTTCTTGTAAATAATTTATTTTTCTAAAGACTAGTGCAAAAATTAAGTAAATTGAGCAGTAATTGTTCCTATAGTGACAGTTTTAGTAAAAGTCTACATTTATGTTATTTTTCTTAGGAAACTGAACGGTTAGTCAGGTGGCAAATTTCAGGTAAGCCGATGGGTTAACGTAGAGCGATGTTCACAATACCAAATAGTTTTTTTAAGCTAAATTTAATGGTGCAAACCAAAATTTGGGTTTAAAAAGACTTATATGTAAAAAATTCAAAAAACCCATTTTTGGGGTACAAAACCACCCCAAACCCCCCTTAAAGTGACCTGTCTGGTTCTTGAACTAATGAAAATAGATGTTGCCTTACACGTTTACACCAAATTTCATCGAGATCAGACCATTTTTACAAAAGTTATCGTGCCTACGGACACATATATATAAACATACACACACACATATATATGAATTTGAAGGAATGGTGTTTTTGGCACCTGGGGGCCTCAAAACGAAAAGTTATCATGGTCCCGGGCCTAGGTCTTCCATGCCGACTACGGTAATAGCTTCTCCCCATAAGGGAAATTCGCTAAAATGTTTGGTAAATCAGTTTAGTCAGTTAATACGATTTTCTTCACATCCACTATTTCTTGATGTCAGTGAAAATATTGGATGACAGCTATGTCACCATGACAACACTTATTAAAACAATAAAGTCCCTACGAGATATTTTTGGCTTTACCCCTCGTTTTATGATGTCCTGTCAAAGTTGTCCCCGTTTTAGCGAATTTCCCCTATAGGGAAGAAGCTATTACCGTAGTCGGCATGGTAAGACTTAGGCCCGGGACCATGATAACTTTTCGTTTTGAGGTCCCCAGACCCCAAAAACACCATTCGTTCGAAACTGTATATATATATATATCTATATATATATATATATATATATATATATATATATATGTGTCCGTGAGCACGATAACTCTCGTAAAAATTATCCGATTTTGATGAAATTTGGTATAAACGTGTAAAGCAACATTTATGACTTTAAGTTCGAAAACCAGCCAGATCGCTCTATCCGAAGAGGTATTTTAGGGGGGTTTTGTACCCCAAAAATGGGTTTTTCGAATTTTTTACATATAATTTTAGAAATAGTCAAATTTTATTTTTTCCCATTGGATTCAGCTTAAAAAAACACACAATTTGGTATTTTGATCATTTCTCTACGTCAATTGGTTACCGAGATATTGAAAGTGCTAAACACAGTACGTTGTCTTAATGTTATTCTTATGGAGGAAAATAAAAATTTTATATCTCGGTTATTTATGAACGTATATTGACGAAACCTGGTATACAGCTTCATCTGGTTGTGGACCATTGATATTTGCTCAAAAATACAATTTTTTACCCAAAGCTCCCGTAGCAGCAAACCTGCGTACTCAGCCCCATGTTATTCTTATGGAGAATAAGTAACGTGTTATCTGCCTTCATTATGAAAATAAATTAATGAAATTTGGTATGTGGCTTTACCTACATAAGTTATATTGATATTTGTATAAAACCCTATTTTTTGCCTTCCTTGCTTCAGCAAACCTGCGTACTCAGCTGCCATGTTATTCTTATGGAGAATAATTAAAATGTCATAAATCGTTTATTTATGAATGTATATTGATGAAACTTGGTATATGGCTTTATGTGATAAGATACATATATATGCATTGGAAATTCGCTGAGTACGCAGGTTTGCTGCTACGGGGGTATTTGGGTTCAATGTAGGACTTTGGGGAATAATACCAGAGTGAGCCACTTTAAGCCAGTCACTTAACATACAAGAATTATAGCAAGAATTATAGCATACTCCATTGAGTATGTTATGGTCAATGGAATTAACATTGTCAGGTTTAAAATCTTCAGCTACCTACAAATACACACCTAATCACATACGCACACGTACAAAAACACATACCCTACATCGAGAAACCCCAAAGGTTTATATGAGAAAAGATTTTATGAAGTTTTCAGAGAGAATCCAGAACAAATATTAGGCAGTTGAAATGAAATACCATTTTGTAGAAAGGTTCATTAAGAGACGTAATGAATTACATGATCATGCATGTCTTTAAACGACAATCGGTTAGCAGTTTTTGAAAGAGCCCTAAAGTTAATAGCAAAACCTCAAAAATAGAATGTTCCTATTCAAATACACATAGGAAGCCTTCTTAGCTCAGTGACCATATTTTCTCAACCTGTCATCGTACAACAATAACTGGATTACATGTACATTCTTGTATTCTTCTTCTATATAAACACCCGCAAATAAAGTATTTGCATTATTCTTCGGCGAACCAAATGAACTCTCTTAGTTAATAGACACATGTTTTAAGTAATCATCTGATGTAAACACACTTCCTCCTTAAGATTAACATGGGGACTTTGAGCCACTGGGCAAAGCCCATTGAACATTTATTAGTTTGGATGGGTTAAAAAAAGAATCATGCAAATCGACCCTATAGAACGGTCTGCTGGACTCGATAAAGTTTTCCAATTTTGTAATTAAATATACAGGGTTGAAAAAAGTCTGGAAACGGTATAACATCTTTAACATTATTTCAGTAACATAACTTTAAACTTTGAAAAAGGATTTACGGTCTATAAGTCTATTTATAAGGCACTTATTGACACTGCTTCTCCAAGGGGGGATGGTCCACAAGGAGTTAGAAGAAAATCTTAAATATAAGCATAGGTCAAGGGTCAAGGTGTATATTATTACAAAGGCCTAGTCTAGCTGAGTTGAATGCCGCAAACCGCACTTCAAAAGCTTTATTCATACCAAGATGGCGGCTGATTAAATCATGTTTTAAAAAGCAGTAAAATGGCCCCAAGAATTCTAAAAATAATATTGAAATAGCTGACATTTTGTAATGATTTGAGCTTTTGAAGTGTGGTTTGCGACATTCAACTCAGCTAGACTTTAAAATGGTGTACATCTTGACCTATTCTTCCATTTAAGATTTTCTTCTGACTCCTTGTGGATGGTCCTCCTTGGAAATTCAGTGTCAATAAGTACTTTGTGAAATATACTTTTAGATCATTTTGCAAAGTTTTAGTTGTTACTAAAATAATTTCAAAGATATTATACCATTTCCAGACTGTTTTTCCACCCTGTATATGATGTGGAACTTTGTTATCATTTAAACAGCAGATATAATTTGATTTTTGTTATATGGAAATTGGGGTTTCATTATATTATAAAATATATATTTCCTGGTCCTGCTTGTAGCCACAGACCAAAATGGTCTGTGTTTGTAGCTCGTCTTAACCCATTGGCGTAGACATACGAGCTGGTCTCGTTCCTTACTTGTAATTTTTTAAACCTATGAATTGGAATAGAAATTTGTGTTTTTAAAAGGATTAATAGTTTATGTTCATTAAAATACTGTTTTCATTCAGTTTTTAGAGTCGCATTGGCACACACACAGTAGACATAAATAAAAAGTAGCAAAATCATTGTTGACCATGTGCATCTCACAAAGAATTAACCGATCCCGTCAACTTCCAAGCAAGCCTGCCACCGTTTGTTTTACTTGGGCCCTCCCACCAACGTTGCCACAGACCGGTTAACTCATTGTGAGTTGCACGACTGGTAAGTTTTGGTCGTGTGCGGGAATCGAACCCACGAACATCGTATCTACACCTGATCAAGACATAGCCAACTCAGCTAACACGACCAAGGGCCTATCGGCGATATTAAGGTTTTTCAGTCAGTCCGCGCCCTAGCGGATAGAACCGTAGTCGCCCGCGGTCATTAGTTATATATTTTGCTACTAGAGTGCAGGACCAATCAAATACCGTTATAGGCTATTGCGAATAGAATCAAATTACTACCTTAATGGGTTAAACTAATTAAAGGCAGTTTTTAGTTGAAACTTAAAGTGTTTTTATTAGTAGTTTTACGTTATTTTGAGTTTAAAGTTCATATTTTAAAATGAAATGTTAAATTACTTAATTTATATTACGGGTACAGGGTTTTTGCTTATAACATTTTTTCAAGAACATAATATGAGTAATCAAATGCCGTGTAGAGCATGCTTGTATCATGTCTCGTTCACGAGATTTTAGCGCTTTTGTAGAACGCGCCCCTGCACTACTTCCCCCCACCCCACCAAGTTGTGCACCTGCTGGGAGGGCGACAACATCCGTTTTGGTCAAATCTAAGGTGCCCCCAACAACAATCAAAAGTCAAAATGCGTTACGCTTTCAGTGCATTTTCAACCCCCTACAGATGCTGGACTACTATATCTGGCGCAATGTAGAGTTTTCTCATTGGCAGACCTATTTCGTGCTGTTTGTAATGGTTATATTTAATTGGCTACAGAGCAGATAGAAATGCTTATAAAAATTAAAAAGTTATACAAATTATTTTTGAAAATAAGTTGTTTTTTTTAATTACCAAAAAATTTAATTTCTATGTAATAAAATTCAAAATGTATGAAATCCAAATAAAAAAATATGTTTATGAAAGAGAAATAAAATATCTTTCAAAAATTTTATAGTTATATGAAGTTTAGTTTAAAAATAAATAAGTAATAATCTTCTGAATGTAATTTTTGTATTTTGTACGTACGAAAATGAAAAGTTTTTGTTATATTCAACTCTGCAAAAAATTGTATAGATAAAAATATAAAAATTTCAAAATATACAAATTGCAGCTATTTTTATCTAGTTTTAGAAAAGTAAAAAATTATAATGTAAAATAAAGAAATAAAAAAAATTATAAGCCGATATCTGAAAATGCGCACCAAGACTTAGGGACGGATTTTATGAAAATTTTGTAAGTTTCTCAAACAACAATAAAAATATATTTTTTTAATACATTGGTGTTTATTTCCATCAATTATAACATAAATTGAGCCTCTGTATATATGTATCAGATAAATAAAGTACACTTACACTTCCTCCTCTTCATAGTCACTAACGGCAGTCTCTGTAAGTGGTGGCAATGTCAATCCATTAGAGTCTGGGATAGACCGAGATTCCTCAACTACCCTTGCTGAATTTTCATCTTGAACTTCATCACTGTTATCACCACAATAATCACTGTCCACAAACAGACATCTACGTAGCAGAGCTATTTAGTTCACTCATTGCGTAGTGTGAACAAATAACAAAAATGCCTACTTCACTTATTTGCACAATAAAATAAGAATTATTTATGTATTCTAACGTTAAATTATGTCATAAGTAACAATTGATACATATATAAAGATATTTTATAACACAACACTCGCAAACAACACTTATTATAACAAATTTATTACTTACACTATAGACATTGTTGATTTGACGCAAAAATTTTAATTTATATAAAACTAGTAGCTTGAAGGGGCCATAGCCCCTAAACTTGCTCTAATACTCTGCATCAACTGATTTTTATCTCTTTTCGTACCGAGGAAAATAAAACAATAAAAGTAGGAGCACATGTCAGTTATACCCCCTAACATTGCTCCAGTACTCTGCCTGTTCTGCTATTTTTACCCTTTACATGCTGAACAAAATAAAACAATATAAGTCACTTGTCAGTTTGTAAATAAAGCAGACACGTAACCACATGTTTTAATGTAAACAAAGCAGTCATTTTAAATCCCAATTCTTTTTTTATGTGGGATGTTTTACGTTATTTCTCATTTGCTGGTAACTTTTTAGAAATACTGCTATTCTTCCCAAGTCGCTGGTATCAAAACCTTAAATTTAAGCCATCTCCCATCATCCTGCAATTTGCCAAACTCTCACAATTTTGACTTAAACATTTCGCTTACAGAATTATATATAAAGATGAACATCCAGTTGAACGGCATCAGATTGCGAAAAACTCAAAACAGACAACTTGTAAAGGAGAAATTTTGCCTATGATACCACTCCTGATTCTCTACGAACAATATTGATTTTTGAAATCTACTGGCTTTTGAAATCACCTGTTTTTCAGCAAATCACGTCATTCAGACTCCCTCCAGGTAAAAACTTCAAATGAAGAGTTTTTTATAATATTTTGTTTAGCGACGTAATAAACGCAAAATAATGTTTTATACATCAAAATTAATGCTGAGAATCTCATCTTTCTAATGGTATCAGTTGTATTACGTTTTGCAACAGTTAACTGGTTATAATGTTTGATTAAATAGCATCGCGTCCATTTCGAGGAAAATGTCAAAATGCCACCACACACTAGATAAAACTTTCGACATTAATGTTGAAATGCCAGGTGTAGGGTTAACTTGAGCCTTCTCCCATCATCCTGCGCTTTGAATTCATCAACATCATCATCATCCCAAAATTTTGACTTACAAATTTTGCTTACAGAATTATATATAAAGATTTGTGGACTTTTCCTCAGTATAAACACAATCTAGTTTTTCCTGCTTCTTATATAGCCATATCTCTCCCATATCTCAGCTAGTTCCTTTGTTTTTACCATTTATGTCCTTATGAAGGTTATCTTGAAGTATTGTTCTGTATAAAACAATACCTTCCTGTGTAACTCACCAAAAAAACGTGCCTGCCCCCAACATGTGTTGGATTACATGATAACATTGTCATTATCAATGATTACATCATTCCTCACAATAACACTGATGTAAACTGATAGACATTCTTAATGAAACCATTATGTCGGAGTATGCAGTAACAGTGCTAAACTAATTATTGCACTTCACATTCAGGAGGTCTCGGGTTTTACCCCAGGCCGGCCATTCTGAGAAGAGTTTGTACGGTTTCTCATCTCACTTAGGCAAATGCCGGAATGGTTCCCAAAAAAGGGCCGTACCTCGCCAGGAAGGGAAAGATAGGAGTCAGGCCTACCTTACCTGGTTAAAAGATTTCCCCATAAATTAACTATTTTGTTGTAAATTCCAATACATTGTAAAACATTGTCACGGAAAAAAAGGTTCATACAATGCATACATATGAGTCAGTTCAAAGTCTTGACTTATAATGATATATTATTAACAGCTGTTATGATTCTTTTATTTTATTTAAAACTTTACAAGCCCAATGTTAGTTTTTTAACTTTTCAAATTAGGTTTTTTACATAATTATATTTTCCTGGGGATGAGACCTGTCTAGAACATTTTAACCCCGAAATTAGATAATTACAACTTTTGAAGGAAATCATTGGAGCCGTTTTTGAGATCAGAGTTTCAAGCAAGCAAGCAAGCATACAATCAAGCAAGCAAACCTTACTCATATTAGAGTATAGGATTACTAGATGGAGTTTATTTATTTTATTAAACTGAATATGTAGGATGATAAAAGCAGAATGAGATTATTACATTTCATAATCTAATAAGAAAATAAAAATTATAAAATAACTAGCGTAACACCCGTTGAGAAATCAACACCAATTATTAGTATTATGTAACATTAGCAAAAAACCAATAACAATTTTTGTGCATAAACATAAAAGTAATCCAAAACAAAACTATGTCTTCTAATTTGTGTCAAATTTTTTAATTAATTATTCTTAAAACCCTGATTTGTAGTCATATTATCGTCCCTAGAAAAAGTTAAACTTTGTGCAAAAAATTCACTTTAAAATGTTGAAATGATAAACATAGGAATTTAAAAAATCGATAAAACAAGATAGACTTACCTACCTCATTCACAAGCTTGGCTCTCAGAGAGTTTTAACGTCTGTTCCTACTTCAACATATGTCACTGTGACGGTTCTATCCCAAAAGTGTTTTAGAATAATCGCTACACTGAAGTGCTCTATGAATACTGTTGCCTCTCATTTGAATATGTAACACTAGTTCTTACTGTTAATCCTCTTAATATAGAAATCAAATGTGAAATCCACCATATCAAATTTAAGAGCACAATCCTGATAAAACCTTGTCATATAGCTAGCAATTTTTATTGAAACATTCATCAAAAATAAAAAATAAAATGTGTAATGCAGGGCTTTGCCCGATTTAGTCAATGTTTACCTAAACAAATGAAGATTGTATTTTTATCAGGTAATTATTTTAACATATGTTTATTAGCCAAAAAGTTTCATTAGAATCATCATATAATATAGGTGATTAATTTTTCACCACACTACGCTGTAATCACCTGTTTTCGGAACGTCATTTGAATACCGAAAGTAGAGTTTTTCCGCCCAAGGGCCGAAAGTCAGCTGATCTGTTTAGCCAGTGTTGCCAACTTGTTTTTAAGCGTACACGACGTTACCTGGTTAATATGTGCATACTATTTTGTGTTCTTTGGTTGAAACACTGGAAAAATAACAACAAAATTCAAATCATTGTACTATCGATGTTTTGTTTATTGGTTAACTGTTTTTAGTCCGAGATTGAATGAGGCCGCTCGTGTTTTATGACTGATCACATTTAACCCGTTAATAATTGTAGTATGGTGAAAAATAGCGTTCGCACCTCTGCCGAAAGGGTTTTGCATAGCCCTCGAACGATTTATGACCTCGACTTCGTCTCGGTCATAAAAAACTGTCTCGGGCCAGCAAAACCCCACTTTCGGCCCTTGGTGCGAAATATACTATTTTGCACTCTCAATGCATCTTCCCAGTGAAACAAAAAACTAACAATTAATCATGCTTTAAAATCATTAAAAACCCATTTACTTATTAAGAATTGTTCAATCTCAAGTAGGTTGTTTATGGAAAAGTTAAAATATGTCTTTCGAAACAATTTGTTATCTAGGTCTTGTCCTTATAAAAACTACTTCATCTTATAACCACTCTTGAATCAGTCTGAAAATTTTAGTTTTAATATTAGGCCACATCTATTAGTCCAGAGGGTTAATAGGCATTGACCTGGAAATTTTAAATAACAAGCTGAAATCTGGTGGAGACGTTCAGAAGACAATTTTCTAAAACATATCAAAATTGCTAAATTGTCCCACTGTTCTCCAGCTTGTTATTTAAAATTTGCAGGAAAAGTCATACTTTGGTTTAAATGCACTGGACTATATAGCGAGTGTCATGCATGTAGACTGCTTCCCGTATATATACATTTCCCACATTAGCTTTAATATCTGGTCAAACAATGGAACTTTGATGACCCTTGAGGTATCCCTAAGGTCAGATCAAGACTGGAACCCTTTATTTTTCCTATTTCAGACCTAAAGAATCAGTGTACCAAATTTCACCCCTCCTGCATATTGAATAGTTGTACAACTTTTTATAAACACCATATGATTTTGCCTTTTATATTTTAAATGCATAATATTTCAGAATTTGTAATTAAAGATCTAAGTTTTTTGTAAATATGCCTCTGGCATTTTTTAAATGTTTTGAAACCTTTTTCTTCGAAAGCACAGCTAATTATCAGCCCAAAAACAAATGGGTCCAGTATCGAACTTTAACATACAAATTGTAAGTTTTATTCAGGATCAATTTGGCAAACCTCAGCTTACGAAACTGGCACTCTTACCACAACGCCACCCAAGCTACTTTCCATCTTTCCTTACTTTTTCCTTATTTTTTTAGAAAAAAATGCTTTTATATTTAACAATTGTTGGTTTTCTTGATTATTATCTAAACAACTTCTTGATTGTTATTTAGTAATTTTAATCAAGCCAAATCAGGAAAGGTAATCCAATATCCGTACTTTGTATTATTTGCGACTGTGACATTCACACTCGG
The DNA here is from genome assembly GCA_963675035.1 of Allygus modestus. Lineage (NCBI taxonomy): Eukaryota > Metazoa > Arthropoda > Insecta > Hemiptera > Cicadellidae > Allygus > Allygus modestus. Next base: position 37,940,704 of record OY776116.1, on the reverse strand, counting down.
TGTGACACTCTTGTGTTTCCTACGTCAAGAATGTACTCAGTCAGCAGTTGAAGAATGTGAACTGGGACAATGAGTCCACTGTTGAGGCATTAAGCTTCTGGTTTCATAATATTGCTGGTCATACCATCTACTAATAATGCTGTTGATAGTGTAATTCTGTAAAAAATTAGTTCAATGGGTCTAATAGTATTTTACCAAGACTTGTGCGGCTATTAGAATGATTTTTAAAAATTTGTAATAATAAATAAATAAACAACTTTTTTATTAGCATTTTACGTGTTGTTATTACTTACGGGATGTAATAAAAGACGTCTTACAACACTTAAGATATATTTACACTTATACTGATTCACATACAGACGGTAAACATATATGGATAGTACTAGGCTATCGATTTCGACCAGTCACACCAGTCATCATCAGGCCAGTGAGGTCTCTCATTCTTTAATATATGTTTACCATCTGTATGTGAATCAGAATAAGTGTAAATATATCTTAAGTGTTGTAAGACGTCTTTTATTACATCCCGTAAATAAATAAAGCATTACTTTGCAAATCTTAAAAAATACATAAAGGATCAATGTTTAAATAGTCTATCTTCTTTTTTTAAATTTGAGATACAATAAATTATTTATGCTCTACCTATAGCTGCTACCATATAAACAAATTTATGAAACCTAGGCATAGACATAGTACTGGTCATTATTATATCCAAACTAGTCGACCTGTGCGGAACCAAATAATGTCAGTTGATGAAATGTTCTTTTGTTTACATTTTCGCTTCTATCAAAACAAACCTATTCCCTTTATTTATCTTTCATATTCTGAGAAGCGGTACATTTTTAGACCGTGGGTCTAATTTTCGTCAATAGCCCCACGATAAGCTTTAAAATGAGGGGTAAATCATGGAATTTGATGAAGGAATAAGGAAGATCTCGCGGAGTGACAGAAAAACAGGCTAGAGAAATAATATATGTAGGATTGGATGGCTTATAATTATATAAGCCAAGATATGTCATCAGGCCAATTTTCATAATGGCTTGCCCCTTTGGTCTTCTTTAGTCAACTATATTACTTATTCTGCAATAGACATTTTTAGATTTAAACTGTGGATGCTAGGTAAATTGCATGATGATAGGAGTTACCTCAAATTACTAGCCCAAAAACTCAGGAAAAATATGTATATTTATATTTCTTATTGTATGTCAGCAAATAAATACAAGATGTCCGCATAAGAACAACATAAGTAAAACTGTCTGCTTTGTTTACTTACGTATTAACTACTTACGTGTTTGTACTTTTATTTTAAAATTTTCCTCATATAAACACTAATTTTAATAAATTTCAATTTTATTAGTAGTTAATTTTAATTGTCATTATTAATTGTAATTTTCCAATGTAAACAGTAAATAGTACAACCACATTTTAATTTTAATAAATCTCAACAAATAAAGGTTGGGAGCTGGCTATAGAAACTCCCAAGAAACTCGTGTCAGATTAATGGTATGATAACTTACACGGGCCTGCATACATTTTTGATCACATGACTATGTTGTCCAGCTTGCAGCAGTTAATCCCATATACAAACAAGGTGAAAGTCTCACCTTCTGCTAGGATTTAGACCTTTCTGACACAAACTTTTTCAAATAGATAATTTGTGTATATTATTCTAATCTGCATTGAAATGCAAAGACAGTGGATTCAATATTGTCATACTTTTCAAAGAATAAAATACACTTTTCAGGTTTAATACAGTAGTACAGTGGTTTTACATTTTTGATACTGACATTAATGGAAGAAGGAAGCATGCAGGCCCATTGATAGTGTAGGCCCTGCTGCAGCCCCTACAATCAAATTTATTAGAGAGTATTTAGTTTTATCTGATGATGGACTATAAATGGACATTGACTGAAAAAGTGCAGCATGCAATACACATAATGCAGCATTTATAATTGTTTTAGCGAATTTCCCCTATAGGGAAGAAGCTATTACCGTAGGTGGCATGGTAAGACTTAAGCCCGAGACCATGATAACTTTTCGTTTTGAGGTCCCCAGATGCCAAAAACACTATTCATTCAAATTTATATATATGTATATATATATATCTATATATATGTGTCCGTTACCACGATAACTTTTGAAAGAAACACCCTATTTTGATGAAATTTGGCACAAATGTTGAGAGTAGCATTTATGACTTTAAGTTCGAAAATCAGATCGATCGCACTATGGGAAGGGTGTTTTATGGGGGTTTACAATTTTCCAAAAATCGGTTTTTTTACAAATTTGACCCCAAAATGTTCCCTGCATACTCAGCGAATTTCCAATGCATATATATGTATCTTAATACCACATAAAGCCACATACCAAGTTTCATCAATATACATTCATAAATAAACGATTTATGACATTTTAATTATTCTCCATAAGAATAACATGGCGGCTGAGTATGCAGGTTTGCTGAAGGAAGGAACACAAAAAATGGGGTATTATACAAATATCAATATAACTCATTTAGGTAAAGCCACATACCAAATTTCATTAATTTATTTCCATAATTAAGGGAGATAACACATTACTTATTCTCCATAAGAATAACATGGGGCTGAGTACGCAGGTTTGCTGCTACAGGAGCCTTTGGAAAAAATTGTTTTTTTGAGCAAATATCCACAACCAGATGAAGCCGTATACCAAGTTTCGTCAGTTTACGTTCATAAATAAGCGAGATATAAAATTTTTCTTTTCCTCCATAAGAATAACATTAGACAACGTACTGTGTTTAGCACTTTCAATATCTCGGTAACCAATTGACGTAGAGAAATGATCAAAATACCAAATTGTGTGTTTTTTTAAGCTGAATCCAATGGTAAAAACTAAAATTTGACTATTTCCAAAATTATATGTAAAAAATTCAAAAAACCCATTTTTGGGGTACAAAATCCCCCCAAAATACCCCTTCGTATAGAGCGATCTGGCTGGTTTTCGAACTTAAAGTCGTAAATGTTGCTTTACACATTTATACCAAATTTCATCAAAATCGGATAATTTTTACGAGAGTTATCGTGCTCACGGACACATATATATATACATACACAGTTTCGAACGAATGGTGTTTTTGGGGTCTGGGGACCTCAAAACGAAAAGTTATCATGGTCCTGGGCCTAGGTCTTACCATGCCGACTACGGTAATAGCTTCTTCCCTATATAGGAAATTCGCTAAAACACTCAATTTTGATTATAGCCATTTTATATAGTTTAAAAAATAAATAATTTAGTATTTTGAATCATTAACCTAGGTTATGTGGTTGCGGAGAAAATCCAAAAAACGAGTCCCATGTTAAAAAAATTGATGGGAAAAAGGTTTTTAGATTTTTCTCAGATAGTTTTATTAAAAACTTCACATTTCTGTTTATTAATGTGTTTAGCTCAACAAAACAAACATTTTGGTATTTTAATCGTGGTTCTACGTCCAACCATTGCAGAGATATTCAAAGTGCTAAACACAATACGTTGTCAAATGTTAACCTTATGGAGAATAAATAAAATTCTATATCTCGATTATTTTTGAATGTATATTGATGAAACTTGGTATGTGGCTTCAGCTAGTTGTGGTATATTGATATTAGCACAAAAAACAAGTTTTTTGTTGATAGTCCCTGTAGCAGCAAACCTGCATACTTGGCCCCCATGTTATTCATATGGAGAATAAGTAAAGTTGTATGAACCTAACCCTTAATTATGAACCTAAATTAATAAAACTTGGCATATAGCTTCACCTGGTTCAGTTATATTGATAATTGCAAAAAAATATTACTTATCTTCCTCGTTGCAGCAAACCTGCGTCCTCAACCCTAATGTTACTCTTATGGAGAATAAATAAAATGCTATATATCACTTATTTATGGATGTATTTTTGTGAAACTTGGCAAGTAACTCTATGTAGTCGTGAGTCACATATATATGCATTGGAAATTCGCTGAGTACGCAGGTTTGCTGCGTTGGGGGTATTATTTGTGTGGGTTTGGATTTTTTAAGTTGAAATAATGTAATTTCCCCTCATATACACTGTATATTTTAAAAATTATAAATCCAAAATCATTTTATATATATTGAATCTGTTTAATTATACCCAGCTATTTTTCATGACCAGAAGGTCCAAGTGCAACTTGGGCATTAAAATCCAATCTCAGGGTTGAGATTTAATGTTTTCACTGTCAGAACTCGTGGGTTTCCACTATCCCACTTCATTAACTTATTGTCACCTCTAAGATGACCACCAGCTCGTATAAAAATAAATAATTGGGACCCGCTCATTAAAATCATTTTTATGGTAATTATATTTTGATTACAACTTGTCAATAATGGAGGAGCTAAGCATTGAAATGGTTGGTACCTTAGTTATTAAATTTGGTTAATAAGCAGGCAGGCAGAAAATTTGCTAAAATAAAACATGATTTAGAAATAATATATATGATGATAGGCTTTTTAATCTAGCTAGATTCCTCAGGCCTTAAAAGTTGTTGTTATTCTTTTAGAAAAAATATGTTTCATGAAGCGACGAAAGGCATACTAGATTTGGTCCTTCTACTGCCCATGTGAAGGACCCTGCCATGTGAATATATCACACATACCCTATACAAAATCACATGTATGTCATATATGAGTTTCCTAGAGCATGTATGTATGAGAGGCAGATTTGTTTAAAATCTAGAATAACCAACCACTACATCATCTTGTTGGATCTAAAACTAGAATTAGTATTTATAGTGTATTAGTGTATCTCAGGAACCAAATAATATGGGTCACTTGGTTTTGCTAATCATTTTTACTAGAGCGACTTAGTGAGTAATATAAATCTTGAGTAATGTTAAGTGGTTGCGAATTATAAGTGAATTATAGACTTTTTAGTATAAATTGAACTTGATTTTTACTAGTCTTTGGATGAGATACACTGACATTTCTGACCAATTGGTCTTAGTCTGTAACAAAAACTACAAAGGCTTGCTCATCATGCTTGCTACTCATGATTCACGCTTAAAATTCGCTAAGTTACCGTATCTGTATCTGTATTTTTATAATTGATATCATCCAAGTGTGTTATCCTAACTCCATTCCCAATTACTGCAACATACTTCGGAAATATTTACTAAATAACTTTGGTAGATTCAATCATTGGATCATTTAACCAAACTAACTTTCATTTAAAGAAAAAATAAAGTTACTCCTTTTCTAAGCAAAAACTGTTTAATTTGTTTGGTATTTAAAAACCTTTAGTCAAGACCAAGAAAGAAGTTTATGTTGCAGGATTTGGAGTGATGGCGCATTAGGGTAATACTTTGTTGTGTTCTTGTTATTTCCCAATCGTCACAAGCACTTTTAATATCCAAAAAGAGGTGAGTTGACAGTTGGTTTGGATGCTATTAACATTAAATTTATTCAAGTATATAAGTACTACTGTTTAAACATAAAACGTCTATTTAACATTAGATACCAAGAAAGAAAAGCTACAAGTATACAGCACAACCCCATTCAAAATGTAAGATACAAGTTTAAGCTACCCAGCAATAAGATTTTTTACCTCAATATCTTTGTTTTATTATGTATGTATATTATATACATATTAAAGCATCACTTCACTTTTTGTTAATCTAAAAGGAATACATCAATTTTAACTTCAAATCAAGTTTATTTGCCATAAACTTATAAAGTATTGACAATGTCTTGGGATATAATGACTCACAGAGCCAATAGTCAATAAATGAACTTAGCCTACTTTACAAGGTATTATAAGTTATTAATTACTAGAAGAAGACACACTGTTATGAAAAAAAGCAGTCCGAAAAAATATTAGCCCAAACAAGAAATAAACATAATAAATACTTAATAAAACGTAATAAGTACTTGATTAGAAAATCTTTTAACTTATGTTTTTTTAGCGAATTTCCCCTATAGGGAAGAAGCTATTACTGTACCGTAGGTCTCATAGTAAGACTTAAGCCCGAGACCAAGATAACTTTTTGTTTTGAGGTCCCCAGATGCCAAAAACACTATTCGTTCAAATTTATATATATATATATGTGTCCGTTAACACGATAACTTGAGTAAAAAACGTCCGATTTTGATGAAATTTGGCTCAAATGTGTAAAATGACATTCATGACTTTAAGATCAAAAACCAGAAAAATCGGACCATGGAAAGGGGGGTTTATGGGGGTTTTAAATTTTCCAAAAATCAGTTTTTTGCATTTTTCACCCTAAAATTTTTAAAAAACTTAATTTTGGGTTTGACCATGTTATAGAGCTTAAAAAAAAAAATAATTTAGTATTTTGAATTATTAACCTAGGTTAAGTGGTTGCGGAGAAAATCCAAAAAAACCTGCTCATAAAATCTCCCATGTTAATCTTATGGGAAAAAGGTTTTTGGCTTTTCCTCAGTTTATTTTAATGTAAACTTCACATTTGCTTTTACCAATCTGTTCAGTTCTACAAAACAATCATTTTGGTGTTTAAATTGTGATTCTACGCCCAACCGTTGCAGAGATATTCGAAGTGCTAAACACAGTACGTTGTCCAATGTTATCCTTATGGAGAATAAATAAAATTTGATATCTCGATTATTTATGAATGTATGTTTATGAAACTTGGTATATGGCTTCACGTAGTACTGGTATATTGATATTTGCACAAACAATTGATTTTTTGTTGATTATTCCCGTAGCAGCAAACCTGCGTACTCAGCCCCATGTTATTCTTATGGAGAATTAGTAAAATTTACTGACTCCTTTAATTATGAACATAAATTAATAAAACTTGGTATGTAGCTTCAATTGGTTGAGTTATATTGATAATTATATAAAAACCCATTTTTCTGTTCCTTGTTGCAGCAAACCTGCTTTCTCAGCCCCCATGTTATTCTTATGGAGAATAACTAGAATGTCATATATCTCTTATTTATGATTGAATATCGATAAAACTTAGTATGTGGCTTCACCTAGTTAAATTCTATTTATATTTGTATAAAAACCAATTGTTTCTGTTCCTTGTTTCAGCAAACCTACATACTCATTACCAATGTTATTCTTATGGAGAATAATTAAAATCGCTTATATGTGAATATATTTTTATGAAACTTGGTTTGCGGCTTTATGTGGAATTCTGACAAATATTATGCATTGGAAATTCGCTGAGTCCACAGGTTTGCTGCGACGGGGGTATTTTTTTATTCATTATTGTTGCCTTTGGAGGCAACTGCACGATTGAAATATAGGCTTCAGTCAACAGTTATAACTCCGAGTAGATTATTCCTACATATGTTTCAGAATTCTTGTTCCATCATCAGGGGCTTACAAAAATGTAATTCTTTTGTTTTATAAAAATACTTACCGGTACAAAAAATAAATGCAAAATTTTAAAATGACAACATTACACAAATGCACATTTAAACATGAATTTCTTGTTTCGCCGGCTGGTAATAGACACAGATTTGTTTAAATATCGTTTCTGTTGTGAATTTCTTTAATTTCTCTCATAATTAGTAAATATTCCTGATTAACAATTCCTTCAAAAAATGTTATAAAGTCATATAGGCTACAGTGAAATATAATTAAATATTACCTAAAAATTACCGACTAGAGATTCTGATCTCTCTAGAGAGAAATTCACTTACCGTGAAAAAGCCCTTTCTTTTAGTCATTTCCATTCAAATTACTTTTACAAATTTGACTCCAGAATGTATATTGGTTTTGTTTTAAGTCTAAAGTACCTGGGGGCCGAGCTTTGCTCGGGGGAAGGCCAGTCAGTTTGTTTAGATGACTTGGAGTCACATATATATGCATTGGAAATTCGCTGAGTACGCAGGTTTGCTGCGTTGGGGGTATTTCATTGTTGCTGGATTAGGAAACCCCGGCATAGCTGCTAGGCACATCTTCCACAAGCAGGAATTTTGCTCAGGTTTACCGGAAGGATAGGATATAGTGTTTTATATTTATGAGGCACTAAGAAAATAACAACAGAATAATAGTTATCTTAAATACAACATATAGCAGGAAAGGAAAGGGTTGGATGGGACAGGCAGCCAAATTGACCTTTCAGAGAGCCAACTCCTGTGCTCCTGTGACAGCTGTGATCAGGCTCAAACAGGCAGACCCGCTCTGCCCTTCAACTGGTCAACTCGACTGACAGGGTATCCATGTACAACAGACAGGGACCATATATTCTCAGGTTGGGGACCAAACCCGAAGATTCTGTCCCCAGCCTCTGCAAATGGAGGGACCAAAGGTGGAAGGAAAGTTTATCATAATGGACAGCCAAAAGACTTATCAGCCACATGTAATGACAACTTCATTTGCTGTACCCAAAGTCAGCCTCAAAACTGATATAGACCAGTTTTAAGGTTGTCCTGGGACCTTTTATTGTCTTTTACATGCATTATATACTTAAACTAGCTGATAGCCGCAAGCTTCCCCCCCCCCAAAAAAAGATTTATAAAAACTATTACAGTTGTGTGTGCTGCATTCTGTAGTTAGCCTGTGGAACTACTACGAATCAAGATCAGCTGTTTGAATTTTCATCAGCTCAAACAAAATTGAATGTCCATAAGGAATACATGGGAAATTTGTCGGGGTCTCTGGCAAAATTCCTAACCCTAAGGTCAGATCAGGATGAAAACCATTTAGTTTTCCTATTTTATGCCTAAAGAATCAGTGTAAAAATTGCAGCTCTCTACCTACATGGAAAGGTGGAGAACTAGTGATGAGTGAGTCATTGAGCCAGTCAGTCAGTCAGTCAGTCAGCCAGGGCTTTGCCTTTTATATAGATACAAAAACCCAACACTGGCTCTGATCTTAATTCAGTCAAATTGATTTTACTGACTCATTAAATTCCAAGTTTGCATTACAGTTTCTTTTTGAAGAACTTAACAATCTATTTAACATTTGTTTATGTACCTCCTTTCACTAAACTATCCATTGTATTATCCAGTCAAATTGTGGGTTTTCCCCAGAAAGTTATAAGTTAGTTTTGATTTTCCCATTCTTTATGTTTTCTGGGGAGCTGAAACCAAATCTGAGGTTTTCTAACAAAATGTTGTGACAGAACATTAAACAAAAATGCAAAAAAATATATAAAATCACATTTTTCTGCATTTCTTTGCTTAAAACTCGGAAACTATCAAATTCTCATACAAACTTCCTGTTCAAAATGAAAGTACATACAATTTCCTACAAATTGCAGTATTTAGGTTTTGTTGAACCGTTTTGGCTCAAGCACTAGTTGAAAACTGGCATATTTTGTCTGTCTCTAAAAACCCCACTTTTCCATTCCAAAACTCCAATTTATTATTAAAGGCTATCAATTAGTCGATTCCTCCCAGTTTAAAGTTAATACAATGTAGACTGACAACTGTTTTGGTGCACTATGATTATGAGCTTATTTGGCAAGGGGGTTATCGGCCACAATGCTGGCACGTGCTGGGAAGTTGGTGGAGTGATATGGCGTATAATTTTAAGTCATGACCAGCGATCACATAAAACCAATAGGTGGAGCATTCTGGCCCAAGAGGTGAAACCAGTTCTTAAGCAAAGGACCCTCAACAAGAAGGTGGCGGCCAGAAAAGATTCATCACGCATGGCGCTCCTGTTTAATAAAACTATGGGAAAAGACAGGGAAAATTATTTTGGTAAATCCAAGTTTTAGTTTAAAAGGGTTTTACTGTACTCCATCAAACAAACCCAATACAAGGGGCTGTTGTGCCAACTTTCACTAAGCCTTGTGCCTGAAATCAGAATTTAATTTTGCCAATAGTAGATAGTGTGACCCTTACATTTAACTCTCACTCCTATCTCTTTCTCTGTCGGGTCCAATGTCAAGGTACAGAACGTAAAAGTCATATTTAAAATAATGCGTGGTTTCAGAACATAAAGGTACATAACGTCAAGTCTCAGTTATTTAAATGTAAAATAAGACTGTTTTCAAAACATCCAGTTTCAAAACGTAAACCTATTTATAAAACAATTTAAAAGGGAAGGTGTTTCAAAACGTAAAGGTACAAAACGTCAAGGTAGTATTTGTTATAACCGTAAATGCTGAATGTGATTTCACTCCAAACCAAACTGTTTGTAAAATCATCTGTTTCACAACGTCAAGGTACAGAACGTAAATTACAGGCAACCTAAAAACCGATCTCGTCTGCTATGACTCTCAGTGGCTGGCTGTATCACGGATAAGACTGTACTTGACATTCTGAAACTTTACGTTGTGTACTCGGCATCAGAACTAAAACAGGGCTTACGGATCGACTGGTTTCAATCTTTTTTTGTCTCCAAGTTGACTGAAATCGAGCGAGTTACTGACCTGGACGTTGTGAAACTTACGTTTTGAAACTAGTAGTTTTACATCTAATGAATTTATAGAAACTTTACGTTTCGTACCTTGACTTTCTGAAACAGCTAAATTAAAAACATCGTAAATAAGTACCTTGACGATTTGGAACAGCCAAATTACTAAGTTTAAATAAAAGAGGACCTTGACGTTCTGTACCTGGAGGTTATGAAACGTTCTCTGTCATTCACCAAGCTCCTTATCACCTGTCAAAGCAAGTTTTATTGTTAGCTGCTAGCAGCACCACTCACTCTTCTAGTGTTCAATATAAATCTGCTAGATGACTACAACAATTTTTACCTCACTTTTTTATAACAGCAATGATTATCTTCAATGTAGTTTGTCATCAACGGCATTGTCTTGTAATGTTATAGAACTTTGATCAGGCAGTTTTCCATCTTCAACTACTAATGCTGATAGGAAGGTATCACATTATATAGATAGGTAGGGAGGTAGTTTTCTAGTTGTTTCTAGGGGTAATGCTGATTAATAGGTAATCAAACTATACATAATTTGAAATATATATTTGACTTTGAATGCCTTTGGATCACCGTAACCCCTAGAACTAGAAAACTACCTCCCTACCTATATAAGGTGCACCCTCCTAGCACCATTAGTAGTTAAGATGGCTAACCGCTGATACCACAGTCCTACAAAATTGCAACGGACGATTGCTACCGACAACAGACGACAGTGAAGTTGAAGATTGCCTTTCTGGCACATAGATCACCACACAAAACTCACTGGATTATAATAGCAATGACATTTCTACTAAAGTAGAAGTAATCCCTATTACCTTATTAACATCAGAGCTTTGAAGACCAATGGAGCAAAGCTCTAGAGACAAAGGGAAGTCCATGTGCCTAACGACATATTTAGGCAAAAATATTTATGATTTGTTGGTTTTTAATCAAACAAATGAGCCAGATAAATTGAACTTGGGCTGACTTTCGGTTTTACAATTTTTTTTAATACAGGTGTCGAAGTTCGTGGGTATCAAACTTTAACAAGTAATTAAGCAGGTTAAAACAAATGAAAAATTTAGCAAAACATATGTCCTATCTCTAACCGTTATCTATCTGTTGGTCTGTATGTTTTTTTTTACTAAAGTTTAAGTATCTAAAAAAATATTTAATGCAAAGTCTTGAAATTTGTTATAAATGTTACCCACCCGTCCTGCACTTGTTGCAGCACTTCAGTGTAATATATTCATTTTATTCTATTTGTTGTAAGCCTATTTTGAAACATACTATTTAAATACCAACATTTTACAAAAGTTAAACAAAATTCAAAACTTAACATTTGACATACAGGGTATATGTGATTTTTACATAATTTAACATATCTTACGAATCTCTTAAAGTATCAAGTTCAAACTATGCAAGATGACTAATAAGACCTATTTTGGTATAGAGTATCAAATTTCTACTTTGTACCATTTCAAAATGGCGGCCATGTGTTGTTGTCAAAGCTTAATATCTTAAAAACCGTAATATTTATGAAAAAATTGTAATAATCAAAAAAGTTGTGTCATTTTGTCCTAAAAATCAAATTAGATATTAGATTTGAATATGAATATTACTGTATAACTATTTGATTTTAAATAACTGAGAAATTGTAATTTGTTAAAGCATGCTTTTTTGCCATTTCTGGACTAAAACATCACGTTTTAACTTATAAAAATTACAATTTTTCAGTTATTTAAAATCATATAGTTAAAATCTTCATATTATTATTTTTAGGAAAAATTACACAACTTTTTTGATTTTTAAAGTTTTTTCATAATATTACGGTTTTTAATATATTAACCCATTGAGGTAGTAATTTTATTCTATTTGTAGTAGCTTATAACGGGAATTGATTGGTGCTGCACTCTAGTAGCAAAATATGTAACTAATGACCGCGGGCGTCTACGGTTCTATCCGCTAGGGGCGCGGACTGACTGAAAACCCTTAATATCGCCGCCAGGCCTTTGGTCGTGTTAGCTGAGTTGGCTACGTCGTGGAAACACCTTGGCCAGGTGGCGATACGATGTTCGTGGGTTCGATTCCCGCACACGACCAAAACTGACCAGTTGTGCAACTCAATGAGTTAACCGGTCTGTGGCAACGTTGGTGGGAGGGCCCAAGTAAAATAAACGGTGGCAGGCTTGCTTGGAAGTTGACGGGATCGGTTAATTCTTTGAGACTTGCACATGGTCAACACTGATTTTGCTAATTTTTACTTATGTCTACTGTGTGTGTGCCAATGCGACTCTCTAAACTGAAATAAAACAATATTTTAATTAAAATATGCCATTAATCCATTTAAAAACACCAATTTTATACTCCAATTCACACGTTAATAAAATTACAAGTAAGGAACGAGACCTGCTCGTATGTCTACGCCAATGGGTTAAGCTTTGAAAACAAAACATAGCCGCCATTTTTAAATGGTACAAAGTATAAATTTGAGACTACATGCCAAAATAGGTCTTATTAGTCATAATGCATGTACCAAGTTTGAACTTGATGCTTTAAGAGGTTTGTAAGATAGGTTAAATTATGTAAAAATCACATACAAACAAATATACGGATAACTATTGGTTTTAGGACAATCTTCATATAAACCTTTTACTTATTTTGATGGGCACTATCATCCCCTAAAGTTTGTGACCAACTTTTATGAACACCCTGTATATGCAATGATGGAATCTTCTCTAACAAGTTTTCACACAAAAACGCCTCAGTTTTTATTGGGGGAAAGTAGATAATTGGTTATGGGAGGGGAATACGCCATCATCCTTGGGGGGATGGGCACCCCGTGTAGGGTTATGATGCATATTAGTCAGTTGATTTCCAAACTCTAAGACAGGAAGTAATTCTTATCCTCTGAGAAAGTGAAGGCTTTTCAATCATTCATTCTCTGTTTAGTACAAAAACACAGGTAAGAATGCAAGACTTAAAATATTCTTAATAATCCAATTTGTTTGTCTTTATTCTTTATAGAACATTTTTTGCATATTTTAAATAGTTTTACCCTTCTACCCATTAACTGACAATATCATAAATGTAAAACTAATGTTAAGTTTTGTTTCCAGTTGGCGCAGTACCCTGCTCAAGGTTGTACAAGACAGGTCACGCTGCCCTCTTCGTCATGCTCAATACCAACCTACCAGCCTCAGTGCCAATGCCAGTACTACCAACCACAACCTCCACGTATGGTAGGTTCATTAAAGATTAATAAATTGTGACTGTAGAAATTTCAAACTTTTGATGTCATTTGACCTCGGACATGTTTTGTGTTTCATCCAAGGTTTCGGCAGCTACGGTTTTGAAAAACTGTAGTTTCGAAATGTTTTAAGTAGTATTATCCATAATAGGGATTAAAGTATCTAATGGTATTAACTTGTAAACTAGGTACTGAGATGAAGGAAGACTGGAAGAGAAACATTTTTAAAAGTTTACTGATTATCGGATACTGGAGCGACTGATCAGTTAGCATTCTGGCAGTTGGCATAACAAGAAGAAAACAGCATAATAGACAAAACTATGAGATAAGAAGAGTAAATTTTACTTTGATTCAAAATGTGTTTTTAAAGTTGTTGAGTTAGGTACTTTAAGGGTATAGCTATACTTAGCTGGAAAGGAATGGGAGGGGAGTAAGGAAAGAGCAGGGGAGAGATGGAGAGATTTTGCACGAGGTGAATAGACTTGTTAGTAAAGAATTTGCACAGTTTTGATACACACTCAGCCACTGCTCCCGAAGTAATCTGAACAATCATGGAAATGCACGACTCTCCATAATAAGTAACCTTGAATAAACCAAGCGCTTATGTTAACATCAAAACGTTATAATGCATTCTACTGGAGTGCTGATCATGCAAAAAACAGAGGAGTGGAGGAATGGCCTGATGATGTAGCAGCTCAACATGATTTGAAGTCTCTTTTGGAAAAAAATAAAATTTCAAAGTCAATTTACACTGAATTTTACCATGAATCCCTTTAGCTGCCAGTTGAAAATTATGAGATCAGTCTCACAGTGCGGCATAGCAGTCTGAGAACTGCCAGGTCATTGAAGCCGTTTTCACAGTAAAATATATGTAAAACTCTGAATTTGTTCAAATTCAAATTCAATCATCTTTATTATCAAATATACATAGTATACAATTGAATTATGTCAATACAATTTTTGTAACTTAGGCTAAGAATCTTTAAAATTTTGTGAACAACTAATAAGTACTAGAAATAAAATACTAAACATTAGTATTTTTTTTATTTTACAGAGAAAAGACGTAAATTCAAACTCCAAAATTCAGAGTAGATGGAAAGTACTCTTCTAAAGAGTATAAGGTTTTATCTACCAAGAAATCTTTAAGTACTTTTTAAAATTTATTTATGTTTGTAATATTTTTAATGTTGTTTGGTAGATGTTTTAGAAATTTCATTCCCTTGTACGTGGGTTTTTTCTCATAGAATTTTAAGTTATGGCATGATTTATTCATATATTTTTTGTGTCTTGTATTCTAAGAGTGGGATTTTTAATTTAAATCAAAGATTGTTTCATTATGTTTTACCGTGAGAATTATATCAAAAATGTATTGGCTATATACTGTTAAAATGTGCAGATTTTTAAAGTGCTCCTTTGCAGATTCATCATATTTTAATTTCATTATAATTCTGATTGCTCTTTTTTGTTGTTTTAGAATACTATCCATGTTATTTTTTTATGTTGCACCATAAACAGGGCCAGATTTCTAAATAGGCTGAAAAGGCTGCAGCCTAGAGCGGCAAAATTTAAAGAGGCGGCACATTGGCAATTTACTAAAAATTGAAAATATACATTTTGATTATTTTAATAACAGAAACTTCTTTAGACGTATCTTTGATAAGTAGCGTATTCATTTACAGAAATGGAAATGTTTATTCTTTTCATAGCATAATACAAATTTACTCCACATAATGTTGTAATTTTTCACATAGTGTAATTTGGTTTGACAACACTGCAAGGCGCAAGCACGGTGATTCAATCTGACAACAGGTCTGTAAAGGTGAGGCGCCTTAACATGATCTGTAAAGGCGGTCCCACTCTTCTCGTAAATACTCCGAACATTGGAGTTCGGCCGAATGTTAGGGCGTGTTTGCGAGAAGTGTGGGACGGCCTTAAGCTCAGTCAGTGTCACTACGCTGTCACAACAAACCTTCCTAATCTCTCTTGTTTACGTTTATATATTTACTCTTAATATATTGTGTTTGTACAATTATTCATATTTTTATTATGGTAGCCTGTATAACATCTATCTATTTAGGCCCTAATGTCAACAAATAAACCAGTAGTGAACTATTTTTTGTTTGGTTTTAGTTTAACTCTGTAGCACGATTTAATTTTAATAACTCAATATATCATTTGTTGTATAAAAGGAATATATAATAACATATGAGTCTATTAAATGTGAGTCTCTAAAAGGGGGGGGGGGGTGGCAAATGGATCTAGCCTACAGGTGGCATACTCCTAAATCCGGCCCTGACCATAAAGACATAGACCAAAAGAAATATGAGAATGAAGATTTGCAAAATAAATGTTTCTTAATGTTTTTTATTGCAAAAGGAAGACATTCTATAGAGTGAATAAATTCTAGAGCTTACTTTTGATAAAACCTTATCAGTGTGAAAGTCCCATCTCAGGTGTTGGTATAGGGTTAACCCTAAGAATTGTGTGTTGGTCCTATAATCAATTTATTTCAAATTATATATAATTTTTGGTTCAGTCAACCGTTATTCTGATGTGTTTTAAATCTAATAACATTAGTTTTTTTTAAATATTTAATGCCAAGTCATGTTGTACCAGAAAATCTCCTATACTTTCCAATTGAATAAAGCTCAATATCTCTACCTGTTCTTTAGAGCTTGCAGATACTTTTATATTTGCATCATCTGCATAGAGGTATAGATTATTCTGTGGCATATAAGTTACAGAATTTGAAATGTCATTAATATAGCATTAAAAAAGGAGTTATCTATCCTGTTATCAAAGTATCAAATCGCTTGACTAATAGATTGTTTTCATGTTATTACTATAGAAATTATCGTATTGATAACTGTTCCCAAAGTAGATTTCATAAGTCGATCATCATAAGTGCTGCAAGCCGATGTAATTGGCTGCTGGTAACTCTCGACTACTCTCACTGTGTGGATCTCATTGGCCACTGGTAGTTTCCAGCAACAAATTGGCATGCTGATCTCACCGGCCACTGGTAGTTTCCAGCAACAAATTGGCAGGCTGATCTCACCAGCCACTGGTAGTTTCCAGCAAAAAATTGGCAGGCTGATCTCATCGGCCACTGATAGTTTCCAGCAACAAATTGACGGGCTGATCTCACTGGCCACTCTGGTAGTTTCCAGTAACAAATTGGCAGGCTGATCTCATTGGCCACTGGTAGTTTCCAGCAACAAATTGGCAGGCTGATCTCACCGGTCACTGGTAATTTCCAGCAACAAATTGATGGGCTGATCTCACCAGCCACTGGTAGTTTTCAGGAACAAATTGTCGGGCTGATCTCACCGGCCACTGGTAGTTTCCAGCAACAAATTGTCGGGCTGATCTCACCAGCCACTCTGGTAGTTTCCAGTAACAAATTGGCGGGCTGATCTCACCGGCCACTGGTAGTTTCCAGTAACAAATTGATGGGCTGATCTCACCAGCCACTGGTAGTTTCCAGGAACAAATTGTCGGGCTGATCTCACCAGCCACTCTGGTAGTTTCCAGTAACAAATTGGCGGGCTGATCTCACCGGCCACTGGTAGTTTCCAGCAACAAATTGTTGGGCTGATCTCACCAGCCACTGGTAGTTTCCAGCAACAAATTGTTGGGCTGATCTCACCGGCCACTGGTAGTTTCCAGCAACAAATTTTTGGGCTGATCTCACCAGCCACTGGTAGTTTCCAGGAACAAATTGTCGGGCTGATCTCACCAGCCACTCTGGTAGTTTCCAGTAACAAATTGGCAGGCTGATCTCATCGGCCACTGGTATTTTCCAGTAAAAAATTGGCGGGCTGATCTCACCGGCCACTGGTAGTTTCCAGCAACAAATTGGCAGACTGATCTCATCGGCCACTGGTAGTTTCCAGCAACAAATTGGCAGGCTGATCTCACCGGCTACTGGTAGTTTCCAGCAACAAATTGGCAGACTGATCTCATCGGCCACTGGTAGTTTCCAGCAACAAATTGGCAGGCTTATCTCACCGGCTACTGGTAGTTTCCAGCAACAAATTGATGGGCTGATCTCACCAGCCACTCTGGTAGTTTCCAGTAACAAATTGGCAGGCTGATCTCATCGGCCACTGGTATTTTCCAGCAAAAAATTGGCGGGCTGATCTCACCGGCCACTGGTAGTTTCCAGCAACAAATTGGCAGACTGATCTCATCGGCCACTGGTAGTTTCCAGCAACAAATTGGCAGGCTGATCTCACCGGCTACTGGTAGTTTCCAGCAACAAATTGATGGGCTGATCTCACCAGCCACTCTGGTAGTTTCCAGTAACAAATTGTCGGGCTGATCTCACCGGCCACTGGTAGTTTTCAGCAACAAATTGTCGGGCTGATCTCACCAGCCACTCTGGTAGTTTCCAGTAACAAATTGGCAGGCTGATCTCATCGGCCACTGGTATTTTCCAGTAAAAAATTGGCGGGCTGATCTCACCGGCCACTGGTAGTTTCCAGCAACAAATTGGCAGACTGATCTCATCGGCCACTGGTAGTTTCCAGCAACAAATTGGCAGGCTGATCTCACCGGCTACTGGTAGTTTCCAGCAACAAATTGGCAGACTGATCTCATCGGCCACTGGTAGTTTCCAGCAACAAATTGGCAGGCTGATCTCACCGGCTACTGGTAGTTTCCAGCAACAAATTGATGGGCTGATCTCACCAGCCACTCTGGTAGTTTCCAGTAACAGATTGGCGGACTGATCTCACCGGCCACTGGTAGTTTCCAGCAACAAATTGTCGGGCTGATCTCACCAGCCACTCTGGTAGTTTCCAGTAACAAATTGGCGGGCTGATCTCACCGGCCACTGGTAGTTTCCAGCAACAAATTGGCAGACTGATCTCATCGGCCACTGGTAGTTTCCAGCAACAAATTGGCAGGCTGATCTCACCGGCTACTGGTAGTTTCCAGCAACAAATTGATGGGCTGATCTCACCAGCCACTCTGGTAGTTTCCAGTAACAGATTGGCGGGCTGATCTCACCGGCCACTGGTAGTTTCCAGCAACAAATTGTCGGGCTGATCTCACCAGCCACTCTGGTAGTTTCCAGTAACAAATTGGCAGGCTGATCTCATCGGCCACTGGTATTTTCCAGCAAAAAATTGGCAGGCTGATTTCATCGGCCACTGGTAGTTTCCAGCAACAAATTGTCGGGCTGATCTCACCGGCCACTGGTAGTTTTCAGCAACAAATTGGCGGGCTGATCTCACCGGCCACTGGTAGTTTCCAGAAACAAATTGGCGGGCTGATCCCACCGGCCACTGGTAGTTTCCAGCAACAAATTGTCGGGCTGATCTCACCGGCCAGTGGTAGTTTCCAGCAACAAATTGTCGGGCTGATCTCACCGACCACTGGTAGTTTACAGCAACAAATTTTCGGGCTGATCTCATTGGCCACTGGTAGTTTACAGCAAAAAATTGGTATGTGATCTCATTGGCCAATAGCAGCCAAAGGGATACTTATTCAATTTTCCCAATCTGGTGAAAAGAGGATACATCCACGGTTTTTTATAGCCAGTGGAAGGGTAATGAAGTATATCTGCCAATCATATTTCAGACCATTTACTGCAGTTTGATATATCTGTCAATATTATCTGAGTTACCTGAGTAAGTTGTAAAGATCGTTAATCTTTTTTACAAACATATTTAAAATGTTAATTTTATTTAATCGTTACTATTCAAAACTATTTTGATTTATTTTAATACAAAAAAAACAATGTTAAACAAAATTAATATTATATTTAATTTTTTATTTATTAAAAGTATAAGCCAATTTTAGTGAGTTTATGATACCAGCAAAATTATTTATGTTATGTTAAAGCTTAACTATTGGGGGGCTGGGGTGTATGTTTTGGGTATAAGTCCAACTGAAAGGTGGGGGACTGGAATAGTGGGGAATTAAATGCTGAATACAGCCCGCCAAACGTAAGCTCGCACTTGGCTGCTAGGCAGAAAACCTGTATTGATCGTTCTGAAAACATCAACTACTGGCAGTACCGGCTCTAGGGCAGTGCGAGCCGCACCAGCACAGGGCGCGCAGGGCGCAGTGCTTTTTGGGGGGCGGAGCTCGGCGCTCATGACGGGGTAGGGGGTTGTAATCCGTAGCGCTAAATTAAGTATTTGTAAATATATATATATAAACCCGACTGATTTGTATTTTTTTGTATATTAGTCGTTTTTGAAAGACATTATTGGGATGAAAGTTGTGTATTTTCCATGTTGCACCTTCATTATACTTAAACATTAAATTGTTATATCAGATAACACAATTTCCGCTCCCCTCTATTCCAAATTGAGAAGTTGTTTTGACCTCTGTTGTTTTGCGACAACTTCAGGACATTCTGATTGGTATTGAGAGTGTGGATAAAACCTGCAATACGATACAAGAAAATTGCAATGTTAAAATATCAAGTTACATGATGCAACTAATTGTTTTAATCTCCTCGATTACTTTAAACTACTTCCTAGATGAGGCAAGTAGTTCTTTTTCTTTCCAATCTTGACATATGGTTTGGGGATTGGAGAGTTCTGAATCATCTTTAATTGAACTTACAATGATTCAAGTTTAACGTTGCTATTATATGTAACTAGTCGACCCGTGCGGAATTCCGCACTGCGATCCAAATCTTGCCAGCTGACCAGATGTTCTTTTGTTTACATTTTCGCCCCTGTCAAAACAAACTATTACCTTTATTTATCTTTCATATTATTCAAATTCCTGAGAAGTGGTACAGTTTTAGACCGTGGGTTTATTTTTTGTCAATAGCCGGCACGATAAGCTTTAAAATGAGGGGTAAATCATGGAATTTGATAAAGGAATAAGGAAGATCTCGCGGACTGACAGAAAAACAGGCTAGATAAATAATATATAAGATAAGGGGGAAAATATTATGCGCTCTGAAATAAGCTATGCTCAGAGCTGTGGGGTGAGACTTTGGTTGTTGAGGAGCGGGGTAGCGGGCGGATAGTTTGGTCTTTGCACGAACGCTGAAAAACTGACAGGCCGCCCCTGACTACTGGGGTGTGAAAAGTAGTCTAGTGGCTATCAATCATCCCCTTGAGTCACGGGTCGAACGAGGGTCAATGTATTCTGAAAGTATTTATACCTGCACCTCCACCCTCACCTTGCCCTTAGTCGGTCGCCTCGGCTCGCCAAGCCCAAGTGTCAGCTTACGTTTGGCGAGCTGTAAATGGGAGTATAAAATGAAAGAAAGTTAGAAATGGGAAACCATAGAGAGAATATAGACTACCTTTGTTGGTGACTGGGTTGGTGTTACAGGTCACTGAACAACAATCTTTATTGAATTAGAATTAAGAACTAATGAAAGCAATGCTGGATTTTACCTAAAGGAAAGATCGGTCTGCCAGATAAAATACCCCCGTCGCAGCAAACCTGCGTACTCAGCGAATTTCCAATGCATAATATATGTCTTAATACCATATAAAGCCGCATACCAAGTTTCATAAAAATATATTCATATATAAGCGATATATACAATTTTAATTATTCTCCATAAGAATAGCATTGGTGATGAGCACATAGGTTTGCTGAAACAAGGAACACAAACAATTGGTTTTTATGCAAATATAAATATAATTTAACTAGGTGAAGCCACATACCAAGTTTAATCAATATTCAATCATAAGTAAGCACTATATAACATATTAATTATTCTCCATAAGAATAACATGGGAGCTGAGTAAGCAGGTTTGCTGCAACAAGGAACCAAAAAAATGGGTTTTTATGCAAATATCAATATAACTCAACAAGGTGAAGCCACATACCAAGTTTTATTAATTTATGTTCATAATTAAGGGAGTCATTACATTTTACTTATCCTCCATAAGAATAACATGGGGGCTGAGTACGCAGGTTCGCTGCTACGGGGATAATCAACAAAAAATCTATTTTTTTGTGCAAATATCAATATACCAGTACTACGTGACCCCACGTGCCAAGTTTCATCAATATACATTCATTAATAATGGAGATATCAAATTTTATTTATTCTCCATAAGGATAACATTGGACAACGTACTGTGTTTAGCACTTTGAATATCTCTGCAACGGTTGAACTTAGAATCACAATTTAAACACCAAAATGATTGTTTTGTGGAGCTGAGTTGATTGGTAAAAGCAAATGTGAAGTTTACATTAAAATTAACTTAGGAAAAGCCAAAAACCTTTTTCCCATAAGAATAACATAGGAGATTTTATGAGCAGGTTTTTTTGGATTTTCTCCGCAACCACTTAACCTAGCTTAATAATTCGAAATACCATATTATTTGTTTTTTTAAGCTCTTTAACATGATCTAAACCAAAATTAAGTGTTTTAAAAATTTTAGGGTAAAAAATGCAAAAAACTGATTTTTGGAAAATTTAAAACCCCCATAAAACCCCCTTCCCATGGCCCGATTTTTCTGGTTTTCGAACTTAAAGTCATAAATGTCACTTTACACATTTGAGCCAAATTTCATCAAAATCGGACGTTTTTTACTCAAGTTATCGCATTCACGGACACATATATAGATATATATATATATATATATATAGATATATATATACATATATATAAATTTGAACGAATAGTGTTTTAGTCATCTGGGGACCTAAAAAAAAAATTTTGTCATGGTCTCGGGCTTAAGTCTTACCATGAGACCTACGGTAATAGCTTCTTCCCTATAGGGGAAATTCGCTAAAACTCACCTTAGCCAGATTTGATGAGTCTCTGAATATTGATAAATAACTTATTTATAATCTGAATCTATTGAAATGAATATTCCTGAAGTTCCAAAAATTTATTAATTCTACAACAAGCTCCCAAGCTAAACATATTGATCCTAAAAACTACAATCGAAGGATTTTCCTGAAGGCCAGAAGGGCTTGTGGCCTAGGGTAACCCACGCCATAGTATAAATTTGATATTTCATAACTATACTTATCTACCCTTAGGCTGACTTCACTTAGACTCCCCCCTTAAAGCTAATGTACTTAGCACATCATTCCTCATTGCTCATCCCGTCGTAAAATGACAATTAATGCCAACCGGGAAAAACACATGTCCTCTTCATTCTCGAACAACCAAAACGAGAGGGAAGAAACCGGAAGGGCCGAGATTCTACAACTTGCGCTACGTCATACGCTTCTGGTAGCGCTGTTGGACCGGTGGTGACCAACAAGTTTATTGGCGAAATCATATGTTTAGGGAGACATGGCGTTGCACGGCACAGTTACTTAAAAGCCCTTAACGTTTAGATGCGCCTTTGGGATTTTGGAAAACATCCACCTTTTGGGCTTCGCCCTCTTGGCTTTAAACTTCTTCTAACACCCTCTGTGTATCTTAATGAAAGCAGACAAATAACTAGCTAAACGAACAACTATACTTAACATGAGAGAGTTTATGGGCATCGTTTTCTAAACCAAAGGAATATGGTATATCAGCACAAGGTACCGGTACCACAATAGCCTAGCCAATCCTTATGTATATCATAGTAACGGGCAAAAATACATTTTTGAAACCTGATAGACCACAGTTATTATAAAGCTTTTCTAAAAGACAATGCTCTCCACGATGTTAAAAGTCAAGTGAAGATAGAAAGCCACTCCATTATTTTTTTTAGCGTATTTTGGCAGTGCTGACCCAGCTATGTTAATAATACTACTGGATTGGCAGCTGTAGTTTCAAGATTAGGACCGACCACTGTTGGGTTGGTTGCGTTTTTTAATTTGAAGGCGCACAGGTGGCAGAAGCCTCTTCACACTGGCTGGTTTATTATCTTTTGAATTGTGTTACTTGAATTTATATTAACTTTTTTATTTTGACTTAATTTGGGCGCAGCAACGCATGCTGGGTAACTGCTAGTTTTTAATAAAAGGCAAATGAAAACAACAATTTTATCAAAAAAAATAATTATTGTTTAATTTATAAAATATCTCAAAACATATTACTGTACATGCAAAAAATTAAATGTTTTGGTACAAAACAACTTTTCCAGCTTCTGTCTGATTTATAACTTTTTTTTATTATAGGCTAAAAGTTCCTTTTATCTTACCGTGCGAAAAACAAACTGTTTTATAAAACAGGGTTCTTATAATTTTAATTAATCTTAACTCGTGGCGGCATCAGAAAATGCCAAGTTTGAAATATGGTTTCTGAACAGGGTTCCTCGAAAATTCATACAAGTTTACAATAATAAATCTGACAACAATTTTGGGGAGTATTGGAATGTTTAAGCTTCAAATTGGGTCAAATTCCATGATCACACGATACCTGGTATTCTCAAACTAAGGAGTTATTTCAAGAATATTCTCCCATTCAAATAACATGGAGCAATATTTTAAAAACTAAAGCGGGATTTTTGATTTTTTTCATTTTTATGTTAATCTGCAGTGTAAAAACTTTAAAATGACGCATCAATTGTCCAAATCAGTTCAGAAATAACGACATAATGGGCCGAAACCGAAATTCCTTAGCGAATTAATATACACGTTGTCTCAAAAGTCGACGACCAAGTTCACAGGCATGTTATATGGATTATTTCCAACAAAAAATTATAGATATCTTTTATCTTATTCTTCATAGTTTACGAGTTATTGACGTTTTTAATATATTTTATAATCTGTGAATTGCAATCTAATAGTTTTCAGGCAAGGAAATATGCTCGTAGGACCATAAAACTTGTACAGCGTATAAAATAAACAGTAATTATAAAGAAATGTAGTTTTTAGGAGTTTAATAAACATTTTTTAAATTTATGAAATTTTAATTTTAACTCCCATGTTTTTGTTATTTGAAATTAATAGCTAATTTCCTATTAATTAAAAAAATAATTAAAAGTCCTATTCCTATTAATTAAAAGTCTATTAATAAAAAAATACGCCAATACTGAAATTAGCAAAATAAATATTTTAATAACTTGATACTATTATTATCTGCAATAAATGAGTAAGTTTTTAAGATATAGGATCACTCTCTAAGGCAGAAACTGTAAAGGGAAACACCGTTTGAACATAACAAGTTTGTTTTAAATGTAAAATTTTAATTAAAATTGCACTAATTTGTGTTGTTTAATTTTATTAAACTTATAAAAACTGAATTTTGTATAATCACTGTTTGTTTTCGTTCAGTGTAAGAGTTTAATAATCCTACAATTAAGAGTAAATAGAGTTTCTCGTCTACAATTTATTTATGAGATTGCAATACACACATTACAAAAATATATTAAAAACTTCAATAGCTCGTAAACTATGAAGAATATGATGCCGGTGAAGTTTGCTCGTCGACCATAGAGACAGCCTGTATACAATATCAAGCAAACATCTACTTACTAGTGGAAAGAAATATTGCCTCCTGCCTTCTATCTTGATGTGCAGTTATATGCTGCACAACTTTTGACCATTTATCACAAACGCACGCACTTGTAGTGATGAATAAAAATAAACAACAAACTCAATAAATTTACAGTAACGATTGATACAAGCTACCCACGAACAATCACAGGAAAATTAACGTGATATCCCGCCAAATACTAAGCTGATATCTGTTAGAGGGCGGTGGAAATCATCTGTTTTAGCGGGACCATGCCCCAATGGCGGGAAACTACTTCTACCTCTTCAGCGCCAGCACGGCTTTGGATGCAGCCCGCAACACATAGGTGCGTGCGCTCGGGAATCGTCGCTTGCCTTATGGGCAGTTCGTGATCCAGTAGTATTATTAACATCGCTGTGCTGACCTCGAGCTTCAGGGGATGTTGGGCACTTTGTACTATTAAACAACATTTTTCACCTTGAATCAGTAACACGTTACAGTAGACGCTCAGAAATCCGGATCACACTTATCCGGACTCTCGGTTATCCGAACCGTTGATCTTGATTTTTAAAATATATTTTTTTTCAAATATAAACAAAACAATGGAACTTCATCGTGTAGAGCCTTAATTTTTCACTTGATTATCCTGCATTACATGTCCTGCATTATCCTGTCATGTAGTTTGCATCGTCAGACGCTCTAACCCGACCTCCAATGGACCGAGTCCTTGCTTATGTTTGTTATTGATTACGTTTCCGGTATGCTACTCCATTCAGGTCTTCTCCTGTCGATAACTCATCACTTTCTACTGGAAGCTCACTCTTGTATTAGCACACAAACGTAAACGCATCTTATTATAATTGATCACTATAAAGGCGTGATTGATGATTCATGCCCACCTCCTGGAAATCTGGATCTTTCAAAATCCGGACCGGCTGTCCGCCACATTAGTCCGGATTTCTGAGAGTCTACTGTATTTGTTAGTCACACAAGTAAATATATTCTGATATGACAATATGTTTTATCAATTATTCAGTGTTCTTCATCTGTTTCAGAACGTAGTTCCCTATAACTACTGCCAGCCCACTTATCTGCAGCAGAACATTGTGCCCCAGCCATACCCTGTGTACCAATCTGCCCCCATCATTGTGCCCATACCGCCCCCGCCCAAGGATTGCGAATGCGCTCATACCACGGTAAGCATCATCCTGCGGGGCATATTTGCCCACTATGTTTGTCTTTCATCACAGGTTATGTGTTATTTCAGTAAAACTTGACTGAAGATATCTTAGCATGTGCTTAGGATTGCTTCCTCATTTGCCAAAGTTAGTTATTTACTATTTCTTATTTTCATATGAGAATTTATATTGCTGGTTACGTTCTTATGGATGTAAAAATTACAAATATGTATTTGTGATTTCCCTAAATACATAATGTTTAGATCATAAGCGTGCAAAAGATATTTTGAGTTCTTTATTAATTTAAAAATGTCATCAATCATTAAATTAAACATGTAGTAGGCTAATTACTAATGAGTCCAATAAATTTAAGACAAAGTATTGGATTACCAAAATATAAGATAGTTGAGAAATGTACGGGTTATTCTAAACGATTACCAAGCTTGAAACTACCTTACTTGACAAATATAATGGCATTCAGGATTAGGGATATCCTATTTAACAGCCCATAGCAGACACTTAAAAACAGCGCCGTCTTTAGCCAACACGAGGCGTAGTGCAAGAAAAGTTCACGAGGCCTTCCCTTTTCAATGACTACCTCTCCTC
Organism: Allygus modestus; assembly: GCA_963675035.1. Lineage (NCBI taxonomy): Eukaryota > Metazoa > Arthropoda > Insecta > Hemiptera > Cicadellidae > Allygus > Allygus modestus. The sequence goes on along the minus strand of OY776116.1, from coordinate 37,913,996 downwards.
CCCCTCTGCACTTCTATCGTACTTCTGAACTTGCCATTAAATTAAAAAGTACTTTGTCATTAGCAAACTATGTACCGCCGATAGTCTTCAAGTCTACTCCATGCCATGGCCATGACGCTAGTCTCTCAAGCGCGAGCAGTGCCGGCCCTCCGGTCGTGCGAGCCATGCTCCAACATGGGGCGCATTGCGCTAAACTATAACGAAAAAACTCTCAAATTATTTGATTTGTATACGGGTTTTTGGGGTGAATATAGCTGGTGAGTTACAATTTTATCTCCTTATATATACTTAAATATCGTATACCTGTAGAGAGAACTATGATTACTCTCATTCACTAATAATTTTGCTCGACCGGTGTGTTGCAATGTGACAATGTCAGAGTATTCTAATCTGTATTTATTTGCAGTGTACATTTTCTAAATTAATAATGCTTAACATTGTGTCCTATTTTAAAGTTCAAGTAACAACAAGAGAAAATCGTTCACATTTTTACACAGAATTTTATTTGTTTATTTTCAATTTAAGATCATTAAACTGGAAATATAAATATTACTGATAATTAAAAACAAGTCAAAGAACTCACTATTTCCAGTTTATGGAATTGGCAGTCATTTAGACTTAAGAAATTTAAATAATTTACCCAAATCCAAGTTTTTTAAGTATTTGTGTTTTAGTAATACTGAAGTGTGCAAGGAAGAGTTGTAAAATTGAAACCAAAATATGTTACAGACATTGACCTTCAAAATCCTATGTTTTTTTTTTGGGAGGTGGACGGTAAATTTAGGCTTTGCATGGCTGCTGAAAACCTAGCAAGCTGACCCTGAGAGTGAGGCCCTGTGCGGCCGCACCTGTCGCACCGCCCTAAGGACGGCACTGCTTAAAAGACTGAGCAGGCGGCAACTTTCTGCATATTCTGGTTCCTTCCCCAGCTTTAACATTGCAACTGTTTTAGATCTTCTGAAAACTATATACAATTTGTCACTGGATAAAATGGCACTAAAGAATGTGATGAGCCAGTTACCAACATTGGTACCAGTGAGTTTGAGGAACTGGATATCTTACTGGCTGGTAGAGTGGCAGTAGCCACATTAAGCTCATATCCTCTAAAGGGTCTGGAGACATTTAATGGTGACTATTGAACCTTTTCCCCATTATCTTCATATAGTACTTCGTTGTCAGGCTAGTGGCGAGTTGACTTTGACCACAGAAAATATAAAACATAGGCAAAACGAAGACTATACGAATAGGCTGACAGAAAAAGGGGAAGGGCTGTGCTCCCTTTATAATAGGGCAGCACCACGAGTCAGATTGCCGTGAGGAAAGGCAGTGGGTGTACACAAATACACCCCCTCTAAGTGGCCTAGCACCACTAGTGTTCAAAACGACCGGTGACCAAACAAACCGTTTTAAATGCTACTGCCATTAACATGGTAGTCAGCCTTCTGTGGTGTTCTATAGTTTTCGGTGCTTTGACAAATTTACTTTAGATTTAGCTGTATCTCAGGGATCCAAGGGAGATAACTGTGTGATTGTTACATGCATTTTACGCGTAATTTAGGCCGTAAATGACGACGGAAAATAAAACATCGGCCAGAATGACGAATAGATGATGTAATAAAGGCCGAAGATTATGACGGTATACATAATATCGGCAAAAGTGGTGACTGGGCCACTTAATATCTGCCGTAACTAACGGTTTCATCATCTAATATTGATTGTAAGCAATGTCTGGGACCTGGCAATGACAACCGAACCGTGTTTTATCGACCGAAAACTAATCCAAACCATGTTTTATTTGTCAATACGTAAACCAGTTTGATTGTACTGGCCAAAAACTGTTATTGCTACTCATGTAAATGAATTTTACTAGTTAAAATAGACAGTGGTATGGCGTGTATATTAGTTGGGTGTGGGGTCATTGAATGATGTTTTGATAAGTTAGGGGAGGGGGCCCCGCAGTCAGAATGTGGCCCTGGGCCCGACCTTGAGATGTGGCGGCCCTGGTTGCTTTGGCTGTATAGTTTTAGTCCTTTAGTCACACAGTAATGGTAAAGATGTTTTATTTGGAAATTATTTTATTTTGAAATAAATAAAAAACTAGGCAATCAGTCTCATTATGTAACAGTTATGTGTTGATATCAAATTACATAGGCCCCAACCAAAATAACTTATTAACTCCATAGTTATATTTTATAAGGAGTTGAAGTATATCATAATTATCTAACCGTCTGGTAAAATGTTGTTGGGGTATGTGTTTCGTGGTTAAGTGTGCTTAAAGTAAAGTGTTTCGTAAATATTCAATAGGTATCTATTTACATAAAATTATCAGTTTATTGCAAATGATTTATACACATGTGTGCAAAATTATAAAGTGATGAATGATAGATTTGTTGTCTTCATCATCTATATTTGATTGAAGTCATGATCAAGTCGATATAAAGGATTTTCTTTATAGTATAGTTTTACTTTTTTGACGTCTCTAGTTAATTAATTGAAAAATTATGATTTTCCCATTGTTTAATAGTTTGTCAATTATTCGTCAATTATTTGTTAAAGTTGTATAAACAGTGTTTTCATGTATTGTGGTTTAATGTATTGTGGTTGGATGTAATCTTTTTTCTGATATTGGCTGTATGGCATTGCATCCTAGTAAATTTGTCTTTGTTTTTTTTAAGAATTGTTTTATACAAAACATAATCTGAATATAGTTAATGTTTTTGAAATGTTGAAAGCATGATTCATTATATGACAGAGTTTATTATTCTAATAGCTCATTCTTGTTGCTGAAAAACCTTTCTTCTGTTTTCCATTGATGTCGCAAACCAAATTGGGAGAAAAATTATTGAACTTTGAAAGAAAGAAATGAATACAAATTTTAAGGTGGCTTTGTCCACACATTGAGCTAAGACAAACAAAAACAACAAGAATGAAGTTATTTTGAAATCTTCTTAAAACATTTGTTCCATGGTAATTTATTGTCAATAATAAAACTTATGTCATTAACATTGTTAACCTTGTTAGTTATATGGCAATGAAATTATCAGTTAGGTGAATTCTCTTGCTGTTCCATTTTGAAATGCAAGCTTAAAATATTTGCCTTATATCAGTTTAACACAAACCCATTTACAGAAATCCAGTTATTGAGTTCTAAAAGTTAGTGGTTTAAAGAGCATTGTACATTTTCAAATATAAGCTTCCAGGCACAACACTGCATGAAAATGGTCCGATGTTTAGTTGCTCATATGATTCCCCCCTCACCCCCTCTCATCCAACACTGTTGCCATACGAATTTCACAAACAATGATTCAGCCTGCTTGTTTTATTTAATGTTGTGTTCAATAGGAATGGATTTCAAAACAGACGACAGATATACTGTACCATATGTTTTATTAGACAAGAGCGATTTGTATTAACTTCCATTAGACTACTTTGTTGCTACTTAGTCTAGTAGCATCTGAAAATTGTATTAGGTCGCTTGATGAAGCTTTACATGCAGTGTTGGAAAGATGAATAACAAATAATAAAGGTCTCAGTATTCACCCTTGACATACTCCCATCGACTCATCCTAACTTGGCTTCTGTCCATATTTAAAAAATGTTAAACACACTGCCAAGACGAAAGCTTGGGACTTGTTATGTAGATTTAGTGTGAACAATGTTATTTCCACCTCTATATGGTTCCTCAATGTAGTGCAAGTGGTTCCTTTTAAATTCCTGATTGTAATCTTTATGACAAGCAGTTTATATAACTATCTAGTTTATCAACTGTAACTTTAAAACTAACTATAGCAATGGATTTGTTATTTATTATTAGATTTGTTTCTACTTTACCTATCGCTACTATAGTGTATACAACTAGATTAATTAAGTTTTGAATAAACTTAATTGACATTGTATTGACATTTAAAAAAATATTTTTTATGTGGAAATCTTTTAGCCAAGTAGGGTAGGCCTGTGACCTTTCCCTTCATGGTTTGTACAAATTGACAAAATTTGTCCAGACAACAGAACAAGGGTAAGGCTGTACGATCAAATAACTGTTATATGTTAGTAAAACCTTAACACCTGTAAAATTAAATCATCATCATCAACATCATCATCATAGATGGACAGTAAAACTTTAAAGGCAAATGGAACTATGCCCAAGGAATTTTCAAATATTCTCTGCATTTTGACACTTGTAGGGATTAAAATTAAGTTATTGGTATGCTTCATGATAGATTTTTGATACAATGACAAACATCTTCGAATTTGGTACAGGGGATTTCTAATTTGATTACAAGGTTAGGTTTTTAGGAAAAAGCACAAGGCTTGAACATTTTAGTAGAGGGAAAAAGATAGGTTACAGCTAAGCTAACCAACTTAGGGATTGACTAAAGAACACACATAAAATATACACACAATAAAAGATTATATTACGGGCATACTTTGTAGCCTTTATCAAACTTAAAGGGAAGGGGCTTCACCCCTTTGGCCTTTAAAGTTCTCATGTTTATCTAATGTAAGTTGCAGATGATTATTTTATTTGGTCAGGAGATTGCTTCTAATTTAGTTTAAACATGTGTTTAAATACCTTTCCAGAAATAAAATTGCCATTGATCCCCACAAGCTCACATTCTTTAACAAAAACCCATCTTGTGCAGGTGCAAAATTTGTACCTAGGCTACCTGTGTAATTGAAGGACATAGATAATCTTGAGGTATTTAAAAAGAGGTTAACATTGTATTTGATAGATAATCCTTTATATGATTGTAGGTAGATGTCTATTTTAAGGTTATTAACACTGCAAACTGCTGTTAGTGATAGTATAATGATGCCATTCGATGTATACCATTGTGTACTTAATGAATAATGATATTTTCAATTAAATTCAGTATAATTGGGATTAATAAGCCTGTTTAAATTTCTTATTATTTCAATTTTAAGTTTTACTTTTCCAAAAGTATAAAAGTTTGAAAAGGTTATACCAGGCATAACCATCAGGAGCAATAAAAAAAAGTTGAAATGTTATTTTTTTAAACGTTAATTTTTGAGTGTGGAATATTTGCCTCTGAACTTTTCAATGTGGTTTTAAAAGTAAACCCTCAGACTCAGCATTTAGTAGTTTGCTGATGAATCGGACAATCGGACAATCAAACATATGCCGTGGTGACCCAGTTCTGACTGGCAGCAGAGAGTAGTAGTATAACAAAAGCTGTAATGGATGTCTGTCAAAAATTTATTGATCTCAAATAAGAATGAATTACACATACCGATAAGGCATTCCTTGAAGATTGATGTTTATTTTCCTAGCCAACAAATTACAACACTTGAGGACTTCATATTACATTACCATCAAATAATAATACATTATTGGTTTTTCAATAAATGTTTAACCTGGCAGTGGCGTAGATAGACCTTTGTCAAGGGGGGGGATATCTCATTAGGGAATACAAAACAAAAAACTGTGTTCGTGACTAGTGCGGATATCAGTATACAAAAATTGAAGACATCATTGACGTGTCCCTTACATTCATAGTTATTGATAGTCCTACACATCCAAGACATAAACCATTGCTGCAAAGTAATCAGTAATTGTAACACGACTAAAAAGTACTGGTATCAGTTGTAATCAGTACTGGAAAGTAATCGTTAAGCTAGAGCTGCCAAGTCACCGGATTTCCCCGGAGATTACCAGAGTTTTAAAATAAAAATATAGCTCCGGGAATTTCCTTGAAAAATTAAAAATCTCCCCTTTTTGAAATTGTTCCCAAAAATGTGTTGAATAACGCAAATTTTGTGTTGAAATCCTATCTGTGAACGAAAAAGAACTTATGTTTGCAACTTCATCATCATGCAACGATTGCCAAATAAGCTAAATCCTTATTTCCCTGTTCACTCTAACCTCTATTATTTGTTATTCTTTGGCTTTATTTTGTTGCGAAATATCGTTGACTTTTACGTATATTTGCGGTTATAGAACGCTGAAAATCAGTATGAAGATGTAAAATTAAATTAGAAATCTAATATGGCAATCATAAGTTAAGCACATCACTAAGACCATCTAGACGTCAAGGTCAAGGTCAGGTGCGCTAGTTGACAAAATGGCTGCTAGGAGGTGAGGGTAGACTGTTCAGTGACTCACTTCAATGAATACAGAGTCTTATAAGAAGAACAGGTCCCTTGTTAAAAATTCTGTCGCTTATTTGAAGTTGGCGCGCTGGAAAACTGTAGTTTTGTGCCTCGCCGCTGTGAAGCGCCTCTAGCACTGCAGACCGGTACCGAAAACACGAGGTGTTGCCGTGGCCTAGGTCCCTTCGCTCTTGTAGTAGGGCGGGGTTGGCTGTAGCGACGGTCGCGGGGGAGGAGTGGCTGGGTAGACAGCGCGTGCTGCCTCGTGGCCGGGTTCAAAACTAGCATGGCAAGTTTAAAATACTGACAGACTCTGGCCCATAAGACGTGTTCTTCTTATAAGACTCTATTCATTGCTCACGTCCCACTTATGGCACTCAAGTGCCACCGTGCCGTGTGCCATGTGCCGGTGCAGTTCACCTGCTACTATTTATTGTACTCGAACAATATTCGTAATATATAAATAAGATATTTTGGAGATATTGCACACAATTTTTTTGGTTTTTCAGTAACAGCATTTCTTTTTAATCAAAAGGCATAAGCTTGATTTCAGGAGGATATAAATTTTAATTTTTCCAAGTTACAAGGGAGGATATATCCCCCTGATCCCCCCCCCCCCGTACCTACGTCACTGTAACCTGGGGAATCTTTCGGTTTGAATAGGCTTCTATATATTTATGAATATTAATGGATGCTTGACTCTAAAGAGCATATACAGTTCTGCGTTAACTATTTTTAAGTGAAACAGAATATTTTTCCGGTTTTACAGTTGACACTTATGTATAACAACAAAAATAACAAAATATTTTCATAACTGATGGTGGGCCAAATAAATTTTAGGAACCACTTCTCTAGATATATATAAACAAGAACTATTCTTGGCTTGGTAAATTAATAATTCAGGGATAAAGTTTGAATATTCATAATTTTTTTATTATTAGTTTACTAACTATCTAAACAAAACAAAATGTTATTTATATTATTAGAAGAATTTATTGATTTATATTCTGTGATTTTAGGCGTCTATAAAACTATTCATTTTCTTATATGATTGGTACCAATTGAAAGCTCTTACCCTCAAGATGTGCCTTTTCGGGTTTTGAAAAACATACATCTTCAGAGCTCCACTCCATAGGTTTTTAAAGTCCCAATGTTAATCTTATGGAGTTATGTTTAATTTAGTCAAATAGCTGGTTATGATGTAAACATTTCAAAACATCTGATCCTATGCCTGAGCGATTCCCTTTCGGAGAACAGGCATCTGCTAGTCATTAAGTTAAGAAAGTAGTATGGCAAACATTCTTTTTCTATAACTATCATTTTTGTTTTAATCCTCAATAAAACAAGTTAAATATAATTTTTTACCTTTATTATAATTTTTTTTTTTGTTTTTGTATTTATTTAGGCATAACAGATTGTACTTGACCTCTACATAGGGGCTTTGCCTTGGTAAAGTCAAAACATTGCATACTTAAACATACTATTCTTTTTTGTGTGTTCTGTTTAAGCTTCCCATTGAAATTCAACGGATAAAATATTAAGTTGGTCGATGATACCCTGTGGCAACAATCACCAACAATGAAATACTTGACAAAATATGACGAATTATGAAAATTCACTTTTATATATTGCACGATACAGTTAAAAGTCACAAAATCACAAAACTAAAAATTAATACCTATAAAATAAGTTATTTTTAACGGTTACATTTTATGTTTATGTTATTGTTTACGTTTTTTACGTTAATGTTTAATACAGACAAAAATAAATCAAATGCTCGATGAGGTGATCAGCAACAGTTGTCTAATGAATATCACAGAATTAGGATTTCCTGGGTAAAAAATTCTCCTATATGAATAACATGGGAGAAATTTTAGACCTTAATACTTTGAATCAATTAACAAACTTATATGGAGAAAATGATAAATCTGACAATTTTTGAGAGTATCGGAATGTTTAAGCGTCAAATTGGTACAAACTCCATGACCACACGGTGCCTGGTTTTCTCAAACTAAGGCTGAGTTCTTTCAAACATATTCTCCCATTTAAATAACATGGAGTGATTTTTTAAATGCAAATTTTTTAACAAAAGCGGTATTTTTGAGTTTTACATTTTTCAGTTAATCTGCAGAAAATGACACATCGATTGTCCAAATCAGTTGATAAATATCGTCATAGTGGGCCAAAAACGAAATTCATTAGCGAATTAATATATACGATTTTTGGTAATTCATACTAGCTTTCTGCTCAGTCACTAATTTCTGTTAAAAAAAAATAAATTAAATAGCTCATTGCAGTACACAACTTTCGAATGTGTTTAAATTTGATAATTTATTTTAGTCTCATGCCCTTATGAGAGGTTTAGTTAAGCAACATTTTTATCCTGAGATTTTCTGATGTATAACGCTTACTCCTCTTTTCAGCGACTTCATGTGTTCATAAAGAACCAAAGCAAAGGAACTATATAGTGCACCGTGCAAATAATTCAGACATGTATGATTTGCAACAAATATTTTTGTGTTTGATGAGACATTGTTGTTATGAAGGTAACGGCGCCTCCGCCGCAACCCCCATCGAACGGGACCCACTCGCACCCGGGCCACCCTCCAATATGCGTCCAGACCGTCTATGTCGCTAGGAACGACGAAGAGGACAAGAAAGAAGAGAAGAAAAAGTGTGAATGTAAAAAGAAAAAGAAAGGATATGATCCTGAACATGAATATGAGATAGAAGAAAGAATGCTAGAAGCTAGAAGAAGAGCTGCTAACTACAGGCAGCAACAGTTTAAGAAATTAAAACTGCAAAGAGCAATGAGAGATTACTTACAGACCTTGAGACGCATGGAATTTGACTCGGGATTGGATCCAAGGGATCCAAGATTGGACCCGAGATCGGATCCAGGATTGGACCCGGGTGATTTTGATGATCCAAGACTCGGGTCGTTAAACAATCGTTTCCCACCAGGCCGCCGACCGTCGGGCAGGCGGTTTGACCCCGATGATGGCTTCTCTTGTTCCCTATGTTCTCAACAACGCTCAGCGGCTGCGCCCGTGGTTATTGTTGATAACAGCAGCAGACCGTGAGCTTTTAAGTAAATTACTAAATTAAAACTAAACGATAACTGCTTGTCAATATATAATTTTTAAAGAATGTGTCTACTTTGATTTTGAAATGTTTATTTTCCACTTGGAAAAAATATATCTCTAAGCAGTTTACACAGTTGTAATTTATCGAGTTAATGTACAAAAGTTTGGTGGGTTCTTGTTCATTATACTGTCACAATCCAAAATAAACACACAACGAATATCTTTATTTAATCAGTTACTGTTTGTGTCAATTGAGCATCTTTTATTTTATCACATTCAGACTTTAGTAATGTGCATTTTTTTATATTCCCATGAAAAATCACCTATCTTATTAAATTATAAAAATGTCTGTGATTGATAATGTGGTATCGCTTAAAACTAATTGTTCCTTTTATACCAATATTGCAATAAAATGTTTTTCTTAGAGAATTAGAATTTTATTTCAGTTCCACTAGTTCTGTCACAAAAACATACACAAATGTATCATTGGTAATTTAAGTAGGTCCTCACTACATAAAAATTATGGCATTGTGATTACTTTTAAATGCTCTTTAAACATCACTTTAGCACATATTTTTTAGAACTAGGTAGGCCAGCAATTTACTATCAATTTTTAACTTTAGCTGATTATCAAGTTTGTTTTTAAATAGTATATCGCAAGCAAAATAAGTGCATACAAGGAAATCAAATTTATCATTTGAGGAATGCTAGATATTTTCTTAATACTTGTCCCCATAGACAGGAAAATCAAATATATTTTTATTTTATTGTAATTTATATATTTATTAACTAGTTTCAGATCAAGTTTAAATTTGCTTTTGTGCAATGTAGGAATTTTACTTCACCTTTGAGATGTCTTAAAAATATATGTTTTCATTATTATGTACTACTATTTGTTGTAGATCTACTATGTTGTTCTTTACAAAGTAAACACATCAATTATTAAAGAATTATTAATAATCATATTTGTAAACCTATCAAGTTTTAGAGTGCTCTGAGTGTTATTTATAAGTAATAAAGTAGGTTAAAATGTATTATATAAGTTCAAGTGGTTCACCACACAAATATTATCTTCACATATGATGTACTTGTAAAAGAAATAAATATTTCTTACCTGAGGTATGTTTATTTTCCCTGGTCGACTCTTCTAAATACGCTTTAAAATGTGTAATAGGAATAGGAAAAAACTTACCTATATTTATATATATACATATATATATCACTTTGTTTGTATTAAACAGATATATTTTTTCTAGTTCATAAAAGGTTGTTGTTGTTACGAAGGTTCAGAAGCAGCCGTCTGAACCCAGACATCCTCGTAGACCCCCCTGTCCAGCACCCACCCCCCACTCGGGCCACCTTTCGATACCCGGCCTCAGCGACGCAGACTCGAAAAACCTGGCCCCCAACCTGGGAAATATCGGACACAACCATCCCGTCGTGGTCCAGTCGGTCATCGTCGGGAAAAAGTGCAAGGAGAAGGATGAGAAGGAAACTGAGGAGGAGAAGGGAGAGAAAGATAAGAACAAAGGGGAGTACAGCCAGAAGAAGAGACGTTCCAAGAAAAAGGGTTCTGAAGAAGTAGAGGATGATGACGATGAAGAACGGTCTTACAGAAGAAAAAGGAGGAGGCGGGTTCGAAAACACCGTCGTCAGTACTCGTATGACCCATATGATACTTACACATTAGATCCAGACACATTAGATGAGCGGTGTGCAGAGTGCTCCCGCAACAGTGGCAATCCACCAGTGATCATGTACTACAATAGATGAGCGAGGCTGAGAAGATTTTTGTAAATCAACAGAGTTAAACATTTTCTTGGAAAACCAGCTAGATAGTCCTTGAAATACTAGCTGTGCCATTGCATAAGTACAGTTCACAAAATGTTCATTGAGTTTTATAGTCAAAATATATTTCGGCTCTATTAAAAATAAAGTTTGATTGTTGAAGAAAGGATCACACAACTACTTTGGCCTAAAAATCTATTTCATATAATGGTATTTTTAACCGCTTTCAGTCCATTTGTCAATATTTGTCTTTGCCCATTATTTGTCAATGAAGTACTACCAAAGTGAAAATAAAAATAAATGTTGAATTCTGCATAATATTGTTTTATTTATTTTATTATATTTTAAATAACAATTAAATGCTTTCTCTTTAGTACACTAAATATAGTTTTGAATAAATTGGAATATATATTTTAAGGATGTGTACCACATAACCAATTTGAGGATTGCATCACTTTCCCTATCCAAATTATTATTTTTTTAAATTTCTACACAAACAATAGGACACATCTATGAACACTTTATGTATGGTTCGGCCATTACTCTTGGAGTACATGGTCTGTACACCAATTTCGTCTATCTTTACTAGTTGAATTAAAACGATTCAAATTGATTTAGTTTATCTTGAAATTCTGGACAAACTGCTCTTCAACTGGACTTATTATTAGTTATACTTCCTTGAATTTATTTAAGTTCTATACAGGTTTGAACCAACCCCTTAGTACATTTTATTATGTTCTGTGAGGTATTGATACAGAGAAAAACATAGTTTATTCTTTTTGTTCAGTCACCTGGTCTTGCTGTGGAACATCCACAATCATCTGTTCCACACGACTTCAGTGGAGCTTCCCAGCAGAGTTGGAGATGCCCTTCCCTCGGCCAAATGGATATTTATCACTTGAGAAAAAAATGTAATATTTAAAATCATCAAAGGTCTTTTGGAACTGATTAGGTAAAACTAGGTCTCCTAGAAAATGTGTAATTCATTAAGAATCAAGAATCAAGAAGCCTGTATTAAACAAGCGATCACCCAGAGGTCGAAATTCGACCAAAAATAATTCGACTTAAACCTAAAGCGGCTGATACGAATAATGGTGGTTTGCGTGAATGTTTTGCCACACCCTGCGTGAGCAGATACATAACTGCATTTGAACCAATGTCCTTATGCTGAACTTCACGAATAACCACTCTTCCTCTATTTACCTCTCCCCTTCCATCACCCTCTCCCCCCTCACACCCAGGTTTATTTTGGTTAAAGAAGATAAAACAGATAAGAAAAGGGTGTTACCATTCCAGTAGTAAGTATATTTTATATACAATAGTCCTGAAACTTCTATTCTTGCTCTTGTGTTAGAATTTGTTATTGTATCAGCTGCCAAATAGCAATTTAATTGATAACTATTCTTCCATAAGATTAACATTGAAACTTTGAAAGCCTATGGGCCGATGTGAATCATAGTGGGTTTCTGTTCATCTACAGGACAATACCCTTCTAACGGTATGCGTGATTTTCTCCTACAATGCACACAAGCTGAGAAAAAAAGACGGACAGTTTTGTGCTTGCCTATGATGCCAAGATTAACATATCATGGACAACTAGCCAAACTACACACAGTGAAACAAATAATTGTGAAAAATAATAAACACAAATTAAAAATTCATACAAATAAAAAGTTCATAAAACACACTTTTGCAATCACTAGTCCATTCTAGTGTTCTACTAAGTAATATATTAATGCTTCTTTCTATTGGCCACCAATTTCAGCTAAAATCTCCCAGACAGTGTAACATTCTTTTCGTATCAGCAATCTGCTCTCATCTGATTCTGGTTTTAGGTATTGAGGAAATGTATTAAATAGCTTTATGGTTGAAAAGTAGATATTTTTCTCATCGTCATTACAGTCATATGTTGACGGAAATGAGGGTTGGTCCCAGTATTCCTGAAATTGTAGTGAGAAGAGTTATGTATTATCAAGCATCCTTCTCACATTCACATAGCACATACTTTAATATCAGGGCAGGAAGAGGAGCAGAAGAACATTTACCTGGTGGTTTGAGTCATTAGTTTGAATCTGAGCAAATCTAGAAAATGTCATAAAGGTTCAGAGCAGGAATCAGTTGTCATATCTCTGAATTATTTATTCTATGGTATAACTAAAAACCACTAATCTTCTGTGTGATCAGGGCCGCATTTAGCCAAACAGCGCCCCTAGGCACACAAAACAGTTGCTCCCTCCCTGCCGCAATACCGGTCGCAAAACTTAAATAATGTCACGATTATTGTCATTGAGTTGTACATAAAAAAATATATCGTTGATATTTGGTTGCATCTGCAACGCAACGCAGAAAGAAGGTCTTTACAAGGCTTGCGTTGCGTCCCCCTATTTCGCAGGCGTTCACAATCCAAACTGCAATAATTACACGTGTGAATAAGCGCACATTTCTTCTTTTGAATCCCTTAAAATTTGGCGCCCCCTCAAATTTGGCGCCCTAGGCCTGGGCCTAGTGGGAAATGCGGTACTGTGTGTGATTAGCATGTCCAGGTTTATCCATTTTAAAATTTGATAATAAAAATTGCCATCATTTTCAAGCCAATCCCTTCCCCCTATAAAGCCATATCACTATAATATCAATTACCTCTTACCTTATTTTCATATGGTACAACCTTTAGCAGTCCCTAGATCTTCCTGTAGATATCTTCAAAAGTTTGTTCAGACTTTCTGTTATCTAGGGCGCTAATTGATAGTCTGAACTATGGCAGAGGGTGAATGTATCTCTGATCCTTTAGATGATTATATGTGTATCCCTCTACCTTCATATATCCCAAAGCATTAGCAATAATATGGACCGTCGTGAAAACATCATTGATAACACATGCTAACAAAGTTTTGCAATATATATGACTTGTAAACTTGTCTACTGGGTGACTAAGAGTATTTGGGTGGTTTTGAATATTTCTAAAGCACATAAGCAATTATTATTCTATGCTACAAATATAAATACAAGGTAATACCACTAAAAAGAGTGCAGATAACTAAATGAAGCAGTATTATATTAGCCGCTACAGTACTCTGTTCTGCCCAGGAATACAAAATGCAGTTGTGTGTGCTGCACTCTGTAGTTGACCTTTCAAACTATCTTGAACAATGAACATCTTTTAATCTTAATATAAAAAATCCAAATGCCACAGACTGACTGACTGACCTATCACTAAATCTCTATAACTATAAGGCCTACAGAGTTGAAATTTGACATATAGGTTCCTCTTTGGCCCTAGGTGCTTGCTAAGAAACGGAATTACGAAATTCCCCATGTGTCCAAAGTTCCCATGTATTCCTTATGGACATTCAATTTGGTTTGAGATGAAAATTCAAACAGCTGATCTTGATTCGTAGTAGTTCCACAGGCTAACCATAGAATGCAGCACACACAATTATCATAGTTTATGCGGGCGAAGCTGCAACGGGTCGGCTAGTCTAAAATATAAAAAAAACTACCATCCCCAGGCCAAATCTCCGTACCTATAACCATGACATTTGGCATTTGGAATGTAGGTAACCACTAAGAAAGGCCTTTCAGAAATTCCTATAGAGCTCCACCCCACGGGGAGGTCAAAGGTTTAATCCAGTGTTATTCTTATAGAAATTCACTTTAATCAATATTTCTTTATTCATGAGTATACAGAGGATGTAAAAGAATTTCATCAATACATTTGAAGAAAAGCTTTGATTTTAGCTGATGAAAATCCAAATAGCTGATCATGATTTGTAGTAGTTAACCACAGAATGCAGCACAGACCACATATTTTATTCCCGGGTGAAACCGGGTTTGATGGTAGCTAGTGGTATCATATATTCAAATATAATGAATTTCCATGATAATGACATTGGAACCTTGATGACCTGTGGGGCAGAGGCCTAATTAAGGTAAAATCAAAATCAAAATTCTTCACTTTTCCCATTTTTAGACCTGAAGAATCAATGTACCAAATTTAATCTCTCCAGCATATCAGGAAGTTAGAGCTTGAGTTAGTGATGAACAACCCTTGGATTTGGGCCTTGGATTTTAATATATTTAACCCTTTCAGTGCTATGGACCGATATATCGGCTTTTGAATCTGTTATCAATAAACACTGTTACGGCTTCATAAGCGATTGTACCGTTAGGCGCTCAGTCTGCAGTCTGAGTCTGACATGCAGTGAAATCTGGTATACACAAACTGAACTACCTCGTCCAGTGCCTAGGCTCTATACCGCCTGGTCCACTACAGCTGCTAGTCTGATCAGTGGCTGTGCGGACTAAGGCGTTACCTTCGCAGCCGGGGATAACACTTGGGTCGAGGGTTTGAATCCCGTGACAGTCGGTGGTTTTTAAGTGCAACTCATGGAGAGTTCACCTGTCTGTGGCAGAGTTGAAGGTGAGGGCGGGCCTTAAGCAAACGGTGGATGGCTCGGGTCCAAGCTGACGGGATGGGTGGATTCTTTGTGAGTTGCACATCTGATCAGGTGTTTTGCTCCTTTTTACCTATCCTTTACTATGTGTGTGTCCAGCGGAAGCACATTTTTATTAGTTTTGACTGTTCAGGCTTTCCAAGACATTTAAAAAATTAACAAAACATCACAGATACAAATACTCCTTTCAGAAGCTTAGCACTGAAAGGGTTAAGCTATATTACTTTACAACATATTTATGTCAAAAATTAGAATTTTAATTTATTGGTAAACACAGAACTTTGCCCAGTTCCATTCTTGTGGATAAAAAAATAAACTGTCATATAATTTCCTATTTCCATGGTAGAACTTGGTAGAAGGTTAAGGTAACATCCAACAGCGGAAAACTTAACCGCCCAAACTTCTTTGGGGGAGGGAAGGATTTTAATTAACTTTTTAAAAAACAAACTGTAAGTAGCCAATGATTCTTTTTCTACAAAATATTTAGATGTAACTTTATAGAAAAACAGGCTTATGCAATCTACAGTTGACAGAAAAATGAATGAACCAAGAAAATTTGTCCCGATGCGCTCAACAAGAATGTAACGGTGATTGTGCAAATAAAATTCGTCCCCCTTGGAGAAGACAAATATAGCGGTGTAAGCTATGAAGCCATCAGACAGCTTATACAATGGGAAAAGTTTGTGTCGTTTACCCGATGCTGATTAGCTATTGATAGTTAGTTATAGTGCGTGTTTAAACCCTATATCAACTTCAGAAAATAATACATCTTAAAATAAACCAGATATCATGAAATATAATATAGTAAATCTACTCTGTTTTTGTTTTCTCTCTGTTTGCTTTTTTGTATTTTCATTTATTGCTAACTGCAGTTGTACTTATTGGCCTCAGCTCAAAGGAATTAACACACAAACTTTGAGAAGGTCAGGTCTAATGTATTAGACCCTGTCCCAGACAAAACCACTGTGACTGTGTTCATTTGGGATGAATGTATGACACTTTGTAGGCCCTATGACTCTTGGAGTGCTAGAGACGAAGTTCTGCTCACAAACAAAAGATCAAGCGATATCACCAGTGAATAAGCAAGGAAGGATCAGCTGCGGTCTCTCTCGCACGCCATCGTTTGTTGAAAGTGCAGAACTGTGCTTCGCTGGTGAACCTCCGTGCTGAGTTTGGCCCATAAGACCTAACCATAGTGTCCTTAGAGTTGTGTATTTATTGCCCAAAGCGTGTAACAGTCGTGTGTGATGCATTCTGTGTTGAAATGTATAAATTACCTCAAAACATGGACACCTTTCTCAGTAATCATCTGATTCAATAAAAGTAGATTTACATTTATATTAATAACTAGCTACAAAAACACCCGGTTTCACATGAGAATACAACAGTTCTGTGCACTGCATTCTGTGGTTAAACTTATGAGCTAAGGTCAGATTGAGATCACATGAGAATACAACAGTTCTGTGCACTGCATTCTGTGGTTAAACTTATGAGCTAAGGTCAGATTGAGATCACATGAGAATACAACAGTTCTGTGCACTGCATTCTGTGGTTAAACTTATGAGCTAAGGTCAGATTGAGATCACATGAGAATACAACAGTTCTGTGCACTGCATTCTGTGGTTAAACTTATGAGCTAAGGTCAGATTGAGATCACATGAGAATACAACAGTTCTGTGCACTGCATTCTGTGGTTAAACTTATGAGCTATAAGGTCAGATTGAGATCATAACTTTTTATTGTTTCTATTTTAGACCTAAGCAATCAGTGTACTAAATTTCACCCCTCCGCTATACTGGGAAGTTGGAGTACCCCAGGGACTTTGCCTTTTATAAAATAAAATAAAAATAAAAATTTGGAATCATCAGATTTTTTCTTGTTCAATGTTATTTTTATGGGGATTAAATAAGACTGTATTCCCCATCTGGCTTATTTAAGAATGTATATTGATGAAACTTGGTTTGTGGTGTAACCTGGTTGTGGTCTATTGATATTTTCACAGAAAAAAAATTGTGGTCGACAGTCCCCATAGGCGTAATTCGAGAGTGGCAAGGGGGGGCAGTTGCCCCCCAATAATTTGGAGGAAATCTTATTGTAATATATGGAAAGTCACAATTATCACGATCACGACCGTTTTGCCCCTCCAATCGAAATGA
The DNA here is from genome assembly GCA_963675035.1 of Allygus modestus. Classification (NCBI taxonomy): domain Eukaryota; kingdom Metazoa; phylum Arthropoda; class Insecta; order Hemiptera; family Cicadellidae; genus Allygus; species Allygus modestus. The sequence goes on along the minus strand of OY776116.1, from coordinate 37,896,404 downwards.
TGAAATTACGCTTATGCCAGTCCTTGTAGCATATTTAATTATAACTAGTAGCCTGTCGCGGCTTCGCTCGCGATCACAATGTAATATTATACTGACATTCCCGTATAAATATTGTGTTACCGTTCCAAAGCCAACATGGCCTGCTGATTAACTGTGTTTACTCTATCCAGCTGATTGCTTAAAACTCATAGTTATTTCCCAATGTTAAGCTTATGGGAAAAAACTCAACTTTAAGGGGCTCCAGGGCCTCACTCACAAATTATTTCTCTATAAAAAAAGTTTCCTGCACAACTTCACGTCAGGCTCTTTCCAATGTCACCAAAAACATGAAAATCGATTCAGTAGTTTAGGAGGAGTGATTGTCATAAAAAACCTGCTCGCCTATTAAATAAGTATAGATTATTATCTATCTATAAATAATTTGTCACTGAGGCCCTGGGGCCCCTTAAAGATGAGTTTTTTCCCATAAGCTTAACATTGGGAAATAACTATAAGTTTTAAGCAATCAGCTGGATAGAGTAAACACAGTTAATCAGCAGGCCATGTTGGCTTTGGAATGGTAACACAATATTTATAAATGATGATCATCGCGAGCGAAGCCGCAACAGGTTTACTAGTACTTATTTAATAGGCGAGCAGGTTTTTTGTGACGATCACTCCTCCTAAACTACTGAACCGATTTTCATGTTTTTGGTGTCATTGGAAAGAACCTAACGTGAAGTTGTGCCGGAAACTTTTTTTTATAGAGAAATAATTTGTGAGTAAGGCCCTGGAGCCCCTTAAAGTTGAGTTTTTTCCCATAAGCTTAACATTGGGAAATAACTATGAGTTTTAAGCAATCAGCTGGATAGAGTAAACACAGTTAATCAGCAGGCCATGTTGGCTTTGGAACGGTAACACAATATTTATACGGGAATGTCAGTATAATAATACATTGTGATCTCGAGCGAAGCCGCGACAGGCTACTAGTATTTGTTAAATAATTGGTAATGTAAAATTATCCGTATTGATGTGTAGAATCTCAATTTAAGAGTTCAGTGTATCACATCACATGTTGGATGACTGTGATATCATGTATCGTACAATTATAATAAATTTCGCAGACAATTATAATAATTGGCTGCCGAGATCAGGCGATACCTGTGCTGATGTCCCAATACACATCCTTCTTTCAGCCATCCAGTCAGACCAGCATAAAACTTCCAACTGTCTAGTCTATACAGCTATGGGCTTGATGGTACGATGTACGTTGTAGTTTTTAACTATAATCTTAATCCTGCTATTTTAGTTTGTAACAGATTGCGAAAAACACAGTCCCCATAGCAGCAAACCTACTTACTCAGCCCTAATGTTATTCTTATGTGGAATAAATACAATTTTATGTCTGCTCCCTTAATATATATATATATATGTAGAGTAATAAAACTAGTAATAAAGGTTCACCTGGTTGAGTTATATTACCCGATACACAGATGAAAATTAAATTAGATGCATTATTATAAGACGCTTAAAACCTAAAAGCAGCAGTGCACTTACTAGAAACTAGAAGCCCAAAACTACAGACCCAACGCACTGGTCCCCGCATTCTATAAATTGATAATAAAAGTTGTACTAAAGGGGCTGATAAATCACTGCAAACACCAAAACAAACTTACAGAATAGGGGGGTTACTGGATTATTTCAATCTCTTTAACCTTTTCCTTCACACTTTATCATCACCATAACATAGCTTTTCCTACTTTTAATTTTATTTGTGTCTTTAACCAGGTTTTGAATACTCATAAACAGATCTCACTTTAGGGGTTGTAATGTAATGTAAACTTAACTTTGCTGACACTTTTAAACAGTATTATAATCTCTACTTCCACTCAGCATAGAATTTGTGTTGCTAATTGCTTGCAAATTTCAATCCTAAAACCTAATTTTAATTTAAGAATAGTTAATTGTCTGCTTTTAGCGAATTTCCCCTATAGGGAAGAAGCTATTACCGTAGGTGGCATGGTAAGACTGAAGCCCGAGACCATGATAACTTTTCGTTTTGAGGTCTCCAGATGCCAAAAACACTATTCGTTCAAATTTATATATATGTATATATATATCTATACATATGTGTGTCCGTTACTGCGATAACTTTTGAAAGAAACACCCGATTTTGATGAAATTGGCACAAATGTGGAGAGTAGCATTTATGACTTTAAGTTTGAAAACCAGATCAATCGCACTATGGGAAGGGGGTTTTATGGGGGTTTAAAATTTTCCAAAAATCGTTTTTTACAAATTTGACCCAAAATGTTAAAAACACTCAATTTTGGTTATAGCTATTTTATAGAGCTTAAAGAAAGAAATAATTTAGTATTTTGAATCATTAACCTAGGTTAAGTGGTTGCGGAGAAAATCCAAAAAAAGTGTCCCATGTTAATCTTATATGGGAAAAAGGTTTTTAGATTTTTCTCAGATAGTTTTACTAAAAACTTCACATTTCTGTTTATTAATGAGTTTAGCTCAACAAAACAAACATTTTGGTGTTTTAATCGTTGTTCTACGTCCAACCGTTGCAGAGATATTCAATGTGCTAAACACAGTACGTTGTCCAATGTTATCCTTATGGAGAATAAATAAAATTCTATATCTCGATATTTATGAATGTATATTGATGAAACTTGGTATGTGGCTTCAACTAGTTGTGGTATATTGATATTAGCACAAAAAACAAGTTTTTTGTTGATAGTCCCCGTAGCAGCAAACCTGCATACTCGGCCCCCATGTTATTCATATAGAGAATAAGTAAAGTTGTATATCTCCCTTAATTATGAACCTACATTAAGAGAACTTGGTACGTAGCTTTATTAATGTGTTTAGCTCAACAAAACAAACATTTTGGTGTTTTAATCGTTGTTCTACGTCCAACCGTTGCAGAGATATTCAAAGTGCTAAACACAGTACGTTGTCCAATGTTATCTTTATGGAGAACTAGCTGTGTACCCGTTCTTCGTACGGGGTGTATATAAATGGTAGATTAACTAAAGCAAATAACATTCCACATTATTTTATAATATTAAAATTACATTTTACACGTTTAATGTACAGTTAAATCAAAGTTAATTAACGAAAGATACTGGCAGATAGTTTGGGTCCTGTTGCTAAGTCGAGGAACTCTGTCGGGTAGTAAACAGCGTGTGGTTTTCGACTCCAAATCGGTACACGTAACACTTTGGATTCGCTTTTAGAAATAAAAGAACTCAAGTACAGTAAATTAAAAAAAATATCGGGGAAGGGGGGCAAAAAGATAAAATCTGTAGTGGGGAGCAAAATATAAAATCGGGGGGAGCAAAAATATAAAATCGGGGGGGGGCAAAAATATAAAATTGGGGGTGGGGCAAAAATAAAAACTGGGGAAGCAAAAATATAAAATCCAGGGGGCAAAATAATATAAAATGGGAGGGAGGGGTAAAAATATAAAATGGGGGGGGACATAAAATAAAAATATAAAATCGAAGTGGGGGGGTCAAAAATATAAAATCGGGGCGGGAGCAAAATATAAAGTCGGGGGGGGGGGCAAAAATAAAAATCGGGGGGAACAAAAATATAAAATCGGGGGGAACAAAAATATAAAATCGGGGGGAACAAAAATATAAAATCGGGGGGGGGCAAACAAATATAAAATCGGGGTGGCAAAAATATAAAATCGGGGGTGGGGCGAAAATAAAAGTCGCGGGGGGGAGCAAAAATATAAAATCGGGGGGAAAAAATAAAAATCGGGGGGAGCAAAACATAAATTCTGGGGGGGGGTACAGGAAGTATCGGTAAAATGTGTTGTTGTGCAGATAAGAATAGACCACAACCAGATGAAGCCACATTATTATTTTTGTTCATTAATATTAATTAATAAATAGCTGACGTACCCGTTCTTTGCACAGGGGTTTTATCTACACGTTCTTTAGTCAATGCAATTTCCATTTTAGATAGCTTGAAACAGCTGATCTTGCTTCTGCTCTTCAAGCTGTCAAATGAAAGTGTCCACAGCTGTTCGCATTACAGTTTTTGAATGTTTACTTTCTTCTAAAATGTAAACATTGAAACTTAGGACGTTCACGGGACGTAGCCCGAGGGGATTTTAAGGAAGAGAATAGGCCTATGTGTTGCATGGGTTCAAGATCTACCTATGTGTAAAGTTTCAGCCCAGTCGGTTCAGTAGTTTTTGCGTTCACCCGGAACATCAGACAGACAGACAGACAGACAGACAGAAACCACCTCTTCTTTATAATATTACTAGCTGACGTACCCGTTCTTCGCACAGGGGTTTTCTTTACTCGTTCTTTAGTCAACGCAATTCGCATTTTAGTTAGCTTGAAACAGCTGTTCTTGCTTCTGCTCTTTAAGCTGTCAATGGAAGTGTCCTCAGCTGTTCGCATTACAGTTTCTGAATGTTTACTTTCTTCTGAAATGTAAACATTGAAACTTAGGACGTTCACGGGGAGTAGCCAGTGGGGATTTTAAGGAAGTCAATAGACCTATATGTTGCATGGGTTCAAGATCTACCTTTATGTAAAGTTTCAGCCCAGTCGGTTCAGTAGTTTTTGCGTTCACCCGGAACATCAGACAGTCAGACAGACAGACAGACAGACAGACAGACAGACAGACAGAAACCATCTCTTCTTTATAATATTATAGATAGATAAATAAAATTCTATATCTCAATTGTTTTAGCGAATTTCCCCTATAGGGAAGAAGCTATTACCGTAGGTCTCATGGTAAGACTTAAGCCCGAGACCATGATAACTTTTTGTTTTGAGGTCCCCAGATGACAAAAACACTATTCGTTAAAATTTATATATATGTATATATATATATATATATATATATACATATATACATATATACATACATACATATATATATATATATATATATATATATATATATGTGTCCGTTAACACGATAACTTGAGTAAAAAACGTCCGATTTTGATTACATTTGGCTCAAATGTGTAAAATGACATTCATGACTTTAAGTTCGAAAACCAGAAAAATCGGACAATGGGAAGGGGGGTTTATGGGGGTTTTAATTTTTACAAAAATTAGTTTTTTGCATTTTTCACCCCACAATTTTTAAAAAACTTAATTTTGGTTTTGACCATGTTATAGAGCTTAAAAAAACAAATAATTCAGTATTTTGAATTATTAACCTAGGTTAAGTGGTTGCGGAGAAAATCCAAAAAAAACCTACTCATAAAATCTCCCATGTTAATCTTATGGGAAAAAGGTTTTTGGCTTTTCCTCAGTTTATTTTAATATAAACATCACATTTGCTTTTACCAATCTGTTCAGTTCCACAAAGCAATCATTTTGGTGTTTAAATTGTGATTCTACGCCCAACCGTTGCAGAGATATTCAAAGTGCTAAACACAGTACGTTGTCCAATGTTATCCTTATGGAGAATAAATTAAATTTGATATCTCGATTATTTATGAATGTATGTTGATGAAACTTGGTATGTGGCTTCACGTAGTACTATTATATTGATATTTGCACAAAAAATTGATTTTTTGTTGATTATTCCCGTAGCAGCAAACCTGCGTACTCAACCCCCATGTTATTCTTATGGAGAATAAGTAAAATGTAATGACTCCCTTAATTATGAACATAAATTAATAAAACTTGGTATGTAGCTTCACTTGGTTGAGTTATATTGATAATTATATAAAAACCCATTTTTCTGGTCCTTGTTGCAGCAAACCTGCTTTCTCCAGCCCCCATGTTATTCTTATGGAGAATAACTAGAATGTTATATAGCGCTTATTTATGTTTGAATATTGATGAAACTTAGTATGTGGCTTCGCCTAGTTAAATTCTATTTATATTTGCATAAAAACCAATTGTTTCTGTTCCTTGTTTCAGCAAACCTACGTAATCATTACCAATGTTATTCTTATGGAGAATAATTAAAATCGCTTATATGTGAATATATTTTTATGAAACTTAGTTTGCGGCTTTATCTGGTATTAAGACATACATTATGCATTGGAAATTCGCTGAGTACGCAGGTTTGCTGCGACGGGGGTATTTAATGTATATTGATGAAACTTGGTATGTGGATTCAACTAGTTGTGGTAAATTGATGTTAGCACAAAAAACAAGTTTTATTTAATAGTCCCCGTAGCAGCAAACCTGCATACTCGGCCCCCATGTTATTCATATGGAGAATAAGTAAAGTTGTATATCTCCCTTAATTATTAACCTAAATTAATAAAACTTGGTATATAGCTTCACCTGGTTCAGTTATATTGATAACTGCAAAAAAATATTACTTATCTTCCTCGTTGCAGCAAACCTGCGTCCTCAACCTTAATGTTATTCTTATGGAGAATAAATAAAATGCTATATATCACTTATTTATGGATGTATTTTTGTGGAACTTGGTAAGTAGCTCTATGTTGTAGTGAGTCACATATATATGCATTGTAAATTCGCTGAATACGCAGGTTTGCTGCAACGGGGGTATTTTACAAAAACTACTTTTACTTTATACTCAGCTATTGTACTGAGTTCATATGCAAAAAAAGGAACACATGGAACAGTAAAGAAAATGATCAAAACTAATGAAAAATGGCCGAAAAAGCAGTGTTTGTTGCCAATAATTGAAAACTTACAACTGAGCAGTACGAGCAGTAGTTTACTACTCTGAGTATGTAAGTGGTTTCACGTCGTCTCCACACGCTATTACTACATAGGACCAGCTGGCCCTGACAGACGTTGTCCTGTTCTAATGGCATTGAATTTGTTTTATATCAAATACTCGTTCATTTTGAAGGTGAGCTCGTTCGCTTCGCTCATTCGCCTATCGAAAAAAGAGTTTGAGTTGCCATTCAAGTAGTCTTTTTATTTCCATAATGAGAGTTGCCATTCAATTAGTTTTTATTTCCATAATGAACATATGTTTCTGCCTTTCAAGTATGTTTAGCTATAACTAGTAGAATGTGTTCCCATTCTTTGCACGGGTAACAGCTGTAATAAAAACAAATGTATCAGCTGTTTGAAATTAAATACCTTAACCCTTTGAGTGCTAAGCTTCTGAAAGGAGTAGTTGAATCCGTGATGTTTTCTTGATTTTTTAAATATATTGAACCCCTGAACAGTTAAAATTAATAAAAATGTGCTTCCGCTGGACACACACACAGTAAAGGATAGGTAAAAAGTAGCAAAACACCTGATCAGATGTGCAACTCACAAAGAATCCACCCATCCCGTCAGCTTGGACCCGAGCCGTCCACCGTTTGCTTAAGGTCCTCCCCTTCAACTCTGCCACAGACAGGTGAACTCTCCATGAGTTGCACATAAAAACTACCGACTGTGACGGGATTCAAACCCTCGATCCAAGTGTTACCCCCGGCCGGGAAGGTAACGCCTTAGACTGCACAGCCACTGATCAGACTAGCAGCTGCAGTGGGTATTATAGGGACTAGGCGCTGGACGAGGTAGTTCAGTTCGTGTCTACCAGGTTTTACTACATGTCAGACTCACACTGCAGACTGAGCGCCTAACGGTACAATCGCTTATGAAGCAGTAACAGTGTTTATTGATATCAGATTCAAAAGACGATATATCGGTCCATAGCACTGAAAGGGTTAAGTGTGTTTAAACTCATCTCTTTTCTTTATATTTGGGCCCATAGGAAACATTCTATGAAAAAACTAATATTTTTCCTCCAATTTCTCATCGAGACCTTTCATTTAAGTATAGGGTTGATGGGTGTCAGACTAATGGTTTTCTCAAAAGTTCCTGGGTAAATGAGGCTTTATATATAGGTCCTTTGTTAATAGCTGTTTGGTGTAACTAACTGAACTTTGATCAAATCAATGGGAACTTTGAAGGCCGGTGGGATAGAGCCCTTAAATCGGATTAAAAATTTTCTTTTGTAAGAAACCTTGTTCTAACATTATCGAACACAACAAAAAAAGAATTATTCAATTTGTTGCACTCGTTCTCAAGTTATGGAATCACAAAGAAATACAACAGGCATTCATTTTTACATATTAAGAGAATTTACAAACAATATTAACCTCTAAACTTACATATTAACCAATTGTTTTGCAGCTCAGCTGTGTTTAAAAATTGAATGACGAAAAAAGCAAACTTACATTTGCCCCTCACAACTGCAAATTTCACCCGTATTGCAAACCCGTATAGCCCAATTGCAAACTTACAACTGAGTAAATTTAGGATATTATAGGACATCATCCTGGAACTAAGGGAAATCCTTTGACACCAACCTGATCTTTCTTGTTCAGTAGTTTACTCTGAATAGGTGATTACACGTCCACTACACGCTATCATTATCCCAAGTAGCATTTGTAACGGCCAAATCAATTTTAAAATAATTTAACATTTTTTTTTATAGTTTCAAAATTATTATAAAATTATTTGATTACAAACAAATTTCCTATCTGATCTATTTTATCATATTTTCAAATCATTTTGAAATTTATTTTACAATAATTTTGAAATAACTTATAAATCAGATTTAAATTAATTTTAATTCGTTTCAAAATATTTTTAAAAATTACAAAATTAATATTTACTCAAAAATACTGTTTATATTTATTTTTACAATCTGACTAATGTAGTACGCATGAAAATCATTTAACAAAATACGTTTCAAAAATATTATGACCAAACCGGGTATTGAACCTGCAACCTGTCGATCACTATACACACGCCTTAACCCTCTTGGCCACTTCGCCCCTTGAAAATTAAAGGTCGGGCTGGCAACATAAAATAACCAAATGCTCCACCCTACGGGGACTTGATGAAACTATAGCATTCCTTGTTTGCTTTTGTTGTTGCTGGTAAACACTGTAATTTGTATACATCTTTCAAGGTTGTACAAACAAAATTTATAATATTCTTTTGATATGTATAAAATTGTTGAGCAATATGGGTACCAAACCGATTTTACACAAATCCTTTGCATGCCACAAATATAAAAAGGCCCACGAAAGTATTTATTTAGTTTACATTGACTTCCACGGGAAGGGAAATGAAATTTACATTTATATAAGTTTGTTTAGGCTGAAAACGAATTACTAGGACATCAAGTCATTTTAGGTAAGCATAAACAATTTTTAAACTAATACTGAACTTCTTTGCTAAGCAATCTATGTTTCTTATTAACTTTTAACACTGAAAAAAAAAAACAATAATAATTTTAAACTTTCATTAAAAGTTATTTATTTAAACAAATTTTAAAATCATTTTTAAATGTTTAGTTAGGATTTTCAATTGAGTTAGTAAAAAGTTATTTAATATAATTTTAAAGCAATATATAAACAATTTAAATCAAAATTTTAAAGTTATTTTAAAACCAATTTAAAGATATGTTAAAATTGTTTCAAAATTATTTTGAAACTAATGTTAAACTTATTTTCATTCTTGATTTCTTAATAATTTTTGATCAACCAAACAATGATTTTAAATTATTTAATATAATGTTAAAAAGCATCAAATTTTATAATTGAAAATAATTAAAAATTATATTAATACAATTTTAAAATTATTTAAAATTATTGTTTCTACTATTTTGAGCGAGTTTTGTATCATTTAATTTAAATAATATTAAAACTGATATAGAAATTACTTTAATTCTGGCGTTTTCAAAATAATTTTTAATCAGTTGTAAACCCATATCATAATTATATTAAAATAATTTTAACTCGTTTTAAACAAAAACTCATTTCAAAACCATTTTAAATTATTTTTAAAATATTACAAATTATTTCTATGCTACTTGGGATATAGGATATTAAAACAAATCTATACTAATAAAGTAGTTGCGCGCGTGTGTGTGTGTGTGTGTGTGTGTGTGTGTGTGTGTGTGTGTGTGTGTGTTCCAGGTGATTTTGAAAACGGCTACTCAAAACTGTTCCCGGACCCTACCCCGTTGTAGAGGGCCAAAAAATTGTAAATACCTTTTTTGTTTTCCACCCATTCCTCAGGACTCCACCCCAGTGGCATCAAAGGCCGCCATGTTATTATTATGGAGAAAAGTTTTTTTTTTTCTAAATGGCTCGAAAACAGCTCCTCAAATCTGCTCTTGGACCATACCACGTTGTTGGAGAGCTAAAGTCTTCAGATAATTTGTTTCCCGACCTCATGCCTCCGCCCCACTGGCTTTTTCTATCACTCATCGACTTCCAATTTGTGATGGTTCTTTGGATTTTTGTCACAAAGCTGCATCTCTTTAATGATGCCCTAAATTTGAATACGTCCCCACCAACCAACCTTAGGGTTCTGCCCCCCTGGCCAAATGTCTATGTTATTCTCTCTGTTTTGTTGCTTGATTTTAGCCAGTTGTCATTGGTCCATAACATTTAGGTAAGTTTTTTATAACCCCGGTCTTCGGGCTCTGCCCCTCTGGCTAAAACATTGCCATGTTAATCATGGAGAAAAAGGTACTTCAGGTGATTGCGTAAAAGGTTCCTCAAACCTGTTCCCGAGCCATACCAGGTTGTTGAGGGACCCAAAGACTCCAGTCACTTTTTTATAACCTCAGGGCTGTGCCCCTCTAGCTTCTTCTTTTTGCTTCCTGATGTCCAATTTTGTCGTGTGGTGGTTATTTGGAGTTGTTTCACAAAGCCGCATCTTGCCTAAATTATGCCTAAACGTTGGATACATGACCCCACTAACCTTAGGACTCTACCCCCCCCCCTCCCACGGATAATTTTTCTCTCCAGTTGTTTTCCAGGGTTTTAGCCAATTGTCACTGATCCATAACAATTGGATAATTTTTTTAACCCCGAACTTAGAGGTCCACTCCACTGGCTAAAACTTTACTATGTTATTCTTAAAATAAAATATATATACTAAGAAAGTAGTACTTCAGTTTATTTAAAAAAATACTGCTTACATGTCATACCACTTTGTAGTGGACCAACGATATTTTTAATATGTTTCCTGCTCCCCCAGTCTGAGGGCTCCGTTCCATTGGTGGCCTCAAAAGTGACCATCTTATACTTATTAGTAAATACGACATCTAAAAGGCTCGAAAACCTTTTACCTCAAACCTGATCCTGGACCATAAAATGTTGTTATTTAGTATGGATACGTTTTTGCAAACTTTAGGACTCCACACCCATGGCCTAAAAAGTTGCTATGTTACGAAGAAAATATTGTTCTTGGAGCGACGAAAGGCGCTCCTAGGTACTTATCATAAAACTAAATAAACTGTATCAGAAAACTGACACATACTTTCTCCCTTTTAGCCTAACTTTAATGAAAAAAATTACTTTTTATTTACTAAATGTAGAATATAAAGTACGGTTGAATGTAGAGAAAATATTCTAAATAAGTTTTTTTTCAAAAATATCCACCCAAATCCCTTTTATGGGGGCACTACAGTATCCTTTGCTACACACAGTGGTTAAAAGAGGGGAAATGCCCCCTCATCCCTCCCCACAGGGTTAAGTGGCAACATTTTTCGAACATCCTGTGTTTTTCAATGCTAACTTGACCTGCAAATCAAGTTTTAATTAAATTGATCAGTAAATGAGAGAGAAACAGTAATTTTTGTATTACCCATAAGAATAACATTGGACAACGTACTGTCTTCACCGCAAAATGAAAATTTAAATTTTCTCCGCAACCAGCGGAGTAGAGTATTAATTCAAACTACTTATTTATTCAGTTTTTTTACCTCTTTTTAATGGTGACAAGTAATCTATTTAACATTTAAGTTTTTTATAAAAAACTAGCTGTATACCCGTCCTTCGTACGGGTTGTATATAAATGGTAGATTAACTAAAAAAAGTACAACAAAATATTAACCCTGTTTAATTTAACATTTTAAATACTTTGCTACATTAATCTTTACATTCCAATAAATTAATAGTAATGTAACGAAACGTTAAACTTTAAAAACATTGACAAACCACTTTTAAAATCACCATTCTTGCCAGGACCTGTTTTCATTATAATTGTAAATAAACAATTTAAACTTGGAAAATCATATGTTTTAAAAACATATGACTTCTTGATTTTATTTAAATAAATGTAAATCAATATATACAAACTGTTCTAACAGTGGTCATGGTTAAAGGAACGGTATTAAATATTGTATATGTTCGTTCCTCCCTTTGGAATAGACCTACATTTGTGTTGATCTCTGTTGCTTGTTCATTGGTGGACGTGAGGATGGCACAATCACAGAGCCAGGCACTTTCCAGATTAAACTGTTTATGAACATCGGTGTAACAAACTGTCAATCAGCAAATCCTGTGATTCATCGATAGTGTCGAGTGAAGGATAGATGTTTCTGAGACTTAATTTGTTTTTCAATGTCCCAATCTCAACTTTTAAAAGCGCATAAGAAAACTGCTCAACCCCTTAATCTTCTCAAAAAATACATTTTCATATTTAATGTTAAGTTCAGACGCTCAGTGGTCGGCTACATAAAATATATTTTTAGAGAGGCGTAGACTCGTCCACTCATGCCTCACTTACGACAAAGAGTCTGTGTGAAATCTCCAGAGATCAACACCGTGACTCCCCGTGATGTTGTTTCTTATTTCCTTTAAGGCATCAAATTTCAGCTCTACTGGTTGAGTAGTTGTGTTATGACTAACACGCTTATATTAAAGGCCATTGGGCCAGAGTCCTTGAGTATATTTGTGTCTAGAGTAGGTAAATGTCTGCACTGAGCTATCAGCTACATTCCTACCGAATTTCAGATCCATCAGTCCAAGAGTATGTGCAAGATTGTTAAAATATTGTATTTTGAAATTCCGGGTGGCGAAGCCCTTAAACATTTTCGTAACAGGAATAGGCTTGCGTTTTGTTCTGATGAATTAGTTATGTTCCTACCGAAATGTAACTTACAAAGGTCCAGTAAATACTAATACTCTTAAAATTGCCATAAAAGTAAATTAGCGAAGAAACCTATAGGACTTTTTTAAACGTATTCTTATTGTGAATCTGCAGCATAAGGGGAACCACCATCCAAAATTTCATCTTCAATAGACATTGTCGTTTCTTAGATAAAGTGATCACTATGTCAGTGAGTGCATTAGTCTGACAAATATAGATTTAGATCATATATCCACTTATGTTATTTATTACCAATCTTCACTCATCGTTTTAAAAAAGAACTACAACACCTATTTATAGAATAACTATGCCATCATCTGGTTCAATATAAATAAATGCTTTGTCCATGAGAATAGCATAGGATCTTTAAAACCCTATGGGGCAGTGACCTAAGGTGATTTAAAACAATCCTGTTAGTCTAAAACCGTCTAACGCACATATATAACATAGAAAAAAAGTTGCATAAAAATCGGTGCACCCGTTTTCCTGTGAAAAGCGAACAAAACATGACCAAAACCGCACAAAATCACGTTTTTGAGCGGCGGCCATTATTTTTTTAAAAGGCGTATGCCAGTTTATAGTGCCCTAAAACCTTCTCACGCATATATAGAACAAAGAAACAAAGTTTCATTAATGTCAGAGCACCCGTTTTCCAGTGAAAAGCGAACGAAAACCCGTCCTTGAGTGCTACCGGCAGACAGACAGACAGACATAAATTGAGATAAGATTTGTTTTGGTTTCCCTAGGGTGTAAAACGTGAAAATATGCAAAAATTTCATAATTCCAAGCAATGTACAGACAAAACTCTAATTTTATTTATTTAGATTCATTATACGGTATATTGAAATAAATATATATATACTTGATGTACACGTTCTTCGCACCGGGGTTTTCCATACCCGTTCTATAGTCAATGCAAATTGCATTTTAGTTAGCTTGAAACAACTGTTGTTCTTGCTTCTGCTCTTTAAGCTGTCAAATGTAAGTGCCCTCAGCTGTTCGCATTACAGTTTCTGAATGTTTACTTTCTTATGAAATGTCAACATTGAAACTTAGAACGTTCACGGGGCGTAGCCCGAGGGGATTTTAAGGAAGTGAATAGGCCTATGTGTTGCATGGGTTCAGGATCTACCTTTGTGTAAAGTTTCAGCCCATTTGGTTAAGTAGTTTTTGCGTTCACCCGGAACATCAGACAGACAGACAGACAGACAGAAACCACCTCTTCTTTATAATATTATAGATAGATAAAAAAGTTGATGTTTTAAGTCCTGTAATTTCTGAACCCGAATTTTTACAGAAATGTGGGTTGTGTCATTTTGTTGGAAAACTAAAGCTCTACAAGTGACTAAAGTTTAATTCAAATAGTTTGAGCCGTTTTTGAGAAAATTTGATTTTTCATGTTTTTTGGCGGTTTTGGGGGGATAATTACCCTTAAAAATCAAAAATTCCAAAAAATGAAAAAACACCTGGAGATATCGTGGATTAGTACCCACATACCAAATTTCATAAAAATCGGACCATTGGACACACACACACACACACACACACACACACACACACACACACACACACACACACACACACACACACACACACACACAGAAGTCTTACCATAGTAATAGCATAGTACAGAGTTTTTATTTTTTCCTATAGGGTAAATTCGCTAAAAGGAGACATTCAAATTAGTGAGGAATTCAGAAATAATAATAACAGTTTTAAGTCAGGAGCATGTAATCTTTATTTTGTCTCAGATATTCGTTCACTGATACATTTCAATATCAGACTTCATTCTCTCGGAAAATGTTGAGTGTGCTTCGTCTGCTTGATAATATTTTCTAGCAGCCGCAGGGAGAGGGGACGGGGTAAGCACCATAACCGGCGCCAGCGACGGCGTAGTCGCCACCGTAAAGGGCGTCGGTACCGGCAGAGTAGACACCACCGAGGGCGAGGTCACCGGCGGGGGCGTAGACACCACCGGCGGGGGCGTAGGCACCACCGGCGGGGGCGTAGGCACCACCGGCGGGGTAGGCGAGGTCACCGCCGTAAGCGGCACCTCCGTAAGCGGAGAGACCGGCAGGGTAGGAGGTGGGCTTGAGGCACTTGTAGGGAGGCAGCTGGACGCAGCTCTTCTTGATCTCAGGCTTCAGAATGGTCTTAGCACCGACCTTGTTGATAGCTCCCTGGTAGTTCTGGCAGACGGTCTCGTAGATGGGCCTCTCGATGACGTTGTTGGAGACGCAGGTCTGCTTAGCGCAGGCAGCCTTGGCGGCGACGGTGGTGAGCAAGTTGTTCTGGGCCTTGACGATCTTCTTGCACAGAGGGGCGCTGGTGCAGGTGGTCTCGACGATGGGGATCTGGATGACATACTCGCTGGTGGTGCAGGTCTTCTTGCAGAGGGGCTGCTGCTGGGTGACGACGTCGGTGGTGGGCACCTTGATGGTGGTGACCTCGTTGTTGCACTGCTGGGAGACGGTAGCGGAGGGGATCACCTTGCGGTCGACGTTGACGTTGTTGAAGCACTTCTTGGAGAAGGTAGGGACGGAGATGCTGACGGGGACGGTCACAGGCTTGGTGACGACGGTCTTCTTCTCGATGACGGGTCCGGGGCAGCATCCTTCCTCGACTCCGGGATAGGCACCACCGTAGGCGGCACCGGGAAAGCCGGCACCATAGGCGGCACCGGGAAAGCCGGTACCATAGGCGGCACCGGGAAAGCCGGCACCATAGGCGGCACCAGCACCAGAGTAGAGGCTAGTACCATAGACGGGACCGACACCGGAGTAGAGGCCACTATCGACAGCGTTGGCGCCGTAGAGCCCTCCTCCGTAGGGAGCGGAACCACAGAAGGTTGCGGAGGACACCTGGAAATACATAGTAATTTTAAATAGCCTGTTTTAAAGCTGTATCATTTTCGCCACACTGAATATCTATATTGAAATCAATTGACAGTGTGAATGAAGTGGCCTACAGCATAACATAACGGCAAACCTTTTCAACATTGATAGTTGGTTAAAGTTTATTTCCAAACGGTATTTAAATCTAAAACAAAACTATTTTAGCTATTTCGGGGCTTTGTTTATATACACTTTTTCTCATCGGTTCAATATCTGAATGTATACGATCGATACGGCTAATTTTAGTTGCTTGCGCTCACATTCCTATTTGCCTTGAAGTTAGTTTTGCTTCCCGATTTGCAGCGAAAAAATAAGTGCACGGCACCTTTAAATATAACCCAAAAAGTACTTATTAACTTGTTTGAATTCTTAAGCTCTCAAACACAAATAACTGTGGAACAAATCCTAGCGTAATTATTTGGGAGTCTTAGTGTTCGGAAAAGCACAATATTTGCAACATACAAATAGTCCTACAAGTAAACGTTATATAAACTACTCAATTTCCAGCAGCTCCGGTAAATAAGTAGTTTGCCTCGAACAATCAGAGTTTTCATCCGTGTTTACATGCTTTATAAACACCGGCGCGATTTGTTTTAATGCGTGGTCAAAACATTAGCCACTGTTTCCAAAACATTTATGAAATCACGTCATCTTCAGCTTTTATTTTATTTAAACTACCTCTTTACCGTTTCTTCTTCTCGCCTATCTATTTACGTTTTAAATTTTATTCGAGTCCTGAAATTTAGTACACGTCGTGTTTGCGAAAATTATTTGTTTCAGTTTAAAAAGAGTAGACTCGTTGAGGGATATATTCACAAATGTTAATAGTAGTAGACAGAGACTTTAACTATCATTGATCTTACATTACAGAGAACGTAAACGTTTAAACATTTATAAATAACTATAATATTTGTAAATAACCATGTCGATATTATTTACACATTATTGTTTATGCAATTCAAATTTTATTCAGTTACTGTAGTATTTATTAACGCAACAAAACTGGTTGGCTAAAGTGTTAAGAATCACCTTCTGGATACTGGTTAAAAAACTTCCCAGTAGTATTTGATTTATTGATTTTTAGTTTACAAAGTAATTTTACTACCTAGGCTCATTCTATCAAGGGCTCACGATACAGAAGGGGTTGCATTGATAATGAACAGGGGGTTGCGATCTCCAAGAGCATGTCACTTTAAATAAGCATTTAACGTAACATTAGCATAAACATTACGGACATATTTTAGTATCGTATTACTGTATAAGTGTTAAAAATACGAGTTTTTTTAAAGGTTATTCTTTTTGATCCCACCAACAACATTTATTTTTGAAGATTTTGTATTACAACATTTAATTTAACTGTAAATTGACGTTAACATATTTACATTATTTATTTTGTACAAAATTTAATTTGTTATTTACTTTGTTGAATTTCTTTGATTCTAGACCATTTAGCTTTATATTCCAAATATCCCCTCCAGTTCTCTACGTAAATTGTGAGTTTACTTCTCATTCCAAAGGCCCTTGTAAAAACAAAATTAAATTATATTTGTTGTATAATTAATATGTGTTAGGGGAAACCTTAAACTGTTTCACACTCAGCATTGCCTTAGCTTATTATGATCACATCTAAAACTTTAAAATAACAAAATTAAAAGATTGACTCAAAATTACCTGAACGAAGGCAAGCGCCAGGGCAACCACTGCCAGAGATCTGAGGGCGGCCATGTTGAGTTGAAGTGGGTTGATGATGTGTTGGGGAGGAGCCCAGGATGGCATATATATACCCGCACAATCGGCTGTTGACAGTCTGGCGGCGCGATAGGGCAGGCCCCGCCAAGGATGTTCGCGTCCGATCAAACGCTGATAACTCCGATGATCCATCTCGTAATCACTCCGCCGGATTGTGACAATACTCCTTTATTACTCACAGGTGTCGACTATTCCCAGACCGGTGATCGACAATATCGATTTCGTCGTATCAAGTAATCGTCGATTACTGAGGGTCAACTAATTGACATAAAGGAACTGGGTTTTATGAGAAGAAGTTGGTGTATCCAAATTTGAGTGATTTTAACAATATAACGCTTCCAAAACACATTTTTCTTAGGAAATTAAGTATTTTTTTCATGTTTTGAAATATATTTTTATATCCAAGGCTTTTTTGTAAAAATTTGTCTCCGTAATAATTCGGGGCAATTTATTAATTGCAGTCACAATTTTAGAAAATTCTATAAAAAGTATAACTAATAAAGCATAAGCTACTTAAGAAATGATTGGAAGTATAAGTGCAATGCAATTTTCAAATGTTTTAACAGTATTTTCTTTGTTTAGAGAGTGCAGACCTTGTACAAAAGGTTGTAGAATTAAGAGGTGGCCCGTGCTCTGCCTTTACCCGATGCTTCTCCCCCGAGACCAGAACTAACTTTCAAGGTCCGTCCCTCCTCAACGGATAATCCTAATTGATTATGAATTGTTCATTTTAAAGAGCAAAAGAACACCTAGCAATTTTAGTGAGCAGAATTTCAATATGACAAATAGTTCACCCATACAAAATCGTAAATACTGAATATTTTGGAATTATTTTGAATGGTTATTATTTTTGATACTGACATTTTCCTCACAGAAATAACTAGGAGTTTTTTTGCTCAAAAGTGAGCCATAAATCAACGATATTGAGGAGGGACGGACTTTGAAAGTAACATTGGCCTTAACGGGCGAATCAGGAAGAAACATCAAAAGTTTCGTGACTGGAGCTCGAAATAGTGAGGAAGTGATAATGAGATTTTAATTTTAATCAATTAAATTGTAGACTTACTTTCTTGTCACTACTTCACTTTATTAATTAACTCGGTCGTAAAATTAAAACTACATTACAAATGCAGGTTTTAATGAAGTCGTTGATCTGTTTTTCATGGGGATCGTGTCAGCTGGAGGTTTAGATTGTGGGCAACAAAGGAAGTTGACTGCAAAGTCTTTTAGCTTTCAGTATAACAATCTTCCCCCTCACTTTGCTTCTATTGGACCGTCTTTACTAATGAGCGATACAACTAATATTGGTGTTTGGTGTTTGTTTGTTACTAAATCACGCTCAAACCACTGGTAATGTACCGGGTGTCCCACGAAGAGGTTTAAACGTTTGATTTTATATTACGTGCCCATTCATGCACCGAACTTTTTTAAACTTTACACAGTTTACAAAGTAGGTTCTAAAAATAATCTGGAAAAATTTCAGCTCCCTAACCTTAATAGAAACAATACCCCCGTCGCAGCAAACCTGCATACTCAGCGAATTTCCAATGGAGATATAAATGTTTTAATACTACATAAAGCCACTTACCAAGTTTCATAAAAATATATTCACAAATAAGCGATATATATACAATTTTAATTATTCTCCATAAGAATAACATTGGGGCTGAGTACGCAGGTTTGCTGCAACAAGGAACACAAAAAATGGGTTTTTATGCTAATATCAATATAACTCAACTAGGTGAAGTCGTATACCAGTTTTTATTCATTTATGTTCATAATTAAGGGAGACAGAGCATTTAATTAATATCCATAAGAATAACATGGGGGCTGAGTACGCAGGTTTGCTGCTACGGGAGAATTATGCAAAAACAATTTTTGGAGCAAATATCAATAGACCTCAATGAGATGAAGCTGTATACCAAGTTCCGTCAGTATACGTTCATAAATAAGCGAGATAAAAAAATTTTCTTTTCCTCCATAAGAATAACATTAGACAACGTACTGTGTTTAGCACTTTCAATATCTCGGTAACCAATTGACGTAGAGGAATGATCAAAATACCAAATTGTGTGTTTTTTTAAGTTGAATCGAATGGTCAAAACTAAAATTTGACTTTTTTAAAAAATATATGTAAAAAATTCAAAAAACCCATTTTTGGGGTACAAAACCCCCCCAAAATACCCCTTCGGATAGGTCGATCTGTCTGGTTTTCGAACTTAAAGTCATAAATGCTGCTTTACATGTTTATACCAAATTTCGTCAAAATCGGATCATTTTTACGAGAGTTATCGTGCTCACGGACACATATATATATACAGTATCGAACGAATGGTGTTTTTGGGGTCTGGGGACCTCAAAACGAAAAGTTATCATGGTCCCGGGCCTAGGTCTTACCATGCCGACTACGGTAATAGCTTCTTCCCTATAGGGGAAATTCGCTAAAATGGCGGCATATTGAAAAACGATACTTTAAAAACATTAAAAAAGGTGTTTTTGGTTTTATAAAATATTTTTATTGTTACATTCTAGGGCAATATGACTTTTAAATAAAAGAACTAGAACATAGCCTAATGGAAAACCTTAAAGTCCAAAATTATTCAAACTGTAACCCATCCACAGCAACACACTGGTACCAGAAATGAATCAAGCAATCTTTCAACAAGATGGTGCTCCACCTCATTTTGCAAATCCAGTCAAGCAATTACTAAATGCCAACCTTCATGGCCGTTGGATTGGTCGTGGAAGTGATTTTTTAGATTGGCCACCCCGATCACCTGATTTAACTGTTTGTGCCTTTTTTTATGGGGTTATTTGAAGGAACAAGTTTATACCCATAGCTTCATTAATGATGAGGAACTAAAACGATCAATAGAAGAGGAACTTCTCCGGATACCGCGGAGTTTCTTTGTAAGAGCTTACGAATCATTTGTTACGCGCTGTTATCAGTGTGTTGCTGTGGATGGGTTACAGTTTGAATAATTTTGGACTTTAAGGTTTTCCATTAGGCTATGTTCTAGTTCTTTTATTTAAAAGTCATATTGCCCTAGAATGTAACAATAACAATATGTTATAAAACCAAAAACACCTTTTTTAATGTTTTTAAAGTATCGTTTTTCAATATGCCGCCATTTTGTTTCTATTAAGGTTAGGGAGCTGAAATTTTTCCAGATTATTTTTAGAACCTACTTTGTAAACTGTGTAAAGTTTAAAAAAGTTCGGTGCATGAATGGGCACGTAATATAAAATCAAACGTTTAAACCTCTTCGTGGGACACCCGGTATATACAAACATACAGGCACAGTAATAACATTGAGTACACTTTACATTCAGTGGTCATCTAACTCCATGACCCACTAGTGGGTAGCGCAAGGACAGTATGGGGTCGCGACAGAAGGAAGTCATAATAATAAGGGTTCATGCAAATGCGGTCTGACATGACAACCCATCGAACATCCATCAAACAGCAGTTCGTAAAGTGCATGGTAAGCGGTCTCCTGGTTGATCATAGGCAAAATTAAATTTAAATTAAGTAATTACCTAATTAAATAATTGAACTCCGTTCTCAGTTCCCCGCTCGGGATCGCTCCAGTTATTAATATAACTCAATGTCCCTTCAAGTATTTTTTATAGTATACTATTTTGATTCATTTGGGATACATCCAATCTACATGTTATCTCTATCCAATTAGTCTATCATTCGTTTATGCTATAACATCTAAAAGTTGTGGATATCTTTTACAGCTGTAATGTTTTTAGCGAATTTCCCCTATAGGGAAGAAGCTATTACCGTAGTCTCATGGTAAGACTTAAGCCCGAGACCATGATAAATTTTCATTTTGAGGTCCCCAGATACCAAAAACACCATTCGTTCAAATTTGTATATATGTATAAATAAATATATATATATATATATATATATTAAAAATTAATAAAATAAAAACTGAGTACCCTTGTTTATGAGTTTTATATTTAAACCAAAATGTTTCGGCATCTAAGGCCATTTTCAAGGTATACTAAATTCACAAGTACCCGTTACAAATCCAATTTTTAATAAAATATGGGAAATGAGATAAGAACATAAATAGATAGAAGAGACATTCAAGAAACTCCCAACCATGCCATGATTATTTATACACATGTTTTTTATTTAATTTAATTTTACTCTGATTTTATTTGTTTACATTTTACTATTATTTCTTTTATTATATAACTTAAACCAAACTATGTGAAATTTATCAACCTTGAAAATGGCCTTAGATGCCGAAACATGTTGGTTTAAATATAAAACTCATAAACAAGGGTACTCAGTTTTTATTTTAATTTTATTAATTTTTAATATACGAGTAATAGTAGCCCTTACCAGTGAATCGAATACAAATTTCACATTTTATATATATATAAGCACAATAACTCTCGTAAAAAAGGTCCGATCTTAATTAAATTTGGTTGTGTAAAGCACCATTTATTTGAACGAGTTCGAAAATCAGACGAATCACATCATCCAAAGGGGGGTTTTGGGGGGTTTTGTACCCCAAAAATGTGTTTTTTGGGGTTTCCACATGTAATTTTTATTTAAATAAAATTTAAATTTTTACCATTTAATCCAGCATAAAAACAAACAATTTGGTATTTTGATAATTGCTCTACGTTCATTGGTTCCTGAGATATTGAAAGTGCTAAACACAGTACGTTGTCTAATGTTATTCTTATGGAGAAAAAGAAAAATTGTATATCTCGCTTATTTATGAACATAAACCGAGAAAATTTGGTATATGGCTTCATCTGATTGGAGTTTATCGTTGTTTGCACAAAATACAAAATTTTCACGTATGGTTCCCGTAGCAACAAACCTAGGTAATCGGTTCCCATGTTATTCTTATGGAGAATAATTAAAATATGATATATCGCTTACTTATAAATGTGTATGAATGAAACTTGGTATGTGACTTTAATTAGATGAGTTCTAATGATATTTGCATAAAAACCCATTATTTTGTGTTCCTTGTTGCAGCAAATCTGTGTACTCATCCCCAATGTTATTCTTATGGAGAATAATTAATATTTTAAATATCGCTTGTTTGCGAATATATTTCTTATGAATCCTCTTAAGTGTTTTAATGTGTTATGTTATATATTCATTGGAAATTCTCTGAGTATGCAGGTTTGCTGCGGCGGGGGTATTTTTTTTGTTTTGATTTTAAACTCAATGAGGCCAATGTTAACATTTCAAATATTCAAAGTAAATTATTAGAGGTTTTCAAACTGAAAATTGTATCTTTTGCAATCTTCACGGGAGTTTAAATGTCCACAACGTATTATTTTTTATTTTGTCAAGTGTTTTTTAATGGACTCGATAGAACGCCGCTTCTTAACACATCTCGAGCGACCATCTCGCACCTAACTGTAGTATTCAAATGCACCACCTTTATGTGTTTATACATTAAAGTTTATATATTGTTAAAGTTATACTGGAAAAGTTTGTTATGATGCATGAGGTGTTAATACAAATACAACTAACAAATTGAATATGTTCCGTAGGAGGACATACTCATAATTTTATGAGCAATGCTCTTGATACAACGTTTTTTATTGTAGTTGTTTATGGGTGCGCCTTACCTGCCTTCCGCACGCTAAAAAAGGGGTTTGCATCTCCCACATTGTAGGCTCAATTGTTAACCAATTACAAATAATTTGTTGTTATTTCATTCACTAAGTGTTCATCTATGTATCATACGATTTAAAAATCGTGATTTTAATTCAAAATAAGTGGTAGGCCATTAGTGAAGTTTTCAAATTAAGCGTTTTTCTAAAGCTTTCTAACGTAAGGAGAAAAATTATTTTGGATAAAGGAACTGTACAGTACCTAGATTGGAATCCGAAAAGTGTGAAACTGCAAATTGTTTGGTAGAAATCTGTAAAATATCAGTGCGATTGTGAGGAGAACAAAAAGGTCTTCCGGTTTAAATATGCATGGCCCTGCTTGGTGGCGGCGCGGCGCTAAACAACATTGTGCGAATCAATCAATCTGGGGTAGGGCTACCCTTAAGATTAAAAAATCGAAAATGTAACTTCTAATACTTTGTTGGTAGGGACAACCTGTTACGTGGGTTTTCCTGTACCCAAGCAAAGCTTTAATACCTTCAAATATTAAGCTGTCCTCGTCTTTTTAGGTTTAAAAAGAATTATATGTAAAAAGAGTTATATGTAACCCATTTTTGGGGTACAAACCCCCCCCCCCAAAACCCCCCTAAAAATAGAGCGACCTGTCTGGTTCTCGAACTCATGAAAATAGATGCTGCCTTACACGTTTATACCAAATTTCATCAAGATCAGACAATTTTTACGAAAATTATCGTGCCTACGGTCTCATATATATATATGAATTTGAACGAATGGTGTTTTTGGCATCTGGGGGCCTCAAAACGAAAAGTTATCATGGTCCCGGGTCTAGGACTTACCATGCCACCTACGGTAATAGCTTCTTCCCTATAGGGGAAATTCGCTAAAAGCACCAGACCTTCTGGTGATCTTATGCCATATCTCAAATCGTAATAATATTTGTTCAAGACGAACATCCTACAGTTTACTCCACGAACGGGGGGTTTGGACGAAGAATAAGCAGATTCAAATTTGAGTGTGTCCGTGTGTTCCAGTATAGTGTTTATTAGTGAATTTCCTATGGAAAGTGAACTATTAGCATGACCCGCACGGTGAAACTTAAGCCCGGGACCACCATAGAAGTTCCTAACGTGACCCCCCCAACACGTTTTGGGGGGTCGTTCAAAATGTTATATATTTGTTTGCACTCTATTGGTCGCATTTTTTGTCCGATTTACTTCAAATTTGGTAGGGACGTTCCTTTCTATAATCAGTTGGACAAGTTCGTTGGGCAAAAGAATCGATAAAACTTTAAACCCCTTTTTTGGGGATTAACCTTTTAAATTTCGAGATTTTGGGCTCAAAAAGGGTCAGAAAAGCCCCGGATGTAAAATTAATGCATGTAAAAATATGGGAATTAGTGAGGCGAACGTTTTTTTTTAAGCCCTCTATCGTCATTCTAGCATAAATATATACCGAGTAATTAAAGAAAGTGTATATCGGCTAAACATAGTACGTTGTCTTATGGGGTTTTTACATTAGAAAAGCATGTTGTTCATGTGTTGGTGTATTTGTTTCATCCCCAGCAATTTCGCGCCTACTTTTAAGCCTGACTGGACCTTCTGCTAACCTTATAATGCGCAAAATTGTATTCCTAACATTGCAGGTAAATTAAACCAGGCACATCAAAACAGCTAACAAATCAGTGTTTTCAGATTTCAATAAAATTGGCATAGAAGTATGTTTGTACATTGGTTGTTATTTTACTTAAATAAAATAAAATGAATAATCTAATTAATTAATTATAATTATATTAATTAAACAAAATAACAACTAGTTTGTCATTATCAATCCGTGCTACAAACCGCACATAATTTGTACATTGGGTTTGAGTTTTAAAAGTTTTTTATGTGGAAATTCACTTCCCTCACGTCAGCGTGTTGCGTGCGAACTCGTCATTACTTATTTTTCTTTGAATCAGGTTGTTAAACTTGCATTTTTCCCACGTTCGACGTTCGTATTAAATCTCCACGTGTTATAGTTTAAGAGGTGCTATAGTTTTTTTATAGGAAAGTCTCGTTAAAAAATACACTGACCAGTACGCACGCATGATTTATTTACAAATGGACTGCCATTGGAAGAACCACAAAATGATCCTTTGGAAAGCAATAGTTATTTATATATTAATAGCTGGTCCGACAGTCACTGTCCTATCCTAATGTCATTGAATTTTTTGATGTCAAAAAGCTCATTCATTTTCTAGATGAGCTCGTTCGCTTCCCTCACTCGCCTCCAAGATTTTTAAATAGAGCTTACTTCGGCATCGAAAAAAAAGATTTTGAGTTGCCATTCAAGTAGATTTGTTTTTCCATAATGAACATATGTTTATGCCTTTCAATTATTTTTAGATATAATTTTTATAACAGCTGTTTGGTGTAACTAACTAACATACTAACCCGACTTGGTTTTATGTATTTAGATGAGCGTGAAATAAGTGTTTCTCGAGAAAGACACTTGACACTCGAATTACATAGACAACATTTCCTAGAACTGCAATTTTGGATACCACACAACAAAAAATTGTCATCCACTTGTTTTTAATTCACGAGATAGCGGTTATAAACGCCGAGTCAGTTAGTTTAGTCCAAAGCAAAAATCAATCAGCTGTTTATTAGCTGTCAGCGAGCGAAACATTTATTTTTTGCTCGCTAAAGATAAAACAGCTGTTTTACGATGTGTTTTTAGATCGTAAAGAAGCACTTTAGGCGCGGATGTAGGAAAAGGAAATTTTTAGCCGAGGGCTAACAACCAACTGCGTCTGAGTGTATACAAACGCAAATTCAAATGTTTCGACGTTTCGCTGGATTGTTATCTAGCTTAACAAGACACTTAGTAGATAACGTGTGTGTGACAAACAATCGTGGTTTACACCTGTAATCATGCTCATCTTTGTTTAAAACTCAAGCATGAACAAAGCGTCTTTGTTTAGAGAAGTACCACATCGAGGAAAGGAGCGAGTTAATTCTTATCTCCGTAAGAACAAGGCCAACAAATCTTTTAGTTTACATTAAATCCGAAATGAAGTTGAAACACTTTTAAACATTTTCTGACATCTAATATTTGTCTTTGCCAAAATAAATAATTACCGAGTGAGTATTAAAACGTGTTGGTATTTTTAAGTCCCTACGTAACAGATATTATGTCGTTCGGAAATACATAACTAATTGTCAATGGACGGTAGAAGGGATCATTTTTTCCTCTTGACCCATCAATAGCCTTCAAGGAATCTTCATACGTTACCTCATCTTACTGATTTACTGGTAAACACACTATGGTTTATGCATATTGCATATACGAATCGACGTAGAATTGGACCAGAACAACAAATATGACCAGATTGATGCATTCCCTATACAAAGTTTTTTTGTATCTAACCAATACGATCTTAATTATTCTAAGTTATCGGTAATATAAGGTTTTTTAGTAACAACAACGGTTCAGGTATAGGATCAATTTTTATTAACAATTTCCTCAAAATTTAAAGCATTTTTATACATTCAAATTGTTCAGTCTTAGAAAAATGTAACAACAGCTCTTTTTTGGTTTAAGCGCAGGCGCAGGCGCAGGCAGAGGGAGCGGGGGCGGGAGCGGGGTAGTAGGAAGCGGGGGCGGGGGCGGGGTAGTAGGGAGCGGGGGCGGGGTAGCCAGCAGCGTAGGCGGGGATGGCGTCGTAAGCGGCACCAGCGTAGTAGGGGTAGGCCCCGGCGTAGGCTCCGGGGTAGGCGTCGACAGCAATGGGGGAGTCAGTGACGGGCTTGAGGCACTTGTAGGGAGGCAGCTGGACGCAGGTCTTCTTGACCTCGGGCTTGAGGACGGTCTTGGTGCCGACCTTGCAGACGGATCCCTGGTAGTCCTGGCAGACGGTCTGGGTCAAAGGGGTCTCGATCACCTTGTTCTGGGTGCACAGCTGTTTGGCGCAGGCGACCTTGGCGGCGGTGGTGGTCAGGACGTTTTCCTGGGTCTTGACGGTCCTCTTGCACAGAGGGGCGCTGGTGCAGGTGGTCTCGATGATGGGGATCTGGATGATGTACTCGCTGGTGGTGCAGGTCTTCTTGCACAGGGGTTGTTGTTGGACCTCCACGTCGGTGGTAGGCACCTTGATGACGGTGGTCTGGGTCTCACAAACGGGGGCGGTCTCGTAGGCACAGGGGATCACCTTCTTGTCGACTCCGGCGGGCTGCTGGCAGCACTTCTTGGTGTAGATGGGCACGGAGTAGGAGTAGGGCACGGTCACGGGCTTCTGGACCACGTACTTCTTCTCGACGACGGGTCCGGGGCAGCAGCCTTCCTCGAATGCGGGCTTGGGAGGGTCGCAGACAGGAAGGGGTGGCAGGGGGCAGCCGCAGGAAGCGGGGTAGTAGGCATGGGCGGCCTGGAAAACCACAGTATGATCAGTATTTAAAAATATACCGTTATAATCCAAATCTTTTGTATGAAATATGATTGTAGTATACGTTTGAAACTCTCACTATCTTAAGATGTTGTCGAAAGACCAGAGTTCTATTAAACTGTTAAACTATATCTCCTAGTTCATGAGCTTTGTTCAAAAATCATTTTTATGCTCAGCAGAAATAGTTCAATTTGTTGAAAGTTAGTGTCACCTAATGCAGATAATAGTAATCAATAAAATTACTCATTCGAGTCAGGTTTTATTGAGAAAAATATAAGATTAATAGGTAGTTTTTCATTTGTTTGTTTTGTTTATTCTGTTAAAACTGATACAATTCTTCCGCGGTTTCTTATTTGGGAAATCAAACCATTCTCTACAACAGAGATTTACAGGTTTTTTACACTTATAAAGCAATCTCAAATAATAACTCAAAATAACGACTTATTTCAAATATAGAATTTAAAAAACAACAAAACCAAAAAAGTCTTGATAACATTTGTAGTTTACAAACTATAGAGACTGTTTAGATTTAACATTCTATCTGTGAATTAGTTATAATTATTTGATCACTCACTTTATGATTCAAATTGCATTAGCTTTACTTATAATTACAACAGGATTCTTAATTTCTTAAACATACCTAAATATTTTCCAGGCTGTTTAACCCGACCGCAGCTGCGCGTTCTCAAACTCTTCAAAACACTTATTCCTTGAAAGTCAAATAACTGAATGAAATAATCCTCTATTAAAAAAATTGCAAAACTTTGTCCAGTCCGTCAGACTGTTCACGGGGCCGATTTTAATGATTCTTTTGTTAACTGATAGATAATTATGTCTAGATATGTCATCACCAATCCAAAGTAACTAACTAACTAACTTCAATGGGCTTTGCCCCAGTGGCTCTTATAGTTCCCATGTTAATCTTATGGAGGAGGTTCGTTTACATCAGATGATTACTTAAAACATGTGTTTATTAACCAAGACAGTTCATTTGGTCCACCAAAGAATAATGCAGCACATAATACAAATACTTTACTTAAGGGTATTTATATAGTTAAGAATTACAGTTATTACTGATATGTTGAGAAAATTTGCTTCATGAGCTAAGAAGGCTTGCTATGTGTATTTAACAAGGAACATGTTATGTTTTGAGGTTTTGCTATTAAATTTAAGGCTCTTTCAACAATTTCTAACCGATTGACGTTTAAAGCTTTTTTGATGCTTAAAAAAACATGCATGATCATCTAATTCATTACGTTCCTTAATGAACCTTTCTACAAAATTGTCTTTTCTTTTAAGCGCCTAATATGTTTCTGGATTCTCTCTGAAAACTTGATCAAATATTTTCCTATATAAACCTTTGGGGTTACTCGATGTGGGGTTTCCGTATATGTATTTATACGTGTGCGTTTGTGAGTAGAAGTGTATTTTTATTTAGCTATTGATTTAAAACATGAACATATTTAGCACTCTGGAATGATTTCCTAAAGTTCTACATTGAACCCCAAAACGGGGGCAACTTTGACTGGATATTACAAAACGAGTGTCAAAGCCAAAATCGCAGGGACTTTATTGGTTTAAAAAAGTTTGGGGTAGCTTTAATAAGTTTTGTTGTTATATTTTTTCAAATTATTAGTTTGATCTATAGGTATCATTTTCACAAAGTTAAAGCCATTAGTGCTTAGCGCTTTAATTAAAAAAAATAAAGTAACTCTTCATCACACTTTACCATTAGCTCACACAATGAGAAAAATCATAATTTTGATAAATTTGTTTAAGAAATTTCTCCCGAAGGGAATAAGCTATTACCGTAGTCGGGTACATATAGCTAAGACCTAATTAGGACCTAATTAGAACGATGATAACTTTGCGTTTTGAGGTCTCAAGAAGTCAACACCACTCGTTAAAATTGTTATATATATATTTTATCGTGAATAGTGTAATGGGATGAGCTTACAAAAGACATTATGACGAAAGCATGGATTTTCTTAAAGACACAGCGTGGCTAGGAATGAATACTCAGTTAGTCAGCATTGGGATAGAAATCCTAAGAATATTATTCTTGAACTACGTGTATATACGTATGAACAATTAGTGATTATTTTATTTTAAAACAACCATCATAATATGGTCATAGATTATCTCCCAATAACTGTTTTAAGCAGATAAACTGGCCACATAACACAGCTGTTAAACTAAATAAAAACCCTGCTGCTGAACTCTAGAGGGAAAATATTCGGTCTAACGAGTTCAAGGATAAGGAGAACATTACCTTTATTTATAGTTAAAACTGGTTAGTGTTTTAAGTGCTAAAATTATAAATCTTTTCCCTAAATATTTATATAACTTTTGAAATAATTACCGCCAGTAAAAAGTATTTTTAGATTTTACCATAAAAAATGCATTATTTTAACTTGATTAGCTTTATACATAAACTTAAGGTGCAGAGTAGCACGGGTTCTCTGGTAATCCTCTAAAATTCAAACGTTTAATTGATTTCTTAGAGAGTAAAATTGAATCACAACAGTACATATACATTTAAAAATATATATTCTTGGTATCACAGTACATATCCAAGAGTTTTAGATTCAATTATTTGAATATTCGGATCAAACAGCAGTCAGTAGAATATTCGGATGACAGCGCAGCAGGCAGTCATGCATGGTGTTTTCAGAAGATAAACATTTGAGAATAACTCAAGTTTCTCCACATCATTTTTCAAAATTTTTAAACTTTACGAAACTGAGTTTGTTTTACTTCCCTGTACTTCTCTGTACTTAGTTGGGTACTAAATAAATGTTTACCGTTATGAATGTAGTTTGTCCATAGTTTGACATAATTTTGAAGCGTAAATGTCACATGCTCATATAAATGACTTATTTAAGAGAAACAAATCAATAATATATTGGAAGAAAGAGTAACTTTTTCAAACAAAACACCTGTAACCTTAAATGTTTTGTTAAAGTGTGATTTCTTTTATTCCAAGTGACTCTAACAGATTGTCGGCATTATTAGTGAATTTCCTTTGGAAAGTGAACTATTAGCATGACCCGCACGGTGAAACTTAAGCCCGGGACCACCATAGAAGTTCCGAACGTGACCCCCTGAACACGTTTTGGGGGCTCGTTCAAAATTTTATATATATATATATATATATATATATATATATATATATATATATGTGTGTGTGTGTGTGTTTGCACTCTAGCGGTCACATTTTTTGTCCAATTTACTGCAAATTTGGTAGGGACATTCCTTTCTGTAATCAGTTGGACAAGTTCGTTGGGCAAAACAATCGGAAAACTCTAAACCCCTTTTTTGTGGATTCATCTTTCAAATTTTGAGTTTTTGGGCCCAAAAAGGGTCAGAAATGCCCCGTATGTAAAATTAATGCATGTAAAAAGATGGGAATTAGTGAGGAAAAAGTTGTAAGCCCTCTCTCGTCATTCTAGCAAACATATTTACTGATTTATTAAAGAAAATGTGTATCAACTATACACAGTACGTTGTCTTATGGGGATTTTACACTAGAAAAGCCTGTTATTCCTTTGTTAGAGTACTTTTATCATCCCCAGCAACCTCACGCCCACTTTCAAGCCTGTCTGGACCTTCTCCTAACATTATAATGCACACCATTGTATTCCCAGCTTTGCAGGTAAATGAAACCAGGAGCATCAGAACAGCCAAAAAATCACTGTTTTCAGATTTCAATATAAATTTGAATAAATGTATGTTATTTGGAGTTTTAAAAGTTGTTATTTGGAAATTCGCTTCCCTCACGTCAGCGTGCTGCGTGCGAACTCGTTTTGTATTTGGATGCGAGATGCGAGATGCGAGGCAACCGGTGTGGGAGTGCGGCGGCAATATTTGCTGTTTCTGCTGAATCCAAGGTTAGTAGGTCACTAAAAGAATGCTTTCTGTGCAGGAAACCGTATGTTGACCGATGTTACAAAACACTTTGACTAAACATTATTGTTCGTAATCCATAAACTTCGATATAACTTTAAAAACTACTAGTAAAACACCAATCGTTAAACGAACAACTGAAATTAAAACCAAGATTACATTTTCTATGACTTAACTCCACGAAGTAAATTCTGAAATGAAGGTCCAAAAATTTTTAAGTGCCAACGACTCAAAATTTAGAATAGGAAGTTCGCTTCCTCAATGAACACTGATGTTTCCCGGATTACCCAAAACCAAAAAGGGGCGGGCTTACCTGCACCGCGACAGCGACGAAGAGAGCCACGATTCCGCTGGAGACCATTTTGGACTGTGGGGAGAGAATGTGTCTTTTCCCATTAAAAAGAGGGTATTTATAAGGGCATGAGTGAACTCACGGCCTCCCTGATGCCCGAGATAGAGCAGGGCCGGACCAAGGTCGGATTCCTTGCGGCGCCGGCGGCCATTCATCTTTCCCGCAATTGTCTTCGTGACTACCAATTTTTTACGCATTTCCTTAACTATTTCCCAAGATTTAGGATTTTTCAGTTGGGGAAGATAGGTTCAAGGCTATTCATCTTTGATGCTCCCTGCCGATCAAAAAAGATCTCTTTATTCTAAAATTCAACCCTTTTACAAATTTGACTGCAAAAGAGTTTTCTTTTTTTCTGCGCTTCACCAGCCTCCGTGCTGCATAATGGGCGTATGACCAGTGGCGATTGGAACATGACTAGGCAGGGGTGGTAAGCGACGTGACCGATAAGAGGCAATTATCAGCTGCTCCCGTATCTGAAGGTAAACAGATGGATGACATTGGATCCTCAATATTGAATATTAACGTGCCTGATGAGGAAATTGAGGGAATACTGTTATCTACAATGTGGGGTGACGATATTTGAGTTCAACACAATCTCATATATATATATATATATATATATATATATATATATATATATATATATATATATTAATATTCAACTAACGCGGGGCTAGAATGTGGAATGAGGTGGCCTGTACGAGATGACTTAGTTGTAGGGGTGCATTTGTCTTTGAGGATATCATGGTTTACTTATTATGTGTTTTATGTGACTGGATCTCACCCTACGTCTTTTAACTGATTTTGTTGTGTTCGGTGTTATTGGATAGACCTTAGCCTGAAGTTGTTTCCGAAATAATTTCAAAAACATATCATGTAAGAAAAGCGCCCAAGGAATTAATTTTCCCGAAGAGTTTGTACTTTGTTCATAAATTTAACATTACAAATGACTAGATGTTACCCGCAGGCTTCGTTCCCCCGAATTTGTACTAAAAACTATGACAGTTATGTGTGCTGCATTCTGTGGTTAGCCCGTGGAACTACTACGAATTAAGATCAGCTGTTTATATTTTCATCAGCTTAAACAAATATAAACATACCCCCGTAGTAGCAAACCTGCGTTCTAAGCGAATTTCCAATGCATTTATATATATATATATATATATATATATATATATATATATATATATATATATATAATATATTAGTACCACGTAAAGCCAATATACAATCATAAATAAACGATTTATGACATTTTAGTTACTCTCCATAAGAATAACATGGTGGTTGAGAATGCAGGTTTGCTGAAACAAGGAACACAAAAAATGGGTTTTCATACAAATATGAATATAACCCAACTAAGTGGAGTCACATACCAAGTTTTATTGATTTATGTTCATAATTAAGAGAGACATAATATTTTAATTTTTCTCCATAAGAATAACATAGGGGCTGAGTACGTAGGTTTGCTGCTACGAGAACCATCGGTAAACATTGTTTCTTGTGCTAATGACAATAGACCACAACCAAATGAAACCATATAGCAAGTTTGGTCAGTAAACGTTCTTAAATAAACGAGATATAAAATTATTCTTATTCTCCGTAAGAATACCATTGGACAACGTTCTTTGTTTAGTACTTTTAGGATCTCCGTAACCAATTGACGGAGAACAATGATCAAAACATCAAATTGTGTGTTTTTTAAGCTGAATCCAATGGTAAAAAGTAAAATTTGTCTTTTTCAAAGATTATATGTAAAAAAATATAAAAAAAACACTTTTGGAGTACAAACCCCCCCCCCAAAATACCCCTTTGGATAGATCGATCTGTCTGGTTTTCGAACTTAAAGTCATAAATGTTGCTTTACACGTGTGTACCAAATTTCATCATAATCGGGCAATTTTTACTAGAGTTATCGTGCTCACGGACGCACACATGCACACACACACACACACACACACACACACACACACACACACACACACACTACAGTTTTGAATATATATACAGTTTTGAATGATTGGTGTTTTTGGGGTCTTGGGACCTAAAAACGAAAAGTTATCATGGTTCCGGGCCTAGGTCTTACCATGCCGACTACGGTAATAGCTTCTTCCCTATAGGGGAAATTCACTAAAATTAATGAAAATAATAAATACATGGGAACTTTGAACCTCCATGGGGCAAAGCCCTATAGGATTTTCGAAACTTAAATATGCCTATTTGTTACTCAGGGCTACCAAGTACCTTTTCTGCCAAATTTCAGCTTAATCAGTCCAGTGGTAAGAGCGTGATTGAGCCACAAATATCTAAACAAATATACAAACTTACAATCTTTCACATTTATATTAGTGGGATTTATATTGAATTACATTATTAAAACATTGATGCATTAGAAAGGATTTAAAGTAAGAACAAATGATAAAAGTGTAACAAGAATTTAAGAAAAAACAACAACATTGAATTAATAAAACAATCTTGTATATTATTTATCTAGCCTGTTTTTCTGTTAGTTCGCGAGATCTTCCTTACTCCTTTATCAAATTCCATAATTTACTCCTCATTTTAAAGCGTATCGTGCCGGCTATTGACAAAAACTAGACCCACGGTCTGAAAATGTACCGCTTCTCGGAAATTTGAATAATATGAAAGATAAATAAAGGGAATAGTTTGCTAATAATTTTGACAGGAGCGAAAATGGAAACAATAGAACATCTGATCAGCTGACAAGATTTGGTTCGCAGTGCGGAATTCTGCGGGTGACTAGTTCTTAGAATTTTGTGTTCCGAGATTCAGTGGTTTTATAGCCCAAAGATTTACTTTGCCTATTGTAAAAATAATGGGGACGAAGAATGAGGTAATATTTCACAAGACACAAGGTTTTGACTCTGGATAGAGATGGAAAAAGGCTATATGACAACTAAGATAATACAGATATGCAGTTAGATATAAGGCCATTACATTAATAACTAGGTGTACGCTCATTCTTCCCGTAAGATGAACGAAGATTTAATTTTTAAAGATATATTTGAATAGACATGACATGTTAAGTATTTAGCTTTGTTAATATACACCTTTTTTAGCCAAACACCTTTACAATAGGTCAAAAAATATCTAGACCATATGCAATATATCTAAATAATTATAATTTGTTTATATTGCAATCTAATAGAGAAAGATCACAAATGTGTGAATGTGTAATACCAATGATTACAACAGTGTACTTGTATTTCAAAATTCCTAGAGAAAATTTGTATTAAAAAAACTAAAGAGCTTTGCAAAGGTTCGCAAGCATACGTTAACGTGTCTACTAAAATATGTTACAGCTTTAAGAGATACTTAAGAGAGGCCGAAGTACCAGCTATTATAATAATCATTCTAATATTATAAAGCGGAAAGTTTGTGATTTTTGGTTGTTTATTAGTTTGTGGCTCAATCACGCTCCAACTACTGAACCGACTGAGCTGAAATTTGGTAGGAAGATGGCTAATATCCTAAAGTACCATATAGGCCTATTCACGTTTTAAAATTCCTTCAGGGTTTAGCCCCAACGGTAAACTTCTCATGTTAATCTGATGGGCATAAACATTTACTGGATCAGATGCTATCTAAAACAGGTGTTTTAGATTTTAGATTTTGAGTTTAGTACCTGGGGGCCGAGCTTTGATTTGGGAAGGCCAGTTTGTTTGTTTAGATGACTTGGAATAATATTTCACCACTTTTCCCAACTGACTATCAGATTTTTATAGCTCATTTGCCTCTTTTCTGCATTTTTAAGGTCACTCCAAATGTTATTTATAGCTCAATGTCCCTTTGCTTTATTTCGTATATGACCACTCTATATATGCAATCTTCACTCAACAGTTTTAGTCACTGATCTCAGGTAACCACATGTTAACAATTTTATAAACAACACGAGTATTACTTTGACAGTTCCCAGGTTGATTATGAACAGCTGTTACATTTCTTTTGTTTTAATTTTAAACTTCATAAGCCCAATGTTAATTTTGTTAACCTTTTATTTTCGTTTTCTTACATTATTTCATTTTTTCTGCGGATGAGACCTGCCTAGAACTTATTCTTATACCAGAAATTAGTAATTTCTTTGGAGCCGTTTTTGAGATCAGAGTTGCACACAAGCAACCAACTCACCAAACAAACCTTACTCATATTACAGTATAGTTATAATGTGGTTTCCTAAAATCAGAGAATAAAACATTTGAATGAAGATTAAATATAGCGTGGTCATATCCAGAATGAATCAAAGGTACATTGAGCTATAATTACAACTGCTGTGACCTCAAACATGCTCCTTAGTGTGGGACATAGTGACAAACTACTCCAAGTCATTTAAACAAACTAATTGACCTTCCCCTAGCAAAACTCGGCCCCCAAGAACTACTTAAACTAAATGAGTGTAACTTAGAGAGTTCGCTGCTTTACTATAAACAGCTGTTATGATTCTTTTGTTTTTATTTGAATCTCCATAAGCCTAATGTTAATTTTTTAATTTTCCATAGTGGTTTATTACATTATTTGATTTTTTCTGGGGATGGGACATGTCTAGAACTTTTTTTATCCCAGATATTAGTATTTAAAACACAAGTAGTTGAAAGACACATTAGTTATTTTTTAAGGAAATCCTTAGAGCCGTTTTTGAGATCAGAGTTGCAAGCAATCAACCAAGCAAGCGAGCATGCAAACCTTACTCATATTAGAGTGTAGGATAGGATTGATTAAAAAAAGTCGGGGTAGGATTAACATAAAACAAATTAAATGACATTAGGGCCGAAGAACGTCTGTCGGACCAGCTAGTAGCACATAAACCGAACTCCTTGCATCAGTGCAAGCATCATCTTTTCTCCATAAATATAACATGGCAACTTTTAAAGTCACTGAGGTGGAGCTCTAAGGTCAGGGTTGAAAATTTACTACAAAAGACGTAAATAATGACATAGCAAATTTGCCGGTGGGGTTGAGGTATATGGTTGAGGGGGCGGCGTATAAAACGAGGGGACATCTTTCAGGAGATGCGGCTTTAATAAAACAAACACAACGAATAATAATACGTTAAAATTATACGTCTGAAAGTGATGGAAAAGGCAGAGCCCTGAGGTAAGAACAAATATGTTTAATATTTTGGTACCCAACAAGTATTATATAGTTTTGGAGCAGTTTTGAGGAGCGGCTTTCGAAATCTTTGGATATTTTATTTGGTGGTCTATATTAGGTCTCTAATAAAATTATAGCACCTGAATTTTTAGAAAAATTCGGATTCAGAAACTATAGGGCTTAAGAGGTTCCAAAATTCAGTTTTGTATCTTTCGCAATACCATCAATTTTAAATAGTTTCGACAGGTTTCAAACAGTTTAAACTCATCGTCATAAAAAGCTCAAAAAGCTGATAAAATTAGTAGTCCAATCCGCACATGGCTAAATTAGTATTTCACTAGTAGGCTATTCGGCTAATAGTTGTGGAGAAAATTTATATTTTTTATACAGCACATTGTCCGATGTTATTCTTATAAGAATTTAAAAAAAAAACATATCTCTCTTATATACTGATTAGCCTAATTAGCGAATTTCCCCTATAGGGAAGAAGCTATTACCGTAGTCGGCATGGTAAGACCTAGGCCCGGGACCATGATAACTTTTCGTTTTGAGGTCCCCAGACCCCAAAAACACCATTCGTTCGAAACTGTATATATATATATATATATATATATATATATATGTGTGTGTGTGTGTGTGTCCGTGAGCACGATAACATATATTGTTTTTGTGGAGTATTAAGTTTTTGCTGAAGTGATTTAATGGAAACCCTAGTCAATTTTCTCGAGTGACATTAGACATGAAAACTGATAAAACATTTCCCTCAGGATTTCATGCTTGCAAAACTAAACCTTTAATTACTTCTCTATTTGGCGTCGATGAATAACTACTTAACACAATTCTAAAATTATATTCTATACCATGACATAATTACAAAATAGCGTCTTGATCAAATTTATTTCACAACGCTAAAACCCGCTGGCAAATTTTAACATGTACATGTTATACATGTTACATGTAATAGTTTTAATTTTTAATTCAAAATGCGTCAACCAAAGTGATCAATTCTAGTTTTGTAACTATAAAGTTTGAACATTTTTAAAATTTTTAAACTACATTGTATGACAACTATCATTATCGTCTGTTTAAAAAATATTACACATAAAATGTAACATAAACAATTTAACTGACTTTTGTCATTGCCATTATCAAAACCTTTATAACTCCAGGAACAGAATAGTGTGTAGTCTTATCCTTTGTATATGTTCATGTATATTTTGCGAGAATTATCAAAGTACTGCCATAAAAATATGCTACTGATAGCATATTATGGTTTAATATATCCATATTTGTCGTACGGTATTACTCTTTGGGATAGCTGTAACGGCAAGGAATTTAAAATACTTTTTACCCTCCAAAAAAAATATACGAATAATTGGCAATTTCATATTCAGAGAGACTTGCAAAAACACTTTTAGGGATTTTGAAATTTTAACCCTGCCATGTCTTTACATATTTCAAATTATATTATATTCCAAATTTAAATGTGAACAAATATTAGGAAAGGATTTTCATAATTATAATACTAGAAATTCTAATCTCTCACGGCCCCAGTAACATCAACTAATTTTTTTTAAATCTTCCTTCGTAGTAGCAGGTGTTACCTTTTTAAATAAATTACCAACATTTATAAATTTTGAAAGCAACTCAAATAAATTTAGAAAAGAACTTAAACAATTTTTAATAGAAAATTCATTGTATCATGTGTCTGAATATACCAGTCTTGATTAATAATAATAAGTTTTAATAATTATAAGTATAAATAACCTGATTTAAATTAGAATTTATTGTTTACAAGGCTCTGACATTTATATTTTTGTTTGTGTTTTTGTTGTTATATTTTTGTTTACGGTATATATTTGTTCTTTTTTTAAATATTTATATTGTTTATTAATTTAACAGTTTTATTATTACTATGTAGTTAAAAAAATTCTATATATATTTTTTTAATTGATACACAGCATTTGCAGTTGTGATTTAAATAAAGTGATGATGATGATGATGATGAGTTTGGATTTAGTTGACATTAAAGGGGTTTAGAAAAGGATATACAAGAAGAATGGTTGTCATCCTGAAATAAAATAAAATAAGTAAAACTTTTAATTTTATTGTTCAATCTGGAAGTTGTTTTTAAAGCTGCTTGAAACTTGACAGTAGTTAATGTACGTAAAGTAGCCGTTCATCTAGTGTGGAAATAAGATGCACTTCATGGATTTGATTAGCACGTTAATAAGGGTGGACAAAAATAATACTTTACGACGATAATTTTAAAAACAGCTTCTTCTGTTCTGGTATAGAAACAGATGTTTATAAAAAAAAATTGTAATTGTAAAATAAGATAGTTGAAGAAACAGAATTCGATGCTATGATTGGTATCAGCTTATTTGATTAGGTTAAACTATAAAGCCGAAATATAAATAACTAAACTTCTTTAATATGACTTTTTGGTCGAACACGTAAAAATAGTATGAATTAACTAGTTTAATTTTGAAAAAACTCCGTACTCAAAAAGTAATTAAAGTTCCCGTAGTCAGCTTCTAAGTTTCATTAAAGTACAATACAAGAGAAGTTTATTGCTGCTGTTGTACAGATATGGTAAGTATGGTGGAACCAAATTATAGTTATTTTTTCACTTTTGAATTCGTTACTACGATGACAAAAACCCCATACAAGTTTGTCAGTAAGTTTGTGTCTTCGTTTTCGAGATCAGTTTGAGAAACTCTAGATATGGTGATTATTAGCAATAATAACAGTTAATCTTAAGCGATTTATCACCCTGATAACATGTAAGTTTCATTATTTTTCAGTTACAGTTTTAACAACTAAAAAAATCGTTATTGTATGAGATCAGTACTTTCGCACTGTCTCTGGGTTTAGGAAGAATTATACAGTATAACATTAATCATCGTAATCGGTTTTAACATTTATGTTTTATGTTTACAAATGTAAATGTGTCATAATTGTTTTTAATACGTTAGCACTGAAATAAATTCATGTGGGTGAGTTG
Source organism: Allygus modestus (assembly GCA_963675035.1). NCBI lineage: Eukaryota > Metazoa > Arthropoda > Insecta > Hemiptera > Cicadellidae > Allygus > Allygus modestus. The sequence goes on along the minus strand of OY776116.1, from coordinate 37,856,479 downwards.
GTATGTGTTTAAAGAAACCCAAGAGTAATTCCTATAGAAAAAATGTCCAAGCTGGATATTTTTACAAATTAAATTTAAAAATATCGGAATATACGAATATGTATAAGCACCCCAAAATATAATATATCATAGCATATAATTTACACTAATCCACGTACATTCTGTTTAACAATGCTTCATTGTTCATTTTGGACAGTTTAAAACATTAAAGTCAAGAGTCACTAAATATTTTGAGATTTTTCAATCGGATTTTGAAATAGGCACATCCACAAATATTATCTGCCACCGCAACACTCTCACAACAATGGCCTGTTGTGGCTGCTCCTATCAGGCTAAGTTATATTCCTTTTAACTGGGATATTTAATTAAGTAAATAAGAACATTTTTAATAACTAAACAGTATAAACTAAACTAAGTTTACTAAACACAACACTACGAAATATATTTACACTCCAGAATCAGATTATCTGACTGGGTGTAAGAGACCGGTGCAACTGATGGAAATCTATCGCCGTGTACTGTCCTTTGTCGATATTTATCGACTTGTATGTAAGTACAGTATAAATCTGAATATATTTTTTGAGTATGCTTTGTGAATTACTTTTGAGACGTAGTATTTACTGCACTATCTGCAACTATCATTTCATTTCAGTAAGTATTCTAGCTTAAAATATAATTTAAGCGTTTTTAAATGCGTGTGTTAAAATGTTAAATCTTTAGTACTAAAAATGAAGGTGTCTTCTTACATTAAGATTCTTACGTGTATCTTAATTTTTAAAAAATTTTCTAAAATCTCCTAAGTTAAAAAATATCTAAAAATCTCCTATAATCTAAAAAATTTAAAAAAGTATCTTACAGAGACGGTGGTTTTAGTTGATCTTATGAAGATCACTCATAAGATGATGGTCACTAAACGTAGGCTATGTTTATTAGCTGTGAAGTTCATTAATGTTATCACAAACAAATGTTGGTGCACTCAATGAAACGTATAAGCAAAGGACAGACATTGTTCCGGAGTAACCGAGATCGTCAATACTAGTTATAAAACAGATTAATCTCTTTCAAAACTTTCTCAAAATACCACATGTTTGTTCGCTCGACTTAAATCGTCGTTTGGTCAGTAAACGATTTATTCTAAGGTTAGTTTTCAATCAAACTGTTTACGAAATGGGTGGGTAAAATTTGTACATGAAGGAGTTAGGTAGGAAGAAGTAGGTTCGTTGTGTTAATCAAAAATAGAATTTACTAGAATCTCTCCTGGCCAACCCAACGTTTAATTGCTTAAAGTAAAACCTTGCAAGTCCTCCAGGAAAATAGCGCAAGGGTCACTCCTTGTTGATCCTCGTTGTTTGTCTTTGTTCCAATTAAGGATTCGCATTCGTACTCGGTGGACGTTGGGCGTTGGGCGTCAAACCTGTGTTTATCCTAGAATCAGGCGTGTTTGGTCAACAACGTCCGGTTATCACATAGATCGGCCTAGACGTGAGATTCCCGCCGGTGCGAATGATAAGAGCTACTATATATGATCCCAGGGGGCACTGAGGGTCACATTGAACCACCACATCCAGACAAGATGGTCCGTGCCGCAGTAGCTTTCGCTTTGGCCCTCCTCATACAGGTAGGTCCAGCAGACGACAATATACCGTACAACTTACAAAGAAGCTAAATATGTGTTAACTTTTCCCATAGGTATTAACACGATTGGGGCATTGAGAGTATCAATTCATTTACAAAATACAAATTGTATAGCTTCTATTTTGTGTACTGTGATAAGTAAAAGATTGTGAACAGATAAAAATAACAAGTAATACAAATATAAGTATGTAGGTAATTCACTCTTTGTTGTAGAGATTATTTGTTGATTTGTTTGCAGAGATTTTGTTTAGAATTTAGATTATTATATTTTGTTAAACATATAATGCTTTGATTTAGATTTGATTCGTTTTAATATGCGTAGTCAAATTTGTAACATTAACTTGAAGTAATAATTCCCACATACGCGAAATGCTTGTGCGTTGAAATAGTTTGCAAAGCTACACGAAACCAGGCAGGCTATTAAAATGCTAAATCTAATGCGATATCAGTCAATAGGAAAATGTATTAACTACTTAGTCGTTTTTTAACATAAAAAAATGTATATTCATATTTTCTAAATTACAAACTAAATTTCTTAAATACGCAGGGTAACGTATGTCAATTGGTTGGTCTGAAACGTTTATATTATAATTAATAATTTGTAAATTCCTTCCTTTCACGTTTTGATCATTTAGTTGCCTGTATCCAATGCACTTTAAACCGAGGGTAACAGGCTATTATATTATTATTTTCACTATAGTGGAAAAAATAAATTCCTCATCATTTATATATTTACATCTCTTTATTATCTGTTGGAAATTTCTGACAGTGATTGACAAATTGGAAAGAAAATCGAACTATTTTAATTACTAAAATTAATTTCCTGTCAAACTTCCTAGGATGTAAAACTAAACAAATCTTACAAAACTAAATATTACAATATTTATGTGTTGCAGGGTGCTTTCGCCGCACCTTCCTGTGGATGCGCCGGCCCCATCAGCCTCCCCCTCCCTAATCCCTACGCCGGGTACGCCTACCCCGACGCTGGAGCTGTTGCCTACGACGGTGTTTCCTCTGCTGCCCTCCCCGGTGCGTATGACGCCGGCGCTTACGCCCCCCTCGCCGGTGCCTACGCCCCCCTCGCCGGTGCCTACGCCCCCGGCCTGAACTACGCTGACGCTGGCCTCTACGCCCCCGCCCCCGTCTCCAGCACTCCCCTCACCCCCGTCGGCAGCCCCGCGGTTGTCGGTACCTCCGCCGGACCCGCTACCGCCTACACCACCGGCCCCGTCTGCAAGACCGCCACCTTCGATGTCCCCATCAAGTCCACCACTAGCGCTGTCGCCGGTCCCGTGGCTGTGTCCTCCGCCATCGTCGACGGCTACTGCAGCACCTCCTGCCCCGCCACCCGCGCCAAGTGTGGTGGTACCACCAAGAACGTCTCCTTCAAGACTCCCACCATCATCAACAAGGGCTCCCGCACCTACAGCAGCATCTCCGCCATCGGTAACGCCGTGACCACCCGCAGCACCAATGCCGGCACTCCCCTGGTCTCCACCAAGGTCTCCCCCGGCCCCTCATACCCAGCCAGCCCTGTCTACGGTCCCGGTGCCTACGCTCCCGGTGCCTACGCTCCCGGTGCCTACGCTCCCGGTGCCTACGCTCCCGGTGTCTACGCTCCCGGTGCCTACGCTCCTGACGCCTACGCTCTTGGAGCCACCCCTTACGCCGCCAACCTCGGTGCTGCTATCCTGCCCGCCGGTCCCGTGGGCTGCTCCGGAGTCTACCCCGCCCCCGCCCCCGCCCCCTCCAGCTGCGCTTGTGCTTGCGTCTAAGAGATTCAACAAGAATGTATGAATGAATCTAATCACTATTTTGTACAAATCAAAGCGTTCTCTGAAGTAAAAGTTTTCAGAAATAAAAGCCAAATTTTACTGCCAGACATAAGATTTTGAATTGAAAACCTACCCTTTTACTACCTCTTACCATGAAACTTGTACACACCACTTAACCTGCCTAAGTAGTACTGTTTCATAACGATGTTAGTACATCCGTATTTGGTTTATACGTTTGCCATTAGCATATGACTTAATTTAATCTGCAATGGGCTTGTTGCTCTGGCTGGCTTTTACTTGTGAAACCAGCCGACAACAGTTTTAGTGTCGAATTCATTGACACAGTCTACTCAAGAATACTTATAATCCGAAGAAAGAAACATGCCAAAAATTCAGTGGTACAGTATAGTGTTAGTAAGTTCAAACCCTATGATATTTTAAACCTAGTGACTTTTAGCTGCTCTAGAACCCAAACTTAATAAATAGATCAGCCAAAACCTCAACCATAGTAATACCTTTTTAGAAAACTATTACTTTTTTACGATTATAAAGTATAATCCTACTAATATTATAAATGTATTATTTGGATGTTTATTTGGATGTATGTATTTGGAGTTCCATCACGCATAAACTACTGGACCGATTAAGCTAAAATTTTGAATGAACATAGCTTACATATCAAATTAACATATAGACCTGATAATGTCTACATCCAAGCTTAGGGCTCCACCCCCCGGGTCCTGAAAGTTCCAATGCAAATCTTATGGAAGGATATAATTTATAAAATTACCAGCCGTAGTTGTTTTTCAGTTAGGTCAAATGAAATCAGATGGTAAAACCAAGGAGTTCTATTGGTATTACTGGAGGTAACACTGATGAACAAAACTGCGAGCCGTTCTTTCCAAATTTTGGTGAGGCAAAGAACTACTCGCTGAAATCGAACGAGTCGGCAAAGTGACTCAAAGAAACCTACTCCTGATTTTAACATTAATAAACTTGTATTTGTTTGTTTGCTCATAATTTATCATATTTCACGACAAGAGTAAATGCGTAAATCAAACGAAAAAATTAATTTCTTCCAACTCTTAACTACTTTTATTCCAGTGATTTGCATGAGTAGATTCACTTACGGGATTAAAACAACCAATCGGGATAGATTAAAGAACGAGAAATTTGCCTCACCAGTGTACCAACCTGACAAAATCACCGGCTCGCTTTTTCGACAAGAATAATGAAGCAGTGTTACCTCCAGTTATACAATAAATCTCCCTGGGTAAAACTAAACAAAGATTTGATAGTGCTGGTCAGGTTAGTATGTTTAATGTCTTTTAATTTGTCGCGAGCGAAGCCCGGGTAACAGCTAGTAGTTTATATATGGCAATATATGTTTGTTTTTAATTAAATAATACCAAATTAAATCCATTCAGTTACCAGTATTCACAGAAGATATACTTTAAACCCAAATTTTAATAAAATACAGTATACACGTTGCAGAACTAACTTATACACAGTGGCTTTGTGGTGGAGAATTCTTCCACAACTATCAGTGCAACATACAACGATGACACAAGTAAAGATCAACAAACAAAGTAAAAGGAAAATATGCTTTGTATGCTTAACTGCGTTGAGATATGTTAAAACACTTTTGAAAACTATACAGCCCCCCAAATAAATACAAATAATATGTTATTGTGACATTATAAGTTGCGTTGACACAAAATTCTTAAAGACAAAGTTTTAGCTTACAGCGTCGAAATAGACTTTTAATTTACTTTTAAGAGCTATTATATAAATTATAATAATGGGAGTAGTGTTACTTTAGGTGTAACTAGCCTTTGGGAAGTGAACTATTAGCATGACCCGCACGGTGAAACTTAAGCCCGGGACCACCATAGAAGTTCCTAACGTGACCCCCTGAACACGTTTTGGGGGGTCGTTCAAAATTGTATATATATATATATGTATATATATATATATAGACATATATATATATATATATGTGTGTGTGTGTGTGTGTGTGTGTGTGTTTGCACTCTAGCGGTCGCAATTTTTGTCCGATTTACTTCAAATTTGGTAGGGACGTTCCTTTCTGTAATCAGTTGGACAAGTTCGTTGGGCAAAACAATCGGAAAACTCTAAACACCTTTTTTGGGGATTAATCTTTCAAATTTCGAGTTTTTGGGTCCAAAAAGGATCATAAAAGCCCCAGATGTAAAATCAATGAATGTAAAAAGATGGGAATTAGAAAGCTGAAAGTTTTAAGCCCTCCCTCTTCATTCTAGTATAAATATTTACCGAGTTATTAAAGAAAATGTGTATCGATCAAACGCAGTACGTTGTCTTATGGGGGTTTTACATTAGAAAAGACTGTTATTCATTTGTTGGTGTACTTTTACCATCCCCAACAACCTCACGCCTACTTTAATGCCTGACTGGACCTTCTCCTAACCTTATAATGCGCAAAATTGTATTCCCAGCATTGCAGGTAAATAGAACCAGGAGCTTCAGAACAGCCAAAAAATCAATATTTTCAGATTTGAATAAAAATTGGAATAAAGGTATGTTTTTAACTGATTTTGAGTTTTATAGTTTTTTATGTGGAAATTCACTTTCCTCACGTCAGCGTGCTGCGTGCGAACTCGTTGAAACTTAGGACGTTCATGGGGCGTAGTCCGAGGGGATTTTAAGGAAGTGAATAGGCCTCTGTGTTGCATGGGTTCAAACCTTTGTGTAAAGTTTCAGCCCACTCGGTTCAGTAGTTTTTGCGTTCACCCGGAACATCAGACAGATAGACAGACAGACAGAAACCACCTATTCTTTATTATATTATAGATAGATAGATTAATGCCATATTCATGAGTATTTTTATTTATAATGTTTTTGTGATACTAGAGTTTTTTTTTGTAATGGAACAATTATTCACTACGGGATGTAATGAAATACGTCTTACACAACACTTAAACATATATTTTCACTTATACTTTATTCACATATCATACGGTAAACAATGGCACAAAGGCAATCGATTTTGACCAGTCATACTGGTCATCATATTTTTGCCTGATGATGACCGGTGTGACTGGTCGAAATTGATAGCCTTGTACCATCTTTTATATTAGCGAATTTCCCCTATAGAGAAGAAGCTATTACCGTAGTCGGCATGGTAAGACCTAGGCCCGGGACCATGATAAATTTTCGTTTTGAGGTCCCCAGACCCCAAAAACACCATTCGTTCGAAACTGTATATATTTATATATATATATAATTCTGTAGGTGAAATTTTTAAGTCAAAATTATGGTAGTTTAGCAAATTGCAGGATGATGGCTCAAATTAAAGGTCGCAATCCCAGACACTCGGGAAAAACAGCAGGATTTCTTAAAAGTTACGAGCAAAGGAGAAATAACGTAAAACATCCCCATAAGAAACGCATGGGGATTTAAAAATGTCTACATTTGTTTACATTAAAATATGTAATAATGTTCTAATGTATTTACCTCAAGATGAGGCAGAGTATTGGAGAAAGGTTACTGGCTTTGGCCCCTTCAAGCCACTAGTATATAATGTGGGTGTGATAACTATCGTAAAAAAACGTCCGATTTTGGCGAAATTTTGTACAAACGTGTAACGCAGCATTTATGACTTTAAGTTTGAAAACCAGACACATCGACCTATCCAAAGTGGTATTTTGGGGACATTTTGTACCCCAAAAATGGGTTTTTTGAAATTTTTACATGTAATATTTTAAAAAGTCAAATTGCATTTTTTAATATTGGATTCAGATTTAAAAAAACACACACACTTTGGTGTTTTGATCATTTCTCTACATCAATTAGTTACAGAGATACTGAAAGTGCTAAACACAAAACGTTGTCCAATGTTATTCTTATGGAGAATAAGACAAATCCTATATCTTGCTTATTTATGAACCTGTACTAACGAAACTTGGTATACGGCTTCATCTGGTTGTGGTATATTGTTAAATGCACAATAAAATAACTTTTACCGATCATCCCTGTAGCAGCAAACCTGCATACTCATCCCCCAAGTTATTCTTATGGAGAAAAATCAAAATGGTTAATATCGCTTATTTATGAATTTACATTGATTAAACTTAGCATCTGGCTTCACCTAGTCTGGTTATATTGATATTTGCATGAAAACCAATATTTTGAGTTCCTTGTTGCAGCAAACCTGCTTACTCAGTCCCATGTTATTCATGGAGAATAATTATAATGTTATATATCGCTTATTTATGAATGCATATTGATGTAACTTGGTATGTGGCTTCACCTATTTTAATTCTATTCATATTTGCACAAATAACAATTGTTTGTGTTCCTTGTTTCAGCAAACCTACGTACTCATCCCCAATGTTATTCTTATGGAGAATAATTAAAATTGTATACATCGCTTATTTGTGAATATATTTGTATGGAACTTGGTATACGCCTACGCCTTTATGTGATACTAACACATAAATAATGCGTTGGAAATTCGCTGAATTCGCAGGTTTTCTGCGACGGGGGTATTATATGGTTACCGTCTGATATGTGAATACAGTACAAGAGTAAATACACCTTTTTAAGTGTTATAAGACGTCTTATATTACATCTCGTAAGTAATAACGACATATAATGTGCTAATCAACAGTTTGTTTATTATTCATTCGACAGTTTGTATGCCTCTCTATACGTGTGCTACATCTAAGGTCTTAATATGTTGTTTAAAAATATTAATTCTAGAAAAGGCCATGCAACTCTATTTTCATGAACATTTTTCTTTTGAAAGGTTATACCCCTTTCTGTTCAAACTGCTGCGATAATAATTTAAACTACTTTATATAGTATAGTACATTTTATCTTCACTAAACCAATCGATTATTTACTTTACGTAGGTGTCATTTATCTCTATCAAATTTACCTGCTAAATACAAAAAATATAATCCCCAAAATAAAATGTTTAAATCGACGGACGTTGGGTTGAAATTTGAGTTTTACTTATTAAAAAGAGGAGAAAATATTTGTTAATATCTGAAGAGAAACTATAAACTTCATAAATGGCTACTGATATGCCGAGAACATGGCCTTTTAAAAACAACCTAAAACTAAAACAGACCAAACTGCAGGCTTTCAAGTATAATATACATTCAAAATGAATTAATGAAATTTGGGTGTGCTGCGTTCTACCGAACCTGTCGAACTAACACGAATATAAATGCCTTTATGAAAAGTAATCATTTGTCGCATGAAACATAACGTCTACATCTTAACGTCTGCAGTAACTGTCACTTCTCACAGTAACTTCTTTCTCTAAACACTATCTATACAGGGTGTCCCATAAGTAAAGTGCAAAACTCTAGGAAAAGGTTTTATGGGTAAAAATAAAGAGAAAATCAAGAATACCCCGTCGCAGCAAACCTGCATACTCAGCAAATTTACAATGGAGATTTAATGTCTTAATACTACAAAAAGACACTTACCAAGTTTCATAAAAATATATTCACAAATAAGCGATATATACAATTTTAATTATTCTCCATAAGAATAACATTGGGGCTGAGTACGCAGGTTTGCTGCAACAAGGAACACAAAATATGGGTTTTTATGCTAATATAAATATAACTCAACTAGGTGAAGTCGTATACCAGTTTTTATTCATTCATGTTCATAATTAAGGGAGACAGAGCATTTAATTATTCTCCATAAGAATAAGATGGGAGCTGAGTACGCAGGTTTGCTGCTAGGGGAGCCTGTGGCAAAAAATTGTTTTTTGAGCAAATATCAATAGACCACAACGACATGAAGCCGTATACCAATTTTCGTCCAAATACGTTCATAAATAAGCGAGATATACAATTTTTCTTTTGCTCCATAAGAATAACATTAGACAACGTACTGTGTTTAGCACTGTCAATATCTCGGGAACCAATTGACGTAGAAGAATGATCAAAATACCAAATTGTGTGTTTTTTAAGCTGAATCCAATAGTAAAAACTTTAATTTGACAATTTCAAAAATTATATATGTAAAAAATTCAAAAAACCCATTTTTGGGGTACAAAACCACCCCAAAATACCTCTTCGGATTGAGCGATCTGGCTGGTTTTCGAAGTTAAAGTCATAAATGTTGCTTTACACGTTCATACCAAATTTAATTAAAATCGGATAATTTTTACGGGAGTTATCGTGCTCACGGACACACATATATATATATATGGATATGTATATATATATATATATATATATACAGTTTCGAACGAATGGTGTTTTTGGGGTCTGGGGACCTCAAAACGAAAAGTTACCATGGTCCCGGGCCTAGGTCTTACCATGCCGACTACGGTAATAGCTTCTTCCCTATAGGGAAAATTCGCTAATAAATTTTTTCCCAAAAACGCTTCGTTTACCAGATATCCGCCATTTTGGATTTTTTACAAAATAATTGTTATCTTCAAAATTGTTCAACCGATCTTTATAAAACTCGGTAAGTATGTTTTTGCTCAGTCGCCTCTATGCTGAACGCAAAATGAATAAACCTGTGCATAGTTTATTAAAAAAAAACTATTCTTCTAGAGTTTCTTAGTTAAAATAGGCACTCGTGAATAAGGACTCTAAGAAATCATTGTATACATACAATGGATGTTTTAGGAGAGATTCCTCCACCCTTACTTCCAACTAACAGGGTTTAGGGGAACATAATATATCTCAATTTCAAATATTTTTAGGTTAACAGTAATTTCTCGATATAGGCCTATGATACTTAGGGAAGAAGTGAAAGCAGAATTTTAAAAAAGAAATCCGAAGTAAGAGGGGGCTCCAGTGACCGCCTTTTTACCTCTTCTCCCAAAAGAGTAATGTTAACTTTCAAAGCCCGTCCCTCCTCAACGGACTATCCGATATAATGGTTCAATTTAAGGAAAAAATATTCCTAGCGTGGTCAATCAGCAGAATTTAAATATTCACAGATAGTCCACTCATAAAAATCTTAAATATTGAATATTTTTTAATTTGATTAAAATACCGCTATTTGTGATATCAAAGACATCAACGTCATCGGATTATCCGTTGACGAGGCAGCTAACATTGCCCTTAGGGTAAGTAGGTAGAAACATCAATGGTTTCATGACTGGAGCCCCCTCAATTTGTTTGTAAATTTTAGTAAATGATTTTTGTTAGTAAATGTTTTAGTAATTAAAACAGTTAAATATTTCAAGTTTGCATTATCTTCCAAATTTTAGCGAAATCAGATTAAAGATAATCTATTCAAGGCTCGAAACGTTTATTGGTCATATTCCCTATTAGCGAATTTCCCCTGTAGGGAAGAAGCTATTACCGTAGTCGGCATGGTAAGACCTAGGCCCGGGACCATGATAACTTTTCATTTTGAGGTCCACAGATGCTAAAACCCCCATTCTTTCAAAACTGTATACTGCATCTGTGGACCTCAAAATGAAAAGTTATCATGGTCCCGGGCCTAGGTCTTACCATGCCGACTACGGTAATAGCTTCTTCCCTACAGGGGAAATTCGCTAATAGGGAATATGACCAATAAACGTTTCGAGCCTTGAATAGATTATTTTTAATCTGATTTCGCTAAAATTTGGAAGATAATGCAAACTTGAAATATTTAATTGTTTTAATTACTAAAACATTTACTAACAAAAATCATTTACTAAAATTTACAAACAAATTGAGGGGGCTACAGTCATGAAACCATTGAGTTATCGCGGTAACGGACACACACACACACACACACACACACACACACACACATATATATATATATATATATGTGTGTGTGTGTGTGTGTGTGTGTCCGTTACCGCGATAACTTTTGAAAGATACCGATTTTGATGAAATTTGGCACAAATGTGTAAACATTATTAACATTTATGACTTTAAGTTCGAAAACCAGATCGATCTGACTATGGAAAGGGGTTTTTATCGGGGTGTTACATTTTCCAAAAATCAGTTTCTTTAATTTTTCCCCCTAAAATTTTAAAAACACTCAATTATTGTTATAGCCATTTTATGGAGCTTAAAAAACAAATAATTTAGTATTTTCAATCATTAACCTAGGTTAAGTGGTTGTAGAGAAAAGTCAAAAAACTTGTCCAAAACATTTCCCATGTTAGTCTTATGGGAAAAAGTTTTTTGGATTTTCCTCAGATAATTTTACTGAAAACCTCACATTTCTTTTTACCAATCAGTTTAGCTCTATAAAAAAATCATTTTGGTGTTTTAAGTGTTGTTCTACGTCCAACCGTTGCAGAGATATTCAAAGTGCTAAACTCAGTACGTTGTCCAATGTTATCCTTATGGAGAATAAATAAATTTTGTTATCTTGATTATTTATGAATGTATATTGATGAAACTTGGTATGTGGCTTCACGTAGTACTGGTACATTGATATTTGCACACTAAATGGATTTTTGTTGATTATTCCCGTAGCAGCAAACCTGCATACTCGGCCCCCATATTATTCATATGGAGAATAAGTGAAGTTTTATATCTCCCTTAGTTATGAACCTAAATTAATAAAACTTGGTATGTAGCTTCACCTGGTTGATTAATATTGATAATTGTAAAAATACACAATTTGAATCTTCCTCGTTGCAGCAAACCTGCGTACTCAGCCCTAATGTTATTCTTATAGAGAATAAATAAAATGCTATATATCACTTATTTATGAATGGATTTTTGTGAAACTCGGTAAGTAGCTCTATGTAGTAGTGAGACACATATATATGCATTGGAAATTCACTGAGTACGCAGGTTTGCTGAGACGGGGGTATTAATATTTACCAAGTTTTGTAAATAATGATATACGCGAGATATGTTGCTCTCTAAATTCTTAGGGGAGTGTGGGGGGAGCCACGGGGATCCCTAAAAACCGTTTAATCCTTGTTAGGGGTTTACAAGGCTTTAATCATTGGCTCTAACCTATATTCCAAATAACTGACAGAAAAGTGAATGAACTAAGTGAAATGTATACAGAGCATAAGGAGTTTATACCACCAGATGTGCTTGGTTAGAATTTAAAATCAAGAAAAGTTTTTGGTAATTTAAGTATAATTTCCTTTCTTCTTTTAGAGTCTCAAGATACATTATAAATCATGTGGAAAGACGTGAACCCTGACCTGTAGCACTTGATGGAGTTTTTATATTATCCTTCATAACTCAAAGATATGAACACAAGAAGTACACTACAATACAAGTGAAATAATATTGTTAGTCGTGTTTCTTCACTTTGAAAACTTTTATGTTTTTGTCTTCAGAAAATTAGACAAATAAAAATCTGTAAACCTCTGTCACCAAAAACCAAAATTACTTCTTTAACGCAATAAAATCACATTTTCTAAATCCAGACCAGTTATCTCATTATATTTCCAGATACAGCTAGTTAATACCTAATACATACTACCAATGACTAAATAGTTTATGTAGTCATTGATAATACACAACATACTCAATAGGTTTCGACTCGACATGCTTTCAAAATTCAAAAAACTCTCTCGTTTCAGCGAACTCCCCCTACACTGAGGAAGCTATCACTATAGAGACCAGGGTAATAGTCTTTTAAAGGCATAGTAACACCAAAGCCCGAGACCATTGACACTTTTGGTTTTGAGGTCCCCTGGTACGAAAATGTTATTCGATCAAGCTTATACATGTAGTTATATGTGTCCGTTAACAACATAACATTGAAAGAAACGTCCGATTTCGATGAAATTTGACAACAAAAATATATTAAGAGAAATTCATTACGTAAGTTCAAAAACCATAAAGATTGGACCATGGGAAGGGGGTTTTATATTTGTCAAAATTGTTTTTGTTTTGAACGTCTTATACAGTAAAATAAAATTTGTATTTTGATTAGGGTGTGGGTTTTGAAGATAATCTATAAAACGAGATCAACAAAATCCCTCTGTTAAAAAGTACTTGGCTTTTTCACAATTTATTTTATTTTAACCTCCTTTTTAGCTCTAAAAACAAAAGTTTTGGTGTTAAACTCTTTTTCTACGTCAATTCGTTGAATATAAAGAAGTAAACACTGTATGCTGTCAGTTTTAAATCTCGCTAATTATAATTTAATAAATAATTCATTATTTTATCCTGCTTATTAATGAATATATCGTGATGAAACTTGGTGTTTAGCTTTACACTAGTGGCTTGAAGGGACCATAACCCCTAACCTTGTTCCGATACTCTCTGATTTTGTTTTCTCTTTACATGCTAATGAAATTTAAACAATATATGTAGGAACCCATAACAGTTCAGAAAGAATCAATGTTTTAACACAAACAAAGCAGACGTTTTAAAATCCCCATGCAATTTAAAAGGGAATGATTTTATTTCGTCAACATGTTTCGGTATACAATTAACAAATACCCCCGTCGGAGCAAACCTGCGTACTCAGTGAATTTCCAATGCAAAATATATGTCTTAATACCACATAAACCCGCATACCAAATTTCATAAAAATATATTCACAAATAAGCGATATATCAAATTTGAATTATTCTCCATAAGAATAACATTGGGGATGAGTACGCAGGTTTGCTGTAACAAGGAACAACAAATATGGGGTTTCAAGTAAATATCAATATTATTCGACTAGGAGAAACCACATACCAAATTGCATCAATATAAATTCATAAATAAGCGATATATACCATTTTGATTATTCTCCATAAGAATAACATGGGGAATGAGTACGCAGGTTTGCTCCAAAAAGGAAAACAAAACATGAGATTTTATGCAAATATCAATAGAACTCAACTAGGCGAACCAAAATACCAAGTTTTAATAATTTATGTTCATAATTAAGGGATACATTACATTTGACTTATTCTCCATAAGAATAACATGGGGTCTTAGGACGCAGGTTTGCTGCTACGGGAATGATCGGTAAAAATTGCGTTTTTTGTGCAAATAACAATAGACCACAACCAGATGAAGCCGTATAACTAGTTTCGTTAGTATCCTTTCATAAATAAGCGAGCTATAATTTTGTTCTTATACTCCATAAGGATAGCATTGGACAACGTACTGTGTTTAGCACTTTCAATATCTCTGTAACAAATTAACGTAGGCAAATGATTAAAACACCAAATTGTGTGTTTTTTTTATCCAATGGTGAAAACTGAAATTTGACTTTTTAAAATATTACATGTAAAAACTTCAAAAAACCCATTTTTGGGGTACAAACCCCCCCCCCCAAATACAACTTCGGATAGGTCGATCTGTCTGGTTTTCGAACTTAAAGTCATAAATAATGCTTTACATGTTTGTACCAAATTTTATCAAAATCGGACCATTTTTACGACAGTTATCGCACCCACGGACACATATATACAGTTTCACATATACATATATACACATATATATATACAATTTCGAACGAATGGTGTTTTTGGGGTCTGGGGACCTCATAACAAAAAGTTATCAAGGTCCCGGGCCTAAGTCTTACCATGCCGACTACGGTAATAGCTTCTTTCTTATAGGGGAAATTCGCTAAAATTTTCCCACACATTTCATGCCCAGACTTTTAACATGACACCCCTCCCAGATTTCTACGACCTCCCGTTCGCACTAAACTTCATTGTCAAAATTGTGCTCAACGAATGAGATAGATGGTTGTATCCTAATGATAGTTGCTAATAAACTCCGTTTTTGTGGTCCTGTTTGCAGCAAACCTGCAAAATCGGCCTAAAAATATTCATATGTAGAATAAATCGAAAGCTCTATCTCGCTTGTTTACTAAAAGGTGAAACTTGGTGAGAGGCATCGTGTGGCACGTAAGTAATCGTTGAGTATGCAGGTTTGCTGTGACTGGGCATTTTGTAATCCTAGCGCAATGACCTCAATAATAATTGCATTGTTGCATCCAAATAGCGACAGCATGTTTCAAGTTGTTATGTAAACTGTACCTCAGTTATCTAGTAACAACTCTGCTGATGTAAACAGCTCCCGATCGTTCAGAAGTATAGCCTAAATTTACATGTTTGTGGTTTATATTTAGAAATACTTACACAACCCCCGAATTTAAATTTAGACTTATTAGGTTTAATAATCTTTTTAGTTACCATTCTTGTTCTTATTTAGAGTTTTTAGCTTTTACCTGATTGGACAGTAACCATATTTATCTCATAGTTCATTATATTTCCTTATTAACATTGAAATGTATTCCAACTACCTGTATAACTAACTCCCTTGTGCACTAAATTCTCAGAATAACCTATTCTTTTAAGTTCCCCTCTTCTGGAATTCTGGAATCGTTCTACAACCTTACTTAGTTGGGGGAAATTTGTGATGGTGACTGATTCTTAGCTTCTTAATTTATTCCGAGAGTGTTATTAAAACTCTTTTGCGTTCAGACTGAATATGTTTAATTTATTTTGGTAGAATAGCATTAATGGCTATTGTAACGACTAATCCGGTTGTATCCTTAAGGGGTACGGCATAAGACTTTGTAGAAAATATGTCTATTACAGTTAAAGTATTATTATATTCTGATTTGTAATTAGCATTTAGACTGCATATCTGTTTAATTGAGTTCGACGGTTTAACTTATAACCAATACTACGCTAAAATACCTTGTGACGAAATTTTTCTTGCAAGCTTGACCATTTTGCAAAGAATTTTTTTCAATAACCATTGTTATTCTTTATTTATTATTATGGCTTCGCTATCCTCATTGTTTGTAAACGTTTCGGTGTTAGGATCAAGTAATTTACCATCTCTCACTATGTTAAAAAATTCTTAATAGATATTTGTTTTTGGATCAGCTACAAACAATTTAGAATGATCCTTTTTATCCATCAAATTAAATTTATATGTGTCATATTTAAAATCTTTTTTCATCAAGTCGGACGGTTGGAGATATTAAAACAAACGCCATATGGTTCATGAATTTTACAAATTACTTAATAAATTTTCTTTAGCCGTCTTCTTTTATCAAAATTTGATAAAATTAAACTTTATTAAGACTTAATTAAGACTTTTTAAATGTGATTTACGCTTTGCTCTTAACACTAAAAATTATACATTCTGTATATATACCAGTTTTTAATATTAATAGTAACAAATGCAGTATTTCAGTTTTAATAAATAATGGATTTTGAATGTAAAAAGAGTTTGTTTGATATTAATACGATTGTTGAGACAGAAGGCAGTAGGTGTGGTCGTGGCAGCACACGTCTCCGTCCGTCAAGCGCTCAGATCCATAGAATAACATAGGTAGTAAGTCGCCTATGCAGTGAAGTATCGTAGAATAACATAGGTAGGAAGTCACCTATTCAAGGAGGTATCGTAGAATAACATAGGTAGTAAGTCACCTATTCAGTGAGGTATCGTAGAATAACATAGGTAGTAAGTCGCCTATGCAGTGAGGTATCGTAGAATAACATAGGTAGTAAGTCGCCTATTCAGTGAGGTATCGTAGAATAACATAGGTAGGAAGTCACCTATTCAGTGAGGTATCGTAGAATAACATAGGTAGTTAGTCGCCTATTCAGTGAGGTATCGTAGAATAACATAGGTAGTAAGTCGCCTATTCAGTGAGGTATCGTAGAATAACATAGGTAGGAAGTCACCTATTCAGTGAGGTATCGTAAAATAACATTGGTAGTAAGTCGCCTATTCAGTGAGGTATCGTAGAATAACATAGGTAGTAAGTCGCCTATTCAGTGAGGTATCATAGAATAACAATTGGTAGTAAGTCGCCTATTCAGTGAGGTATCGTAGAATAACATAGGTAGTAAGTCGCCTATTCAGTAAGGTATCGTAGAATAACATAGGTAGGAAGTCACCTATTCAGTGAGGTATCGTAGAATAACATAGGTAGTAAGTCGCCTATTCAGTGAGGTATCGTAGAATAACATTGGTAGTAAGTCGCCTATTCAGTGAGGTATCGTAGAATAACATAGGTAGTAAGTCGCCTATTCAGTGAGGTATCGTAGAATAACAGAGGTATTAAGTCGCCTATTCAGTGAGGTATCGTAGAATAACATAGGTAGTAAGTCGCCTATGCAGTGAAGTATCGTAGAATAACATAGGTAGGAAGTCACCTATTCAAGGAGGTATCGTAGAATAACATAGGTAGTAAGTCACCTATTCAGTGAGGTATCGTAGAATAACATAGTTAGTAAGTCGCCTATGCAGTGAGGTATCGTAGAATAACATAGGTAGTAAGTCGCCTATTCAGTGAGGTATCGTAGAATAACATAGGTAGGAAGTCACCTATTCAGTGAGGTATCGTAGAATAACATAGGTAGTTAGTCGCCTATTCAGTGAGGTATCGTAGAATAACATAGGTAGTAAGTCGCCTATTCAGTGAGGTATCGTAGAATAACATAGGTAGGAAGTCACCTATTCAGTGAGGTATCGTAGAATAACATTGGTAGTAAGTCGCCTATTCAGTGAGGTATCGTAGAATAACATAGGTAGTAAGTCGCCTATTCAGTGAGGTATCGTAGAATAACAATTGGTAGTAAGTCGCCTATTCAGTGAGGTATCGTAGAATAACATAGGTAGTAAGTCGCCTATTCAGTGAGGTATCGTAGAATAACATAGGTAGGAAGTCACCTATTCAGTGAGGTATCGTAGAATAACATAGGTAGTAAGTCGCCTATTCAGTGAGGTATCGTAGAATAACATTGGTAGTAAGTCACCTATTCAGTGAGGTATCGTAGAATAACATAGGTAGTAAGTCGCCTATTCAGTGAGGTATCGTAGAATAACAGAGGTAGTAAGTCGCCTATTCAGTGAGGTATCGTAGAATAACATAGGTAGTAAGTCGCCTATGCAGTGAGGTATCGTAGAATAACATAGGTAGTAAGTCGCCTATTCAGTGAGGTATCGTAGAATAACAGAGGTAGTAAATCGCCTATTCAGTGAGGTATCGTAGAATAACATAGGTAGTAAGTCGCCTATTCAGTGAGGTATCGTAGAATAACAGAGGTAGTAAATCGCCTATTCAGTGAGGTATCGTAGAATAACATAGGTAGGAAGTCACCTATTCAGTGAGGTATCGTAGAATAACATAGGTAGTTAGTCGCCTATTCAGTGAGGTATCGTAGAATAACATAGGTAGTAAGTCGCCTATTCAGTGAGGTATCGTAGAATAACATAGGTAGGAAGTCACCTATTCAGTGAGGTATCGTAGAATAATATTGGTAGTAAGTCGCCTATTCAGTGAGGTATCGCAGAATAACATAGGTAGTAAGTCGCCTATTCAGTGAGGTATCGTAGAATAACATTGGTAGTAAGTCGCATATTCAGTGAGGTATCGTAGAATAACATAGGTAGTAAGTCGCCTATTCAGTGAGGTATCGTAGAATAACATAGGTAGGAAGTCACCTATTCAGTGAGTTATCGTAGAATAACATAGGTAGTAAGTCTCCTATTCAGTGAGGTATCGTAGAATAACATAGGTAGTAAGTCGCCTATTCAGTGAGGTATCGTAGAATAACATAGGTAGTAAGTCGCCTATTCAGTGAGGTATCGTAGAATAACATAGGTAGTAAGTTGCCTATGCAGTGAGGTATCATAGAATAACATAGGTAGGAAGTCGCCTATTCAGTGAGGTGTCGTAGAATAACAGAGGTAGTAAGTCGCCTATTCAGTGAGGTATCGTAGAATAACATAGGTAGTAAGTCGCCTATTCAGTGAGGTATCGTAGAATAACATTGGTAGTAAGTCGCCTATTCAGTGAGGTATCATAGAATAACATAGGTAGTAAGTCGCCTATTCAGTGAGGTATCGTAGAATAACATAGGTAGTAAGTCGCCTATTCAGTAAGGTATCGTAGAATAACAGAGGTAGTAAGTCGCCTATTCAGTGAGGTATCGTAGAATAACATAGGTAGTAAGTCGCCTATGCAGTGAGGTATCGTAGAATAACATATTTAGTAAGTCGCCTATTCAGTGAGGTATCGTAGAATAACATTTGTAATAAGTCGCCTATACAGTGAGGTATCGTAGAATAACATAGGTAGTAAGTCGCCTATTCAGTGAGGTATCGTAGAATAACATTGGTAGTAAGTCGCCTATTCAGTGAGGTATCGTAGAATAACATAGGTAGTAAGTCGCCTATTCAGTAAGGTATCGTAGAATAACAGAGGTAGTAAGTCGCCTATTCAGTGAGGTATCGTAGAATAACATAGGTAGTAAGTCGCCTATGCAGTGAGGTATCGTAGAATAACATATTTAGTAAGTCGCCTATTCAGTGAGGTATCGTAGAATAACATTTGTAATAAGTCGCCTATACAGTGAGGTATCGTAGAATAACATAGGTAGTAAGTCGCCTATTCAGTGAGGTATCGTAGAATAACATTGGTAGTAAGTCGCCTATTCAGTGAGGTATCGTAGAATAACATAGGTAGTAAGTCGCCGTAATATATGTAGTGAGGTACAGTATATATTTAAAAATTTTACATTCGTTGAATGTAAAGGTTTCATATGTCGCGGGTAGTAAAATATAATAAACTGACAAAAGAACACAACTGGCAGAAGTAAATACAAAACGAGTTCGCATGCAGCACGCTGACGTGAGGGAAGTGAATTTCCACATAAAAACTTTTAAATCTCAAAGTCAGTTTAAAAACATACGTTTATTCCAATTTTTCGCAAAATCTGATAACAGTGATTTTTGGCTGTTCTGATGCTCCTGGTTTCATTTACCTGCAAAGCTGGGAATGAAATTTTGCGCATTATAATGTTAGGAGAAGGTCCGGACAGGCTTTAAAGTAGGCGTGAGGTTGCTGTACTCTAACAAAGGAATAACAGGCTTTTCTAGAGTAAAACCCCCATAAAACAACGTACTGTGTTTAGTCAAAACAAATTTTCTTTAATAACTCGGTAAATATGTATGCTAGAATGACGAGAGAGGGCTTCAAACTTTTGCCTCACTAATTCCCATCTTTCTACATCCATTAATTTTACATACGAGGCTTTTCTGACCCTTTTTGGGCCCAAAAACTCGAAATTTGAAAGATTAATCCCCAAAAAAGAGGTTTAGAGTTTTCCGATTACTTTGCCCAACGAACTTATCCAACTGATTACAGAAAGGAACGTCCCTACCAAGTTTGAAGTAAATCGGACAAAAAATGCGACCGCTAGAGTGCAAACACACACACAGAGATATATATGTGTGTGTGTGTATGTATATATATACATATATATATAACATTTTGAACGACCCTCAAAACGTGTTCAGGGGGTCACGTTAGGAAATTCTATGGTGGTCCCGGGCTTAAATTTCACCGTGCGGGTCATGCTAATAGTTCAGTTTCCAAAGGAAATTCACTAATGATTGGACGCTGCAATTTAGCTACAAACCATTATTAACCTTCTCACAATATAGGAGAATGTTATATTAATTTATAAAAACTGGTAATAGTTTTGTAATCTAACAATTTTTAAATATTTGATAAATTTAACGAACTCGTGTTAAATGGGCAGTACTTTATTTATTTAATCATAGTAGAGGTAATACCACAAAACGACTTCACTTTCGGCACTTTTTTCCCATGTTATTCTTATGGGGGTCAGTTTTTGAACACTTGCCCGATCCCGGCCTACACAAATTTCCCTTTTAGCTTATACAAATCTCCAACCATCAAGCATGTATTAAATAAAATTTTCAAATCCCAATCCGTCCCCTATATTTTTAAAAATTAATTGTCAAAATCAGGCTGAAAAACTAACTTTGGTGTTTATGGTCCGATTAAAAAAAAAATAGATATGTTATTGTTCTAGGCTAGTGTATATGTACACACCATCCACATTTGACAAATTCAATATCGGTTAAATTTAAAAAAAATGAATTCTTCTTTATTTACTGTCCGATTTGATTGATTTTCGGATATGTTATTGTTGTAGGCTACTGTATATGTACACACCACCTACATTTCCCAAATACACTATAAGGGTCAAAAAATATTTGGAAAAATACTGCCGATTACCAACTTCTTTATTTACTGTCCGATTTGATTGATTTTCGGATATGTTATAGCTCTTATTTAGGTAAAAAATCACACTACTATACTTTCCGCTACCCCCAATAATACAGTCCATATTTTGTTTATTTTGCTGGAAAACTAACTTTTGTGTTTATGGGTTTGTCTGCAATTTGAATATGTTATTGTCCTAATACTTAAGTAAATACCACCTGCAATTTCAAAATTAAATATTACTGTCAATTTAAACAATATTTTGTAAATTACTGCCAATTGCCAACTTCTTTATCTACTGTTCGATTTAATTTATTTTTGGATATGCCACCAACCATTATATCTAAAATTATATTATCTCCAACAACCCTTTAATGTAGTCGATATTTTGTTTGTTTATTTTGCCGTAATCAAAAACTAACTGTGGTGTTTATGGATTTGTCTGCAATTTGGATATGTTATTGTCCTAATGCATTAGTAAATATCACCAATCATATCCAAATTATATATTACTGCCAATTTAAACAATATTTTATAAATTTCTGCCAATTGCCAACTTCTTTACTATCCGATTTGATTTATTTTCGGATATGTTATAGACCCAGACTATAATATATAAAATTATATTATTTTCAAATTCGGTACTCTGTATAATTTATATAAACATTTTAACCAAAAACAAACTTTGGTGTATATGGATTTGTCTGTAATTTGGATATATTACTGCCTTAGGCTAGTGCATAAGTAAACAAAACCTATAACTTCCATATTTAATGTAACATTTTGTAAATTACTGCAAATTGCTGATTTCTTTATTTACCATTCGATTTAACTTATTTTCGGAAAAGTTATAGCCCCCCAAATATTATGTAAAATAACCATGTATTATTTCCAAACACGATACTTTTTACAATATATAATATATCCATAAAAAACGACTTTGGTGATTATGGTCCGATTTGTCTACAATTTGGATATGTTATTGTCCTAAGCTAATGAATTCATAAACTCTGCCCACAATCCCAAAATTTAATTTAAATAATATTTTGTAAATTACTGTCAATTGCAAATTTCTTTATTTAACATTCGATTTGACTTATCTTCGGATATGTTATAGCCCCTAACCCTTATATGTGAAATTATAATATATTATTTCTAAAATCGATACTTTGTATAATTTATATAGTATATCCACAAAATACTAACTCGGTGTGTATGGTACGAATTGGTTAAGAGTTAGTTGTGTTATTATTTTAAGCCAATGCAGATGTATCACCTATAATTCCCAAATTTAGTTTAGTATTTTGTAAATTACTATAGTGTCAATTGCTAACTTCTTTATTTACTGTCCGATTTAATTTATTTTAGGATATATGTTATAGCCCTCCCAACTATCATATGTAAAATTACCATATATTATTTCCAATACTTTGTATAATTTATATAGTATATCCACAAAATACCAACTTTTCTGTTTATGCTCTGATTTGTCTGCAATTTGGTTATGTTTCTGTCCTAAGCTAATGCATTAGTAAATTCAAGCTGTAATTCCGAAATTTAATTTAAACAATATTTTGTTAGTTACTATAGTGCCAAATGCCAACTTCTTTATTTACTGTCTGATTTGACTAGTTTTCAGATATGTTATATCCCCCAACCATTATATTTTTAACAAATTCAGTACTTTGTATAATATATAATATATCCATATATAACTAACTTAAGTGTTTATGTTCCGATTTGTCTGCAATTTGGATATGCTATTGTCCTAAGCCAATGTATTAATTCGACCTATAATTTCCAAGTTTATTTTAAACAATATTTCGTCAATTATAATAGTTAGTCAATTGCCAATTTATTTACTGTTTGATTTTACTTAATTTTGGATTCATCCCCAAATGTAAAATATATGTAAAATTATCATATATTATTTCTAAATTCGATACTTTGTATAATTTATAAATATGTTAACCGGCGTTTTTTGTTCGATTTGTTTGCAGCTTGGATATGTTACTGTCCTAAGCTATTACATAAGTAAATATCCCATATCATTTCCATATTCAATATTACGGTTAAATTTAAAAAGTTTTAAATTGCTATAGTGCCAAATTCCAGCTTATTTACTTACCATCCAATTTGGTTTATTTTTGGATATGTTATGGTCCTCGACTATTATATGCATATTTGCTATATATTTCCAATGTCAATACTTTGTATGATTTTATATAAAATATATCCACAAAAATACTAACTTTGGAGTTTACGGTCCGAATCAACAAATATTTGGATATGTTACTTTATTAGGCTCGTGCATAGGTAGATACCACCCACAATCACTAACATTCAATTTAAACAATATTTTGTAAATTACTGTCAGATGCCGACTTATTTTTTTACCATCCGATTTGATTGTTTTTCGGATATGTTATAGCCCATATTCTATTCCCATTTCGTTACTATGTAACTGTATTTTTGCAAAATACTACTAACTTTAGACGATGTAATTGATGATTGCATTTGTTGTTGTCCTACACTCGCATATAATTAGCTCCAAATTCCGTTATCTTAAATTGAAATTACTATGGGACCAGCTTCTTTATTTTGACTGTCACGTACGTTATAGCCCACAACTAGTGTATGTATAATTAGAACTTATAATAAAATAACCTAAAATAGCGACTTTGGTGATTATTGGTCAATATCATGTCGTTGTACTATACTAGTTTATTATAAATGCTATAACGAATTATTATATTGCAGATTACCACATCCTTAATGCATATGTTGGAAATGGTGATTTTTAGGATAATATACTAACAACACACATTGTTAACAACTTATATACTTTACAGAGTTAAAACGTATTACACTATTACTTTAATTTTTAATTGTAAATTCTTAATGTCAGATATGTTATATTACCTAAACACATGTACTACCACCATCACCAAAACTTGTTGTTACCTCTAAGAAATATGTAAACACCATAATAGTGATGTTTGGTAACTTCTTTATTTATAAGTCCAAACGGGTGTTATTGCCCAAAACGTCATCTTAATTGTGAAAATCATTTGATGGCCCTCTATAAGTACATGTAAAAATACCAAATAATTAAGAGGTTTAGTTGATTCTCCAAATGTAATGTTATCTCCAATTTGTGATTCTTAGACCTCAAACAGTCTAATTAGTGCAAACCTTGGAAATGTTATTTTGATTTTTTTTACTTTTGTCTATGTTATAGAACTTGGCTAGTACAAAACACATATTTTATTTGTTATCTAACCAATTTTATGTTTATTTACTGATTTTGTCTATAAATTGTAAATATATGTTCTTGACCAAGTTTAGTGCACAGGAGGATAGTCTATAACCAATTCCAATTATTTGCTGCAACATGTCTCTTATAATCCTAATTTTGTTGATGTTGTCCGAACATTCTGGTATATTTATTAATTCTACATCTATAACATGTAAGAATACACCGTATTGGATACATTATTTAACAGATTATTAGACATGGTGTATATTGTTTACTAAGCTTTCTGTCCCACATGTCTGCAAATGTCTCTGTTATACAATAATGGAATGCTCCTCTAAACTATTACTATAATTCTAAATTCTACGCAGATCTAATATTCCACATTTGTAATTAAATGGGCAACTTCTACAGATACGCCCATGCTATTTTACAATACATTACACATAATCTGTTGTATAAGTACTGGAGTTGGTAGAATATGCAATTGTTATGTTAAATGTGTTATAAAGTAATGACCAATCCTACATCTTATAACACACACCTTTATGATATTTAATACTGATACGTCCATTCTACAAGACTGGAACCTTAACGTAGATCTGTTGTATAAGCACTAGATTAGGTGTTTCACCTGTTATTTGTTAAATGAGTGCTGTAAAGTAAAACATAAATGACGATTGTCCAATTGTAATAAGAATATATTATTGGAATATAGCTGTTACATAATTTATAAATGACACAAAATAAAGAGATGGCCAGACCCAAAGATATATTACATAGTCAGATTTACGGTATGAAATGCGTTGGAAGTGTAGTGTAAACCAAATGCCATAGTAAGACAAACACCACATAGTGCAGAACATAAGCAATTTAAATAATATCCATTACTATATGGCTCTTGTAAAATATTTGTTATCTTTCTAATAAGTCTGTTATAAATTAATAAAGTTAAATTATAGTATTTTTCCATATATTGTTTGACCGTTATAGTGAATTTGGGAAATGTAGGTGGTGTGTACATATACACTAGCCTAGAACAATAACATATCTAAATTTTAAACAAATCGGACCATAAACACCAAAGTTAGTTTTTCAGCCTGATTTTGACAATTAATTAAAAAAATATAGGGGATGGTTGGGATTGGAAAATTTTATTTAATATAGGCAAGGGTTTGACATTAGTATAAGCAAAATAACCCAGTCGCAGCAAAACTGCGTACTCAGTGAATTTCCAATGCATGCATATGTTTCTCACTACCACATAAAGCAACTTACCAAGTTTCATAAAAATGCATAAATAAATAAGTGATATATAGCATTTTATTTATTCTCCATAAGAATAACATTAGGGCTGAGTACGCAGGTTTGCTGCAACAAGGAACATAAAATATGTGTTATTATGCAATTGTCAATATAACTCAACCAGGTGAAGCTACATACTAGGTTGTATTAATTTATGTTCATAATTAAGGGAGATATAAATTTTACTTATTATCCATATGAATAACATTAGGGCTGAGTATGCAGGTTTGCTGCTCCTGGGATAGTAAAAAAGAAAAAATCAATTGTTTGTGCAAATATCAATATAACAGTACTATGTGAAGCCACATACCAAGTTTCATCAATATACATTCATAAATAATCGAGATATCAAATTTTATTTATTCTCCATAAGGATAACATTGGACAACGTACTGTGTTTAGCACTTTGAATAGCTTTGCAACGGTTGGACGTAGAATCACAATTTAAACACCAAAATGATTGTTTTGTAGAGCTGAATCGATTTGTAAAAGCAAATGCGAAGTTTACATTAAAATGAACTGAGGAAAAGCTAAAAACCTTTTTCCCATAAGATTAAAATGGGAGATTTTATGAGCAGGTTTTTTGGATTTTCTCCACAACCACTTAACCTAGGTTAATAATTCAAAATACTATATTATTTTTTTTGTAAGCTCTATAAAATGCTTAAACCAAAATTGAGTGTTTTAAAATTTTTAGGGTGAAAAATGCAAAAACTGATTTTTGGAAAATTTAAAACCCCCATAAACCCTCCTTCCCCTGTTCAGATTTTTCCTGGTTTTCGAACTTAAAGTCATGAATGCCACTTTACACATTTTAGCCAAATTTCATCGAAATTGGACGTTTTATACTCAAGTTATCGTGTTAACGGACACACACATACACACACACACACACACACACACACACACACACACACACACATATATACAGTGTGTACAAAAAGTCCGTCCCCCCCTTTAATTTTTTTGTTTGTTAAAACAAACAAACCACCTTTGGGCAACGATACTAACTTAACCCAAAACTCATTTTTTCAAATATAAACCCCTTTTGAGTGACCCCTCATTTTAAAGA
The DNA here is from genome assembly GCA_963675035.1 of Allygus modestus. NCBI lineage: Eukaryota > Metazoa > Arthropoda > Insecta > Hemiptera > Cicadellidae > Allygus > Allygus modestus. The sequence continues at coordinate 37,829,484 of OY776116.1, read as the reverse complement.
GCTTTTAAAAAAATAGGTGAATGCTGGAGGTTGGAGGTCTGTAATGTGTTTCTATCCAAAATGGCAGCTTGTCAAAGTTTTGAATACAACTCATTCTTGAAACCTGGCGTCTAAGACTTTTGGAGTTTTAATTTCACCTTTGGTGACTTAAAACTGGAACGACTCTTGTAGAAATGCTATTAAATGAAGAAATGGTCTCTTTTGGTGATATTTAAAATTTTGAGTGTCCTGCAAAAATGGAGGATTTTGGGGGCAACTCAAAATTTTCTGATGGTAAACCTCTTTTGAGTGACCCCTCATTTTAAAGAGTTTTTTTAACCTAGGTGAAGGGTGACAGTTAAAAGTAAATTTAACCCCTTCAAAAGGGGTTTACATTAGGAAATTTTGAGTTGCCCCAAAATCCCTGATACATATATATAAATTTGAACGAATAGTGTTTTTGACCTGGGGACCTCAAAACAAAAAGTTATCATGGTCTCGGGCTTAAGTCTTACCATGAGACCTACGGTAATAGCCTACAGGGGAAATTCGCTAAAATTAAATTTGTTTAGGCCGGGATCGGGCAAGTGTTCAAAAACTGATCCCCATAAGAATAACATGGGAAAAAGTGCGAAAGTAATATCATTTTGTGGTATTGCCTCTACTAATCATACAAAATATAGTCTAAATAGAACCAATTTTAGTATTTTTTTTTAAACGAAACAATTTTTTACTAGTATCTCGTACTTTAAAACAGTAATTTTTGTCCAATGCTTTACTTACGAAAATGTTAAAACCTTTAAATGTTAATTAATGGAAAATGGTTTAACGAATGTGTTCCATTTTTGAACTGAAAGCGTGAAGTTGTACTGGAAAATATTTGTGGAAAATTTTAAAACAATCTGTGCAACCGTTCTCACGTTATTGCGTTACGAACACAAACACACAGACGCACAATTAATATCTAAGTAAGTCTCTGCTAATACATAGATTCCTTTACTTCGTTCCGTCATCAACTAGGTTTCTTACAAAACCTTAACACTTTTTAAACATTTTTTACAAGGCCCTATACTTATAATATAAAAATGTTTGAAAATCAATTTTCTATAATTTTATGCTACGTTTTGTTTGGAGGAGAAACTTGATTCTCTATTTCATTTTTAACTAGACTTCTTAAAACCGATTCTTAAAGTATGACCACACATATAGGACATCCTATGTATATGTTCATTTTGATTCGTACATGTATATATGTAGATATACAGGGTGGTCTGGTTAATTTTGTATTTAAGTTGCATTTATGTAGGCCTCGGATACAATACTACAATACAACCTTTAAACGACCAGCGACATGAGCGATATAGGTGGAAATTGCTGAGCAATTTGGCTGAATGATGCAAGCGAAACGATTACGACACGCCGTGCTGAGTTGCTAAGAACGCAGTTTTAAAGACAATGTCAGACGAAGAGGTTGTTCAACTTATTTTCTTACTGAAAATTCAATCCCTGGGAATTCTAATAGTGACTCAAACCTCATCACAAAGTTTCCTTGATATGGTTGAATCTCTGTAAACATTGTGCAGTTCATTCCACAAACATGGTCTCGTCTGGATCTCACTAGTTGAAATTACATCCAGTGTCTCCGTCAATTTACGTTCTCCTCGTGCTTTCTTCAATTTTTCCTTTAACCATCCACCTCATGAGATATCTGCACTAAACTGAAGGGGGAGTCGAGAGCTACTTCGACGTCGGTGGAAAATTTACAGGCGAGGTTCTCTGATTTGTGCGACGTAGAGCGATAGTAATCAAAGTTTACCATCGCGTATCGTTTGTTTCTCATATTGTAGCTACCTGCTCTCAATTTGCATGGTAATAGAAACGTAAGCAATGTCGCTCATATTAACCGTCAGGTTATCATGTTGACTTATCACTAGTTGATTATCACTTGTCGCTTATCTCTCGTCCCGTATCCGAGGTCTAGTTTTAAAAAAACACTTAAACATCCCTCAAGTCATCGCCCTCTCGGCCTACAAGTGTAAAACTTTACCTAACAGAAATTACGATTTTTATTTGATCATAATATTATGTTGAAATGATTACTCTCATAATATTCTATAAACATAGGCTATGTTTGTAAATGAAGTATTTAATTTACATTTTAATTTTATTTAATTGTATTAATATACCGGGCAAATTAGGGCCATAAATGGGACCCAATGGGCCAATGGGTATTTTATTGTTAATGTAAAAATTGCAAGCAGAAATATTTTTACTGAAAATTTCTCCAAGATCTTCTGGTAATAATACCACTAGTTACACAAATGGCGAAGTGATATTTCGCTGTATATTGAACTAAGGCATGAGTACACCTGGATTACCGTGTTATCGGTGCAAGAAATAATTATTTAAGTGACTACGGAATATGATATTGAGAGAAGTAAACCCGGATTCAGGGTTTAGAATCTGCACCTGTATTTTTATATAATAACTAGCTGCTATGCCCGTGCTTTGCAACGAGATGAAAATTCAGAGAAGAAAAATTGTAAACAAATTAATGACAGTCTGTAGTTAGATATACTCCTTATAACAGATGTTTATTTAAATTAATTTAATTAGTAAAACACACATGTGACATAAACCAAATAAAACTCTCCTCAATATGAATAACATGGAAACTTGGAAGTCCCGTGGGGCAGAGCCCAGAGGACATTTCGAAACGGCAATAGACCTAAGGCACTTTTCGGTATATAGACTACATTTGTGCAAACTTTCAGCAGAATCGGTCCAGTGGTTTTGGCGTGATGGAACAATAGACAGACAGACAGACACCACCTCATTTTTATAATAGTAGTGATTATACAAGTATTTACTATTTCAGAAAACAACTAAAATTACTAGAAATATTGAATTAAATTCATTATTTTACGACTACTTGAATTAAAAACCTAGAACGTAAAGGTTACCACTACTGTTCAGAGTGCAGCAATTCTGTTCGGGATTCAGTCCTGGAAACTGGTCAAGGGGGGTCTAATCAGGCTGCAGAATCCAGCGATGTGTATAACGTATACTGTAAAATCAAAGTTAAATGAGCAGTCTCGCAGGCAGCCCCCTCCGTCCTAATCATCTATTTATAAAAAAATTCCACTTGGAGCTTTCCTCACTACGATTTGCTTCTTTAATCAGAGGGCGAAATCCTATGAATCGCGGGGAAGTGAGGGTGGCTTCCGTCATCTAACCGGTGGGCCGCGCTCCGGTGCACTACCATTGGGGTGTAAACAGAGGAGACTGCCCATTTAACTTCGAATTTTACTGTAAGCATCCGACCCCTATCAGTGCGTTTGGATGATTTATGGAGGTGGTTAAAAAACATTTGAGAAGTTAAACGGATTTGAGAGGTGACCCTGTTATTATCAGGAGTGTTTGGTCAACACGAGATGCCTGGTTATCACCTAGACGTGAGTTTTCTGCAGGTTTGAGAGATTAGTTACACTATATATATGATCCCAAGGGGCAATGGGGTCACATCGAACCACCATCTCCAGAAAAAATGGCCCGTTTCGCAGTTCTCGCTTTGGCTTTCCTCGTCCAGGTAGGTCTAACAGTAAAAATTACAATTTTACAAACTTGAAAGAAGCAAAATATAAAGTTAAGGTTAACTTAAGGTTAAGGTAAGTTAAGGTTAAGGTTAGGTTAAGGTTAAGGTTAGGTGTTTAAGGTTTCCTATAAAGTAGTGGCAACAAAATATAAAATCCACGTATTTTTCCGTGCTACTCTTAAGGGGATTATTTGTTGACACCTCCCAAGTAGCATAGAAATAATTTGTAATATTTTCAAAATAATTTCAAATGGTTTAGAAATGATTTTTTGTTCGAGAAAAGTTAAAATTATTTTAATATAATTATGAAATGGGGTTTTCAACTGATTAAAAATAATTTTGAAAACATATATTTAAGTAATTTATATATCAGTTTTAATATGATTATAAATAAATGTTACAAAACTCGTTCAAAATAGTAGAAACAATATTTTAAAATAATTTAAATATTTGATTAATATAATTTTAAATTATTTTAAATTAAAAAATTTGATACTTTTTTAACATGATATTAAATCATTTAAAATCATTGTTTCGTCGATCAAAAATAATGAATTAATCAAGAGTGATAATAAGTTTAACACTAGTTTCAAAATAATTCAAAATAGTTTTGAATCTATTTTAACATATCTTTAAACTAGTTTCAAAATAACTTTAAAATATTAATTTAAATTGTTTATGTATTGCTTTAAAATTATATTAAATAACTTTTTACTAACTGAATTGTAAATCCTAACTAAACCTTTAAAAATAAAATTTTAAAACTTGTTTAAATAAATAACTTTTAAGAATATGAAATGTTAAAAATTATTACTATTGTTTTTTCACTGATTAAAGGTTAATGAGAAACATGTAGTGCTTAGCAAAGAAGTTCTGTATTAGTTTAAAAATTGTTTATCTTTACCTAAAATGAGTTGATGTAGTAATTCTTTTCAGCCCCAAAAAACTTATATAAATGTACATTTTATATCCCTTCCCGTGAAAGTGTATGTCAACTAAATAAATACTTTCGTGGGCCTTTTTATATTTGTTGCATGCAAAGGATTTGTGTAAAATCGGTTTTGGGTACCATATTTCTCAAAATGTTTATATATATCAAAGGAATATTACAATTTTTGTTTCTACAACCTTACAAGATGTATACAAATTACAGTGTTTAACAGCAACAGCAAAAGCAAACAAGGGATGCTATAGTTTCACCAAGTCCCTGAAGGCTGTAGTCAATTGGTTATTTTATGTTGCCAGCCCGACCTTCACATATCAAGGGGCGAAGTGGTCAAGAGGGTAAAGCGAGTGTACAGTGATCGCGGGTACAGTGGTTGCGGGTCCAATACATTATATTAGACGGTTAGGCCATTATATTTTTGAAACATAAAATATATTTCATAATTTTGTATAATGATTTTCATGCGTATTACATTAGTCAGATTTTGAAAATAAGTATAAACAGTATTTGTTCAGTAAATATTAATTTTGTAATTTTTAAAAATATTTTGAAATCATTTAAAATTAATTTAAAACTGATTTATAAGTTATTGCAAAATTATTGCAAAATAAATTTTAAAATGATTTGAAAATATGATGAAATAGATCAGATAAGAAATTTGATTGTAAAAAAATCATTTTATAATAATTTTGAAACTATAACAAATCATCTTAAAATTATTTTAAAATTGATTTGTCCGTTACAAATACTACTTGGGCTGTTAAATATTTAAATTTCAACCGTATTTTTCAGTAAACGAATCAGTACTATTACAAAAAGGTTTAATTATGCATCAATACATTTAATACGCTTTATTTTCTATTCTAAAACATCCTTTATCAGACGAATCCACGATTTTTGCTATTTGAATAATCCGGCAATTTGAGGTGTAACGAATAATCTTTACTTTTAACTACCTTCTTCATCAAATACTTGATGTTATATTTAGTATTTAATAACTATTTATTGTAAAATCCTCCATTAATTATTGTATAGTTTTCGTCCTCCAAAATATATTCGGCTCCACAAAATATATTCTTAAGCTCTGCTACTGAAAACAGCTCCCCCGACCAGTTAAGACCTTTCCTAAATATGTATTGATTTATAAAACATCTTCCTCTATTCCATGTATATTTCGTTTTTCGTAATAATTACATAATTAATAATTTAATATTTTTAAATGCCAATGGTGCATGTATACAGATTTAGAGTTTTCAGCATTTACTTGATTAGTTTATATAGTCGATTTAGCTTATTAAATGGGCGTCACATCGAACCACTATCTCGCGACAAAATGGCCCGTTTCGCAGTTCTCGCTTTGTAACAAATTATATACAGTAAATTGGGTGTATTAAATGTATTGAAGCATAATTAAACCTTTTTGTAATATTACTTTATCCACAGGAGCATTCAATAATTAAATACACAGGACGTCTATTTGTATGGATCTGTGTATCTTATTTGTCTTGTTTTATTATCTTTGAAGTAAATCCAACCACTTATAACTACTTTGTTCACTAAATTTTCTAAGTAACCAAATGTTTAATGTTCTTTGGAATCTATCCACAGTAGCTTCCTAAGTTTTGGAAAATTTCCGTTATCAAATTGAATATTCTTGACTTATTTTAGCAGAATAGTCTGTAACTACTAATCCGGTTAAATTCTTAGTAGTATAAGCCTTTTTAGTGAACGAGTATATTAAAGTTAAACACAATTATATCACGAAATGTCTTTAGCGTAAGAATAGAATAGAATAGAATAGATTTATTTTCTCAGAAATAAAACATTTCAAATTACAATTTCACAGTAAACAAAAATAAATAAATAAATAAATAAAAACCCTGCCAGAACTGACCATCTTTGTTCCTGAAATAATATAGTAAAACTAAAGATATATTAACAAACAATGAAAAAAAAAAAAAATCACGTACATTCTGAGAAAAATAGGGCCTCTAAAGGCTAAGCCTGTTTTAGAGGTTCCAACAAAAAGGTATAATAAAATAAAAATACGCTCAAAGAAAAATTAACTGAGTACGCTATGAAATGTCTTACATCTAAATACTTAACAAAAATATCTTAAAATCAATCTCTAAATTTCATTAGAAACATGTCAAAAACAAAATTTGAACTATGACTAAAATATACTGTCTTGTGGAAAAAACAAACAATGACTGAAAAAAGGTTTTTACACTATGATTCTATGATAAATCTCCCACAAAATGTAAATGAGGTAATTTTATCAGTAAAAATATTTAATTTTTAGTTCAATATTTTCATTAACACGTCTATATTTTCTAATTCCAATAGCCAATTTTTTAATTCTACCATAAAAATCTTTTTGTTTTTAGCTTCTTTTATATAATCAGGAATCAAATTGAATACTCTCGGACCAACAAAAGAAAATGTTTTAGTAAAAAAGGTATAATTTGGTTTTGGAACAAGGCTGTGATGGTGAGTTCTTAATTTGCTTCGATAAGAGTCAGTATTTTGGGGGAGATTTCCACTTTTATCATAAAAACTTTTTAAGACCTTATATACAAACAGATACCTTAAGGGCAGAATTTTCAATGATAAAAACAAAGGTCTTGAACTGTCTCTTTGGCTTCTCCTAGCTATTAATCTAACAAAATGTTTTTGCTGTACATAAATTGCTTCTAAATTTAAAAGATAATTCCCACCGTAACAAATAAGCCCATATTCCAGTCTACTTTCAACTAAGGAAAAATACAGGGAACGTAATACATTTTCTGGACACATATCTTTTAAAAAATAAAAATACCTCAAAACACCATTTAAAGTTGATTTCAATTTTGACATGTGAATTTTCCAATTTACTTCCCTATCAAGAAAAATTCCCAAATACTTAATAGAATCCACTTTCTGAATTTTTTCGCAATTTATTGTACAAGGAGCATGTTTTCTGAGACAATTTACACATCTATAGTTTATGGGACCTGAAAATTTGACATCTTTTCTTAAATTGAAATTAATAAATTTGGTTTTCTCAGTACTTAAAAGCATGTGATTCTTGACAAACCAGAATTTGAGTCTCAGCAAATCTGTATTTATGTCACTTCTAGTTGCCTCCAAGTTGTTGCCCACATAACAAAGGGCAGTGTCATCAGCAAATGAAGTTAATTTACCTTTAAAGGATGCACCACAAAGATCATTTATGTATATTATAAATAAAATTGCTCCTAAAACTGATCCTTGAGGAACCCCATATAAAATTTCACCCATTTCACCAAGCACCCCATTAATTCTGACACACTGTTTTCGCCCTGTTAGGTAGCTTTTGAACCATTTGTGTGCGACTCCTCTTATTCCACAATTGAACATTTTAGCAAGAAGTATTTCATGATCGACAGTATCAAAAGCTTTTTTAATATCTAAAAATAAACCGGTGACATTCTGTCCTGAATTGAGTCCATCATATAATTTTGACATAAAATCATTCAAAGCATGTTCTGTACTTAAACCTTCCCTAAACCCAAATTGATTCCTACAAAAAAATGTGTGTTTCCCAGAAATTTAACCAATTTTGCCTTCATGATTTTTTCAAATAGTTTTGCAAATGTTGGGAGTAATGAAATTGGACGGTAGTTACTTGATTCTGTTTTTGCCCCAGAAGACTAGTAAGTAAGACTGCAGATACATGTATTATATATATATATATACATGTATATACATACACATATACATTGTGTATATATATATATATAAAGTTAAACACAATTATATCACGAAATGTCTTTAGCGTAAGACTGCAGATACATGTATTATATATATATATATATATATATATATACATGTGTCTATATATATATATCTAATATATATACAGCCGCATGTCTATATATATACTCGCTTCGCTCGCTGGGAGCTCCGCCCTCAGACCCCTGTGGGGGGCTTCGCCCCCAGGTCGCTGTTTGGCCACAGTTTAATTTTAATTGGTCCAATTTATATTCAAGACCTAAATTCTAAAACTATTCCAAGGCTTTGATTATTTTTAAGGGTTTAACTATAAAATCTGGTCATATGCCTGTTGATGAATACTAGTTGGTATGTAGACGTAGTATGTTAAACTTTAAGCCTCCATGTATTACTCAAGTGCTTGAAACAAATTAATACCCTTAACTGATGTATAATGTAGCCTTTATAAGGCGTCTTTTGAACCTTATAAGGAATACGACCACCGTTAACAACCTGAAATACTATGTCTTTGGGTATCTACAAACCTTCTGCAACAAATATGACATGATTTATAAGGGATTTTACCCTCGACAGAGCGCAACATAAAAAATATACCCGAAGAAAACACGAAAAAATCTACAAAAGCTATAAGACTTTGATTATTTTGTGTGTTTAAGATATTTAATCTGGGCGTGGGAGTGTTACATGGTAATAATTGTAATGTAGGAATACTGTGTGATAAATATTAGGCCTCTAAGTTCTACATTAAAGCGACAAACCATTAAAAACCACGAACAAAACTTGGAAAAAGTCTAAAATTAAAAGATCTAGCGCTACCTAAGGGTGAAGGGGGTGAGATACGGCAAAATGTCATAGGACTAAAGTTGTAGTTCGTCTAAAATACGTGGTAAGTAGTGGTCTTCGTTTTTCGATAGGACAACCCATTAGGCCACTAAAGCTCAAATAAAAAGACTACATTTTGATTTTTATTCACAATTATTTATTTTTTGAGGTATTTCAAACTAAAAATATTAGGATTTGGGAAGAAAATGTGCAACGCACACGCATGCCATATCTCACGATACTAGTTAAAGTATAACATGTGATACGTGCATTATAATTAATAACAAATGTTCCAGAACCGGCATTTCCTTACTACTTATACTTGGAAAACGGTAAAATCTATAGATTTTAAGAGTTTTTGATTTTCCGACAGGTTTAAGTAATAAAAACTGGTAATATTTCTGCTGCTATTTACTAAGTATGGTGTAGACATACTGCGTGCCCAATATTAGGCCTCCATCAAGTATATTAACGTGATAGGAAATAAAAAACCGCGACAAAATCTCAAAATTTGAAAAAATCTAGAGCTATCTAAGGGTGAAGGAGACGAGATACGACAAAATGTTATAGGACCAAAGTTGTAGATCTTGCAAACCCCGTAGCACATGGTAGCATGGCAATGCCCCCTACTCATGGTGATGTCCGTTTTTCGATAGGTCAATCCGTTCGGCCGCTAGAGCTAAAAAACTGTAATTTAAAATAAACCTTTTTTTGGGGGGTTTTTAATATTTTTTTAGGGGGGGTTAGTAGTAAAAATTGTCAGTTTTTGCGATTTTCCTGTGGGTTACAAGCTATAAGCTATCTGCATGCAAAATTTCAGGTTTCTAGCTCATCTAGAAGTGGTCTAGAATTCGTATACCTCAGTCAGTCAGTCAGTCAGTCAGTCGACTGACTGACTAACTGACATATATCTAACATATATACTAGTCAGTGAGTTACACATGCGGCTGTATATATGTTAGATATATATATATATATATATATATATATATATGTATATATTTATTAAATCGATTTTGACGACTTAATTTTCACCCAATACTTTAAAATGCCTTTTGAAAAAATTTCTTCTTTTACAATTCGTAAGCAAATTTTGTTAATACCGTTTTTGATTCTGTATTTATAATTTTGGCGTCACTATCCTAATAGGTTTTAAACATTTATTTGGTTTTAGAATCAAGTAATTTACAATGACCCCTTATTTTAATCTACTATTTTTGGAAAGTCTTATAAAACATAATTTATGAGTTTTCTAAATTCTTTAATCTGCTTAGATATGTTGAATCAGACATTTTGCAATTTCGGACAATCCTTTTCATACATCATCAAATTAAATTCATTAAATTTATTTTAATCTATATGATGTTATACCAAGTAGTCTGAGACATTAACTAAATATTGTTCAACTACCCTACAGTTACCACACTTTAATGAATTTTCCTTCAATCTCATCAAATCCATCAATCCTTTTCTATTTCAAATGACATTACATTATACTCTTTATCCCCCTGTTGTATAGCTGGTCTCACCTTTTGATCAACCACAGCCGTATCTGTTGCGGAGGTCCCGGATATTCTATATTCGTGTGTATGTTTGCTGTTCCATTTTCATTCATTCACTTCAGGTATTTGAGAGAGACAGTTTCAGGACCGCTATGATCACTACTATTTAACGACAGTTGAGAAAAGTGCAACTGTTATTAAAACAGAAGAATATAATAAAATAACATTTTATACAGAAAAAAGATAGATGTGATGCTGAAGTAAAATTCAAAAAGAATGGACCGAAGGCGGAAATCATGGACAGTATTTGTTTAATGTCTCAGACTATGTGGTATGGCGTTGAAAGTAAACGTATTAAGGATAACGCGTTATTTGATTATTTATTTATTTAGACAGGATAACAATATAATATTGCATTGGCAACAAATTTAAAACATTAAATTATTTTTTATCTAAATTTAGAACTTAAAATTAATATTCAGTAATATTATTTTACAATTAAATAATGTTTTTTTCTTCATGTCTTCTTTATTCTATTTTTCACTGGGATACTTCAACCACTTTATTGTGGCCTTAAATAAGAAATAAATGTATTACCATCGTCATTTGTCTTGATTGTTAATTTGTCTTTATAGATGTTGATATTTTCTTTCCTGTTAGTAAATTCATGGACACGATAAAATCCTTTCTAGCCAAGCCATGTCCTACATTTCTTAAATATATGTATATTAGTAATTTTTCCAAATTGCTCGGGTAGTGTTAATAGGTTGTATAAGTTTATGGCGAGTATATTGCTTGGTTTTCAAACAGCTCAAAATAATGGCCCGGAATTTTCAAATTTGTTATTTTTTTCTTAAATTGTCTGTAGATTTTAATTGATTATTTTCAAAAAGTTTATAATTTTGCTTTAGAAAAATATCGTTTGAAGAAGATAAATAGAGGGAAATGTTAGGATTATAGTATTTTGAAAAATGTTTGTTGAGTCTCTTTGTTTCAAATGAAATATTATTCTTATAGCTCTCTTTTGAAGTTTGAATATAAGTTTTGACCTATGATTTTCTGCTCCCCAGATGGGCACAGCATATTTAAGATGGGGATAAAGAACTCCATAATATGCAGTTAGTAGTAATTTGGTATTGGAATATGTTGCCAGTTTTCTTATCATAAATATTGCTGATGGCATTTTTGAGCATATTTTCTTAATGTGTAAGTCGTACTTCAAATGTTGATCGATTGTTATGCCTAAAAACTCAATTTCACTGCAATTAGTAATTAGTGGTTCATCCATTTGTATGCTCATGGAGTTTTTTTTCGCTGTTACTAAAAGTAATTAATTTAGTCTTCTCAGTATCCATTAGTAATTTAGTATTCTGTATTTCTTGTAATAAATTATTGCATTGTTGAAAGGTTTCTTCTTCTAAAGTTCCCTTGTTCGTATTTGCAAACGTTGTGCAGATATCATCGGCAAATATACATTAATGATTTTTGGTTAAACACTTGTGTAAGTCATTAACATATATTAAAACCAGTACTAGTCCTAATAATGAGCCTTGAGGAACACCTCTTTTTATAAATTGTTCATTTGAACTGCAAGTTTTTAGGCAATATGTATAATCTGTAGGTATTTGGAGGATTTGCCTTCTACTACTTAATAAGATTGAAATCATGATTTTGCAATTCCTCGTATTCCAACATTTTGCATTTTGTGTATTAATAATTGATGATCAACCATGTCAAATGATTTGCTCAAGTCAATTTGATTTTATTTTAATTATTATTTGTGGCTTATCCAACATCTCTAAGTGGATTTTAGATGGAAACGCATAGTTACCAAACAAATTATAAATTCAAAACGATGAGTGATGGTAAATTAGTTTGATTATTTTAAACAGAATCTATAATACAAACAGATTTTTACTGACAAATCTTAAGAGAATAAAGAAAACTATTGGGCTGAAAAGTTTGATTATAATTGATAATTAGCGAATTAATTGATGAATTGCGTGTCAGAAGTTTACAAAATATCTTTACTCTGTTAGTGAACTTTCTGTAAAATACTCAAACGTCATTTTTCGTTTCTCTTATAATTGTAACCATTCTGTATGCTACTGAATAAATTGTTCATTGATAATAACTTGCAAATCCATTCCTATTTTACATTGAACAGAATCCATTGCATTTTACACAAAAGCTTTTTACAATATTATTTTCAAACGCATTTGTTGGCAAAACCATTTTCTCATAATTTATCTGTTGTCATTGCGTAGTTTTCTGTTTGTGGAAAAGTCTGATACTCTTTAAATAAAATATTACCAATGACTACATAACTACAATAAGACGCGTAAGCGCCGTGTTAAAAATTCAGCGCCAAGCGATAACTCTGCGACCCGCCGCTTGTAGCGCTGCATGTACAAAAGCAGCGCTTGGACTCTTGTACTGACATTCTAGTCCAGTTCTCAGGCTCGCCGCTAGGAGGGGTTGATGCGAACCTTTCGCACTCCTCTCCATCTCAGCCGTAGCCCATGGAGAGCTCGCCAAATGTACAGAAAACGGTCCGGCTAGTCGCTAGGACACGGCAAAACTGAGTAATCCGAGCGGTGAACGCGTTGTCGTTCGCACGCTCCTGTACATCCTAATAATAATAAAACTACAATGAAAATGAGTTTCCGCTTCTTATAGTATAAATATATTTTAGTTTAAAAGTATGTGTAATTTGTAATAATGAAAATATTAGAGAGTTGTAACAGGATGACATGAAAAAGTCAGTAAGCGATAATGTTTATTATTTTTTAGGTAGAAAAAAACTTCCAGCGAGAAAGTTGTAGCTAATTAGATGATCTTAAATTTTCATCCAAAACAATTTTCGATATAACTTATAGTTTGTTCAATAATCCGATGTAAATAAACAATTGTAGTTTATGTAGTCATTGATAGTACTCACCAAAAATCTACCTTAAAATTTAGATCTGAAGGTAAATAACGTTAGAATGTAATCGGAATGTGTATCAAACTACTTATATTACTATAGTTTATTTTCTGGAAAGCTCCGTATGATATGATATTTTAAATAATTTTTTGAAATTACAAATTATAATATTTTTTGTTTCAGGGTGCTTTCTCCGCACCTCTGCTGGCTGGCTGTGGCTGTGGCTTCCCCGCCCCGCCCTACTCAACCCTCCCACTCTCCCCCGCCCTGCCCTACTCATCCCTCGATCTCTCCCCCGCACTAGCCCCCGCCCTGCCCTACTCTCCTCTCGCACTCCCCGCCCTACCCTACTCTCCTCTCGCTCTCCCTGCCACCCTCCCTTACCCCCTCCCAGCCCCCCTCCCTTACCCCTTCCCTGCCCCCCTCCCTGCCGCCTACCCTGCCGCCTGCCCTGCCGCTTTCCCCGCCGTAGACGCCTTTTTCCCCGGACTTCCCTTGGCCGCTCCCCTGGCCTTCTCCGCTGCTCCCCTGACCTACTCCGCCGCTCCCCTGGCCCTCCCCGCCCCCACCAGCTGCGCTTGCACCTGTTTCTAAGTATGTCAAGTTCAATGTTAGAATGAACCTAATCACTCGTTTGTAAAGATCAAAGCGTGCTCTGAACTGTGATTAGTCGCAAATAAAAGCCATCCTTTACTGACACATCGATTTTTCATTGAAAACCTACCCTTTTATTATCTATTACCAGAAACTCATCGTAAACTTTTCTAAAAAGTACTGTGGCATACCGATGTTATACATCAGTATTTAATTAATACGTTTACCATTAGCATACGACTTAAGTAACAGTAGCTTGTTTCTCTTATCCTGGCCCTTAATGGGAAAAAAACAATAAAAGGTTTGGAATTTATTTCCACAGTCTAAAAAAAACTCTTTGAACATTAAACAAATTGGAAAATTTGAAAAGACGATCTAGTAATGGGAAACTCTACGACATTTTCAAAAATTACGGGTCGTGGACTTTTAGCTGCTCTTGAACCAGGCAAAATAAATAGGTCAATCAAAACCTCTTACGTAGTTCAGTAATCTTATATGTAAAAAAGAATGTTGGTATATTTGAATATTTGTTTGATGTTTATACATTACCTACTATACTATACATCCGATTGCGATGAAACTTTGCATGGTCATTCAGGTTGACCCTAGGAAGATTTAAAGCCATTAATCAACGTCCTTAGACTTTAAGGATACACCCTACATGGAACTTCAAAGTTACCATGTTATTCTTATGGAGGAAAGATTTGTTATGGTTTTATCAGACAAATAATTTAAAATACTGAAAACAGCTATTTAACTATTTTTGTAGGGAGCTGAAAAGAAAATATATATGTATATTATTATTTTTTTATATTTGTCCTTTATGCATTTCTATACTACATGATATCTAGTGGCACGGTCGTGTCACGTCGCCAAGTCCACCACACGACCACGTGCTATACTAACACGAAGCAGAATGAGTCTAGTGGCACGGTCGTGTCACGTCGCCAAGTCCACCACACGACCACGTGCTATACTAACACGAAGCAGAATGAGTCTAGTGGCTCGGTCGTGTCACGTCGCCAAGTCCACCACACGACCCGTGCTATACTAACACGAAGCAGAATCAGGTGATTTTTCACTTCTCAAAATAGCGTATTACAGCCTTAAGTGAATGTGGCAGTGCATTTATATGCTAAACCCTTCCAATGAACACGAAACATTGCAACAGTTAGTTTAAGAAAGGTCTGAGAAGCGAGAAATTAACGTATAAAAGTAGCCTAAATCTTGTAGTTTTGGCACTTTTCACAAATCGTCCACTTCATTTTGTTCATTAAGCCTGAGAACTTTATTTCTCATTAAACTTAAACGAAATTTCGCACAGACTTCTGTTTTTACTCACATATTTCACTTTTGACACTAAATTATAAGTTTGCAAACGCAATATTTTAAAACAAATAATATTAAATTATACTTTCAAAATTGTTCCTGAATTTGATGTCTGCTTTGTTTACATTCACTACGTAAACAAAAGTCCAAGTATCGCATGTGTTCCAAAACAACTATCTGATCAGCTGGTACTTATAAATTCAAATTAAATCATTTGAGTGAATTTAACCAAACAAAACGATATAGAGGTAAAGAAAATCATTTAATTCGTTTAAGGTAGACATACTATAATACATCGAATATAACATAACATGCAATAAACATACTCTGAAATCTAAATATATAAAACAAAGTCGGGTTGGTTATATAAGTCAGCTACACCAAACAACTGTTATAAAGATTATACCTAAACATACTTAAAAGGCATAAACATATGTTCATTATGGAAATAAAAAATTTACTTGAATGGCATTTCAAATTCTTTTTTTCGATGGCGAAGTTAGTTCCATATATATAAATAGGCGAGTGAGTGTAGCGAACGAGCTCAACCTGCAGGCAAGTTATCGAAGCGAACGAGCTCATCTTAAAAATGAACGAGAATATTCTCACTAAATGAAATAACTACATAAGCACTTTTGAAATTTAAAATTCCGTTCTCGAGGTTAGCTTTAAAACGGTGTTCCTGCTTCTTTACTGTGTTTTGTCAGTAACAATAGCTGTTAAATGTTCAATTTAAATTTATTTTAATTTTGCTATAATTTTAACATTGTAACATTGAGAGCTAAAGGAGGACGAGACCTAAAGGACGGTCTAAGACCGAGATCTAAAGGAGGACGGTCCTAAGACCTGAAGGAAGACGTTTTCCAAAACCACAAAAGTCACATCTAGTTGGTAAGGGTTTTCAAATAACACACAAACGATCATTTAATACATAATAGTTTGTCACCAAAATTGGCTTAATTTTTAATAAATAGATTTTTGTAAATTTTTTTACTTGTACTATTTCCAGCAGAGAATGCAATTTGGAGATAAAATCAGATGTTATGATCTGTTGTTTTGCTTGATTCTACTCTGTCCTTTAAAAAAAAAAAATTCTATCAAATGTCTAAGGAAAGCATGGATTATTTTGCTAAAATGTGTAAGTAATAGTTATTTAATATGTTTAATTTTCTGGTTGTAAATAAGGTAGATAGGTATTATTTCATTTATAATCTGGGAAATTCAGTGAAGAATTTAATGTCAGCAGTAATTTAAATCTACAAATATATAGGCTAATCTTATATATTGCTTCTCTAGCCTGTTTTTCTGTCAGTCCGCAAGATCTTCCTTATTCCTTTATCAAATTCCATGAGTCAAATTCCTCATTTTAAAGCTTATCGTGCCGGATAATGACGTAAAATAGACCCACACGCTACAAATGTACCGCTTCTCTGAAATTTGAATAATATGAAAAATATGAAAGGGAACTAGCAAGGGTCCTGTTCTCCGCACGGGAATCTCGCAGGCACAGTGTCAGATGTTTTAAACTGTTAACATTATAATCAGCTGTTTGACTAAATAAAATATATAGCTCCTTAAGATTAACATTGGAACTTTAAGGGCCATTGAGGTGAAGCCCTGAAGTTGGATGTTTTTCAAAACCCCAAAAGGCATATCTAGACGGTAAAAGCTTTCGATGATACCAAATATGTATATAAAATAATATTTTTAAGGGTCTAAAATCGCCGAACAAAAATCAAGGAATTATTTTAATAATATAGATAGTTTTTTGTTTTGTTTTTTTACAGGAGCAAAAATTTAAACGAAAGAAAATCTGATCAGCTGACAAGATTTGATTCGCAGTGTGGAATTCCGTACGGGGTCGACTAGTAAATATTTATTACGTAAATTTTAATGAAGGATAAAGTTACTTCATTCGTACTCATTATAATGAGAATGAATTAGACACTCAAATATTCTTTACCACTTCTCTGCTAAAAGAAATGGTAATATCCTACCGCATAAATTACCAGATTTTAAATTCTATAGATATTATAAATCAACTGGGAACACCATTTTTTAATACAAATGAACGATACTGTGCATAATTTTTAAATTGCCTTATTTCGAACCATCAAAACCTGGAATTTTAATTCAACGACTCAATAGAACCAACCACAAAATGTTCAAACTGAAACCACAGCACAACCAGCTACGAGAGTAATTTTAAATTACAAATTTTCATTCCTAATCATCTTAAAGAAAAGTCAATTTCGATGGACTACTCAACAGTCAATTTAATGCTTGGTTCCCTATTGCTGACTCTACATGCACAACTTGTGAAAATGGTAACTACATTTAAAAAACATCCATTACCGTTAAAAGTAACTTTATAATTTTTTTAATTACAACTTAGGCAAACACATGATAAAAAAATTACAAGTCTAATAATACCCGGTCTACTAAATACAAATATCAAAATTAATGGAATTCTGTGCAAATCAAAAAATGCGGTGTTCCATCTAGGAACAGTATAGCACCAGGGCATTACATAGTTTATATTAAAAATAAAAATAAGTGGATATAAGCAAATGATGAGCAAGTGCTTATAAATGATGTTCATGATTTCAAGCGTACATAAAATATAGTTATTTGTTATAGAAAGAAATAAAATGGTTAAAATTTATGAAAAACTCAAAAAGTTTTGTCACAGGTACACAGAACTATAAATGTTCGTTATGGGAACCCCTTGTGATACGACAAATGTCAATCCTGTAGTTAAGCTCTTGCCATACTTTGATAAGAGTGTCTTGATCAATTTTTTCGATAGCATTGGTAATCCGTTGCTGGATCTCAGGTATGCTATCTGGTAATGGTGGTGTTTACACCTTATCTTTGATGTATCTCCACAAGAAAAAAATCACAGGGGGTGATGTTCGTAGATCTTGGAGGCCAGTTCAGGAGTGTGTCATCATTTGGACCACCGCGCCCGATCCATCTCTCAGGCAGCACATTGTTAAGTTCAGCCCTAACATCCAAGTGGTAATGTGGAGGCGCACCATCCAATTGCAGAATGAAATTTGCAGAATCTTGTTCTAATCGCGGAAGAAGCCATTCTGTCACCATGTCCAAGAGAGTTATTCCATTTACCGTTTTTTTTTTCAATGAAGAAAAAAGGCCCGTACACTTTGTTGTAAGCGACAGCACAAAACACATTAACTTTGGGAGAATCGCGCACGTGCTCAATGTACGCGTGTGGGTTCTCTGAGCCCCATATTCTGACATTATGTCTGTTCACATTACCACACAAGTGGAATGTTGCTTCATCGCTAAAGACCAAACATTTTACAAAGTTTTCATTTCCACCAAGGTTTGCATGTTCTCACAAAAAGAAAGTCTTATAACTTTGTCATTTTGTTTTAATCTTGAAGCAGCTGAAGTTTGTAAGGTTTGAATTTTATACGTTTACGTAGAATTTTCCAAACAGTTGACTGTGGTAAACCAAGCTCTCTGCTGCATTTAACAGTAGATTTCTGTGGTTTTCGGGTAAAACTTTCCCTTACCTGCTCTACAACTTCATTGCTCACTGACGGCCTTCCAGTTGATTTCTTTTTAAAAATGCAGCCATTTCTCTTAAAATTCAAGTACCACTTGCGAATAGAGTGGTTACTAGGAGGATCTTCATTAAACCTGGTTCTAAAGTGTCGTTGCACACTAATAACAGATTGGTTAATGTGATAATCCAACACACAAAAATCTTTCCTGTCTTCAGATTTAGCCATTACACAACAATGACAACAATTGACTTAACAAACAGCTGATATGCACCCAAACCAATGTAAATGAAACTTTATGAGTTTTTCTTTCCGATGGTACCAACTAAAATAGTCTTAAAACAAATTAACCCAGTGATATTTATAATCAAAATCAGGAATATCATTTGTAATAACCCTGTAATTTGTTTTATTTCAACTTGAAATCTCATTTATAACAATTTGCAATAAACAATTATATAAAAAACAAATGATTTTTATATGTTACTTAAATATGTTAAAGTAACAATGCTCGAAAGATTGTTGGTTATTTTTTATCTGTTCTTGGTCAGCAGCTTCACGGTTGCAAAATCTTTAATTTGAAATTTAAAAAAATCTAAATATAGTTAACAATTATAATAATACATAATCTGCTGGCCAAGAACAGATAAAAAATAACCAACAATCTTTCTAGCATTGTTATTTTAACATATTTAAGTAATTTGTGATGATAAACAATGTCAGATCAAAGGTGCTATCTTTGACTTGGAATACATTTTGATATCATATCATTTTAAGACTTGGCAACCCGTCAACACTTTGTGTTTTTGGGTATGATATCCTATTCCGATAAAAATTGACATGGTAATTCAGGTTAACCCTAAAAGAGTTTCCAGCCATTAATCAAAGTCATAAACCTTAGGCCTCCACTCCAATGTAATCTTATGAATATTAAGATTTACTATACCTTTTGACCTGGAATTCGGTGGGAAAGTAGCTTATAACGTTCTAAATATTTTAGGGCTCCACCCCCGAACTTCGTAATACTTATTCCAAACATCTCACACTATACCTCTGTACTAATGGAGCTGAAATTCAATAGAAAGAGAGCTGATAGCGCAAGGCAGAGAGAGACCTATACTGTCGATAAGAATATACTTACGGCTTTGCACTACTGGCCTTTAATAGGCCCATGTTGATCATGATAAACCAAATACTGAGTCAAACTGAACTATTTGTGGAATTGACATTTGGTAGGTGAATGAATAGACAAAAACGCCAGAATTAAATGTACAGGTTTTCTTAATCCGTATATCCGGCGTTGGGCCTGCGCCCACAGCATTTAAAGTTATGATTACCATCTCGCACCAGTGAGCCGATGAAGCCGAAATTTAGAACTGAGATGGATCATTCACCAGAATCAAACATGGTGCTATTCCCGTTCCGAAAATCCCATGAAACTCCGCCCCACTGGCCTTCAAAATTAGCCAGCACTAAAAAGAAGGTAGCTAATGAACTAAAAAGCGGAAAAAAGGCCTACTCCTGATCAAAATTATTATGTAGGGTTCTGCTCCACTGAACTTTATTATTCTCATGTTAACCGTAACGCACCTTCAAGAACCGGTGACACTGAAATTCGGTTGGAATAGGAAAAACACCAGATTAAAAATTGCTAATCCCGTTCCGAAAATCCCATTTGGCTCCGCCCTACTGGCATTCAGAGCTTACTACCATATACTTATGGTAGTAGCTTACTGCTTACTAATATATGCTCATTCTGGAATGATATGGAGCTGAAATTCTGCAGGAAGATAGGTACAGGAGAATCTAATATCCGTACTGAAAGCATTTGGGGTTCCCCTCTATTCGCATTCATAATTTGTATATTTGGAAGTATTAATGTGAACCTGATGGAGTAATTATTTAATTTGTTTCTTTCATGATAACCATCGGAAAGTGAAACAGGAATAAATTGTAACTAAGAAAGACTGCACGCGAACGAAGTCGCGCCTTGTACCAGCTAGTACTTTAATTGACAAAAATTAATAATTGCTTTTGAACAATTTCAAAGTGAAACAATGAATATGTCTGTTTATACATAAAAGGTTAATAAATAGTCTTTGTGGAAAAATAGTCTAAAAGAAGACTTTTTTGGATCATACTCCTCTTATAAAACAGACGGGACAAATTATGAAGCTGTCTTGTATTAAAGTATAGCATTTAGTAAATAAACCTTCAGCTTGATGTACTTATTGTTAAAAGGTTCAACTAGGAGAGATTGTGCCATTTTTCTGATACAGTTTTTTTATTTAGGTTAAAAACGCGCCAGTTGGCAAATATGTATAATGAATCTGCCGCCTCGGCGTTCCCTCCAGGTCACGATACGGCGGAGAAAGGAAAACAATTATCCGTGAAGATATTATGAAATAGAACGAAATATAAATTATGGGATGCATTATTTATAACATCAACGATAGAAACTTTTGAATGTGTTTCCAGAGGTTTTAAATTCGACTCCTATAAAAAGACAAACTAACAACTTTATTTTTATTGGATTTTTAAGAAATTTAAAAATATGTATATGTATACCAAAACCTTAAATAAATATAAACACAAATTTGGATTTTTGTTATTTTTAACGAGCTGGCCCGACAGACGTTGTCCTGTCCTAATGTCATTAAATTTGTTTTATGTCAAATTCTTGATCATTTTCAAGATGAGCTCGTTCGCTTCGCTCACTCGCCTCCCGGATGAGCTCGTTGGCTACGCTCACTCGCCTATTTTTATATCAAGTTAACTTTGGCATCGAAAAAAGAGATTGAGTTTCCATTCAAGTAGACTTGTTATTTCCATAAGTTTATGCCTTTCACGTATGTTTAGATTTAACTAGCTGTTTAGCCCGTAAAAAATGACGGGCTTAATCAAACCTAAGAAGAATTGTTATTCATTAGTTTAATGGCTTAAATATTTTTGTTTAAAAAGGTAATTTTTAACTATATGTAATAAAATGGGAATCCGCCGTAACCCAAAAGGGTTTTCAATGGTTTAGTTTAAACTTTGTTGTTAGTTTAGGTTTTGATGTTGAATCAGATCAATTTTGGTGTCACTTCAAGCCAAATTTGGTTTCCTAAAAACTGTAGTTAAATGTTATTAAATTTTTAAAACTTTGTTTATAGGGATCAAATTTTTAATACAAATTACACTAACTACTTTCACTGCTTTTATAACTAAGAGATAAAACATACAGGCTTTAGGCCTCAGGGCTCTGCCCCATGGGACTTCCAAGTCGCATGTTATTCATATGGATGAGAGTTTTATTTGGTTTATGTCACATGCGTTTTCTCTTAATTCAATTTAATTAAATAAACAGCTGTTATAAAGATTACATATAACTACAGACTGTCATTGTTTTGCTTACTATTTACTATCTACTATTTTCGCTTCTCAAAACAGGATGCGCAAGCTGCGCACGGGAAATTCTAGTTAGAACTGTAAGGAAAAATATTTTATATTTTATTCAGTGCTAATAGGATAGGTCACAAGTCCTTAGTTTTCTTATCCATTGCATTAAATTTCTTACCAGACAGAGTTGGTGATAGTTTCACCCAATTTCATCCAATAAAGCACATAAAATGGAAATCGAACTAAAGTTTTAAATATGTAAACTTAATCGGATTTTTAAACTTAAGCTTTGAAACTGAAATATAGTTTGCTGGATTATATCAATCGTCTTAACCTTCACAAACCTTATGAGGTTAATTTTACCTTCGGATTTCTACCTCCTATCTTTAACTGTATTTGTGTCATAGTCATGTTTTTTATATACTCAAGCGCAAATCGCACTTTAAGGAGTATAATGACTATCATCGATGTTAAAAAAAGCTTTCGATTCAGTTGAACACAAAACTTTAAACACTTCTTAAAAAACTACAATTCCAGCTGTGAACCGCTAAAATGCCACCTTGCTGTCATATTTTCTGAGACCCATTATTTATCAAAGGAAAATCATCTACTTCTGGCTCCATTATCAGTGATAAAACCCAATTTCGCCGCAAGAGTAAACGTTAACGAAAACTGAAATATAAATATAAAATATATGATACAAAAACCTGAATTGAACTTTGCTGACACAGTATTATATATAAAATATATACAGAATTATAAACTGTATAATATTTCAGCATTGAATTCGTGTTACTTACTGCTTGTGAATTTCAATCCAAAAACCTAAATAAGTTAGGAATAGTTGTCTGCTTTGGTTACAAAAACATACTTAACTTAACTCAGCTGTTGTATTGAATTTGGATGCATGGTTCTATAAACAAAATTACTGCAAATAAAATATGGCAAAAAAAACAGTTTGTTTGCCATTTACAAACCTACAAGTAAATAAAGGTAGGATATCGTATGTCTTTCATCATCCTTGGCCTAAGGGAAATCTATATACGCTCCAACCTGGCCTCTCTACGTTCAGTAGTTTTCTCTAATAGGTGGTTACACGTTTCTTATACAGGGAGACGATGAAAAGTTTTGAAAAAAACAATGTTTTTTGCCAATTTCAAACTTACAACAGAGTAAATTTAGGATATCGTAATTTGTTCATCATCCTTGGGATAAGGGAAATCTTTGTCACCAACCTCGTCACTCTACGTTCAGTAGTTTACTCTGACTAGGGGGTTACACGTCGCCACTACACGCTATTATCATATAGGAACCTTATAACTTATAACAGCTGTTTATTTAGTGTAACTAACTGTATTAACCCCACTTTGTATGTATGTTTGGTGGCCATTGGGAGTTGCTTGCCAGCGGGATGTTTGAATCACGGAATTAAACAGCTCGACTGCATCATCTATATCATCGGCTGACTTCAAAGGTATTTTCAGCGAGAGGTTTTCATTTAAAAATGTGCGGAAGACATTCCAGTCAGTAAATTTATTAGAAAGGGTTGGTGGGCGTTATTTAATAATAATGGACGAGCTTATAGTGGCAATAATTGGAGAATGATCTGATGACAGGTCCAGACTCGATTTAATATCAATGTCATTTTGCGCAATTTATTTTGTCACAAAGAAATCTAGTAGGTCTGGAATCTTTTGAGGATCTGTTGGCCAGTACGTAGGTTCACCTGTAGATAAATATTGGAAATTGTTATTGCTAAGTGATGTTACAAGTTGTCGACCTGTTGGGTTAGCGAGTCTCGATCCCCACATCGGATGTTTTGCGTTATAATCGCCTCCTGCCACGAACCTAGGGCCAAGAGTACTGAAAAAATCAATGAAGTTTTTATAAGTAACATTGTGCCGAGGAGGGCTATAAATTGCAGATACAGTAAACGGCCCAGCCCAGTCCTCTACAACAATACTTGTAGCTTGAATGTGATCAAACTGATACTTTGGCAATTCATAATGTTTAATTTGGTTTATAATCAAAATAGCACTTGCGCCATATGCAGTATTGTCTGGAAGGTTTGTGTGATAAAATAAAAAATTTGGGATTTTGAAGTAACTAAGATCTGTGAAGTGAGTTTCTGAGATGAGCATCAAATCAATTTTGTTTTGTAAAATAAAAAGTTGAAGATCTTGGTTATGATTAGCCAACCCGTTAGCATTTGCTATTTTTTTAACTTTGTTTTCTTTACAATCTGTTCTACAAAATATTGAACATTAAGTAAATTTGATAAAATAACAAAACATTACGGTAGTCAATCTTCATCCTTTGAAAAAGCCAACACAAACACTGTATAACATAATCCAAATCTATAAAATTATAAAGAAGAGGTGGTTTCTGTCTGTCTGTCTGTCTGATGTTCCGGGTGAACGCAAAAACTACTTAACCGACTGGGCTGAAACTTTACACAAAGGTAGATCTTGAACCCATGCAACACATAGGCCTATTCACTTCCTTAAAATCCCCTCGGGCTACGCCCTGTGAACGTTCTAAGTTTCAATGTTTACATTTCATAAGAAAGTAAACATTCAGAAACTGTAATGCGAACAGCTGAGGGCACTTACATTTGACAGCTTAAAGAGCAGAAGCAAGAACAACAGCTGTTTCAAGCTAACTAAAATGCAATTTGCATTGACTATAGAACGGGTATGGAAAACACCGGTGCGAAGAACGTGTACATCAAGTATATTTACATTTATTTCAATTTACCATATTATAATGAATCTATATAAATAAAATTAGAGTTTTGTCTGTACATTGCTTGGAATTATGAAATTTTTGCATATTTTCACGTTTTACGCCCTAGGGAAAACAAAACAAATCTTATCTCAATTTATGTCTGTCTGTCTGTCTGCCGGTAACACTCAAGGACGGGTTTTCGTTCGCTTTTCACTGGAAAACGGGTGCACTGACATTAATGAAACTTTGTTTCTTTGTTCTATATATGCGTGAGAAGGTTTTAGGGCACTATAAACTGGCATACGCTTTTTAAAAAAAGAATGGCGGCCGCTCAAAAACGTAATTTTGTGCGGTTTTGGTCATGTTTTGATCGCTTTTCACAGGAAAACGGGTGCACCGATTTTTATGCAACTTTTTTTCTTTGTTATATATGTGCGTTAGAAGGTTTTAGGCTAATTGGATTGTCTTAAAACAATTAACTAACCTTAGGTCACTGCCCCATAGGGTTTTAAAGATCCTATGCTATTCTTATGGACAAAGCATTTATTTATACTGAACCAGATGATGGCATAGTTATTCTATAAATAGGTGTTGTAGTTCTTTTTTAAAACGTTGAGTGAAGATTGGTAATAAATAACATAAGTGGATATATGATCTAAATCTATATTTGTCAGACTCATGCACTCACTGACATAGTGGTCACTTTATCTAAGAAACGACAATGTCTATTGAAGATGAAATTTTTGAATGGTGGTTCCCCTTATGCTGCAGATTCACAATAAGAATACATTTAAAAAAGTCCTATAGGGCTCTTCGCTAATTTACTTTTATGAGAATTTTAAGAGTATTAGTATTTTCTGGACCTTTGTTACGTTTCGGTAGGAACATAACTGATTCATCAGAACAAAACGCAAGCCTATTCCTGTTCCGAAAATGTTTAAGGGCTTCGCCCCCCGGAATTTCAAAATACAATATTTTAACAATCTTGCACATACTCTTGGACTGATGGATCTGAAATTCGGTAGGAATGTAGCTGATAGCTCAGTGCAGACATTAAGATACCTACTCTAGACACAAATATACTCAAGAACTCTGGCCCAATGGCCTTTAATATAAGCGTGTTAGTCATAACACAACTACTCAACCAGTAGAGCTGAAATTTGATGTCTATTTGTTGTAAGAAACAACATCATGGGGAGTCACGGTGTTGTTCTCTGGAGATTTCACGCAGACCCTTTGTCGTAAGTGAGACATGAGTGGACAAGTCTACGCCTCTCTAAAAATATATTTTATGTAGCCGACCACTGAGCGTCTGAACTTAACAGTAAATATGAAAATGTATTTTTGAGAAGATTAAGGGGTTGAGCGGTTTTCTTATGCGTTTTTAAAAGTTGAGATTGGGACATTGAAAAAGAAATTAAGTCTCAGAAACATCTATCCTTCACTCGGCACTATCGATGAATCACTGGATTTACTGATTGACAGTTTGTTACACCGTGGTTCATAAACAGTTTAATTTGGAAAGTGCCTGGCTCTGTGATTGTGCCATCCTCACGTCCACCAATGGACAAGCAACGGAGATCAACACAAATGTAGGTCTATTCCAAAGGGAGGAACGAACATATACAATATTTAATATCGTTCATTTAACCATGACCACTGTTAGAACAGTTCGTATATATTGACCATGTTATAGAGCTTAAAAAAAACAAATAATGTAGTATTTTTAATGATTAACCTAGGTTAATTAGTTGCGGATAAAATCTAAAAAACGTACTCATAAAATCCCCCATGTTAATCTTATGGGAAAAAGGTTTTTAGCTTTTCCTCAGTTCATTTTAATGTAAACTTCACAGTTGCTTTTACCAATCAGTTCAGCTCCACAAAACAATTATTTTGGTGTTTAATTCGTGATTCTACACCCAACCGTTGCAGAGATATTCAAAGTGCTAAACACAGTACGTTGTCCAATGTTATTCTTATGGAGAATAAATAAAATATAATGACTCCCTTAATTATGAACATAAATTAATAAATCTTGGTATGTGGGCTTCACCTTGTTGAGTTATATTGACATTTAAATAAAAAACCTTTTTTTTGTTCCTTGTTGCAGCAAACCTGCTTACTCAGCCCATGTTATTCTTATGGAGAATAATTAAAAAGTTATATAGCGCTTATTTATGATTGAATATTGATGAAACTTGGTTTGTGGTTTCGCCTATTTAAATTCTATTTATATTTGCATAAAAAACAACTGTTTGTGTTCCTTGTTTCAGCAAACCTACGTACTCATCATCAATGTTATTCTTATGGAGAATAATTAAAATTGTATAATAATAATAATATTTATTTGCCGAAAAACAATTATAAATTGTGAAGACTTTTACAAAAATATCTTAAGTCTAAAAAATATTGCAGCTTAAATTTTCTACTTTTTCATGTTATCTTATTTTTTTTAATTTGTTGGTTCTTCTTTAAAAAAATCATCCAATGAAAATAAAGGCTTGTTCATTACAATTTCTTTTACTTTTCTTAATTCTGTTCTTCCAATTACTTCAATTTTGTGAATTTTTTAATTTGATTTATGACTCTTCCCATCATGTATTGGGGTGAATTTTCATATGTAGTGGTTCTGTGGATTTGATGTTGTACGATGAATTGTTTTCTGGTGTGATAATTATGATTATGTTGTAATTATTTTATTTCGCTTCGTTCATTTACATATAATTTCAAAATGTCTATAATATAAAGTCCAAAAAATGTTATAACTTGAGTCTTTTCAAAAAGTTTCCGACTTGGCTCATCGTGTTTGGCATGCATAATAATTCTTATTGCTCGTTTTTGTAATTTAAAAATTTTCTTTTGGTTCTCCTTAGATGTGCCGAACCATACAGGGAGGCAGTATAGTAATATACTTTGAAAATAAGAGTATGAAACCATTTTTAGGTTTTCAAAATTGAAGCAATTTGCTTATACTCTCAGATTAAAGCAGACAGGGTTTAATTTGTTGATGATTTTATTTATTTGAGTATTCCAGTTTAAGTGGTTATCTAAAGTTATTCCTAATAAATTTATTTTAGAGACCTCAGAAATCTTTTCATTTTCTAATTCGATATTTAATAATTTGTCTTTAGATTTTTTAAACTGGAAGTGAAGAATATTCGTCTTGGATTTATTCAATAATAGACCATTTGCACTATACTAAGAATTTAACTCATTTAAAATCAATTTTAATGATAATATTAGAGATTGGGTTGATTTATTGGCAACACCACAGATGTGTCATCTGCAAATTGAGTTGTAATTTCATTTCTAATATTTGAGGGGAGGTCTGCCACATAAATTATAAATATAAGTGGTCCCAGAACAGATCCTTGTGGAATGCCTATATTAATTTTTTTCCAGGATGAAACATCGTTATTTTTTCAGACTTACATTCAACTCGTTGAAATCTATTTTGGAAATAAGATTCAATAAACTGTTTGGCTTACATGTGAATATATTTTTATGAAACTTAGTATGCGGCTTTATTGTGTATTAAGACATATATTATGCATTGGAAATTCACTGAGTACGCAGGTTTGCTGCGACGGGGGTATTTTATAATGTACCGGACGCGGTGGCTTAGAGGTAAAGTGCCTGACTAGCAAGTCAGACACATGGAGGAATTATTTCTGGAGAGACCATGCCAATGCTTTAACATTAACATTAGGGCGATGAAGCCAGGCATGCCCCCTCGCAACGATAAGATGGCGGGCGAGTCAATAAGATGGCATAAGCGCATGGGAAATATAGGGGAAAACGCGTCTCGTTCGCGCTTAGTTGAATTACAATTCCCACCAAGATAATTCGTTTTTCGCCAAATGGCTTTTAGCGATTTTCCCCTATAGGGAAGAAGCTATTACCGTAGGTCTCATGGTAAGACTTAAGCCCGAGACCATGATAACTTTTCATTTTGAGGTCCCCAGATGCCAAAAACACACCATTCGTTCAAATTTGTATATATATATATATATATATATATATATAACCTTACCATATATATATATATATATATATATATATATATATATATATATATATATGTCCGTAAGCACGATAACTCACGTAAAAAATTTCCGATCTTGATGAAATTTGGTACAATTGTTTAAAGTACCATTTATTTGAAC
Organism: Allygus modestus; assembly: GCA_963675035.1. Classification (NCBI taxonomy): domain Eukaryota; kingdom Metazoa; phylum Arthropoda; class Insecta; order Hemiptera; family Cicadellidae; genus Allygus; species Allygus modestus. The sequence continues at coordinate 37,800,228 of OY776116.1, read as the reverse complement.
GAGTTCGAAAACCAGATGAATCGCACCATCCGAAGGTTTTTTTTTGGGCTTTTGTACCCCAATAATTGTTTTTTTTGTGGGTTTTGACATGTAATTTTTATTTAAATCAAACTTTAATTCATAAAATTGAATTAAGCATAAAAAACAAACAATTTGGTACTTTGATTATTGCTCTACGTCAATTGGTTACTGAGATATTGAAAGTGCTAAACACAGTACGTTATCTAATGTTATTCTTATGGAGAAAAAGAAAAATTGTATATCTCGCTTATTTATGAACATAAACTGACGAAATTTGGTGTATGACTTCATCTGGTTGTGGTTTATTATGTTTGCACAAAACAACAATTTTTCGCCTATGGTTCCCGTACGAGAAAACCTAGGTACTTTGGTCCCCATGTTATTCTTATGAAAATAATTAAAATGTTATATAGCGCTTATTTATGAATGTATATGGATGAAACTTGGTATGTAACTTCACTAAGATGACTTCTATTGATATTTGCATAGAAACCCATTACTTTGTGTTCCTTGTTGCAGCAAACCTGCGTACTCATCCCAACGTTAACTTATGGAGAATAATTAATATTTTAAATATCGCTTGTTTGCGAATATACTTCTTATGAATCCTGTTAAATGTTTTAATGTGTTATGTTATATATTCATTAGAAATTTGCTGAGTATGCAGGTTTTCTGCAACGGGGGTATTTGATTTGTATTCCTTATTAAATTCTTGAGACGTTGATACCAAATATATATTATGAATATTTAGTAAATGGAGTAGAAACTTAGCAGAATTATTTAAAACTCTTAACATGTGCTTACTTTAATTACTTTTTTGGACAATATCTGACATTTTTGTCCAAATAACCTATTTATTCGTGTTCCTAATGCCAGGCATTCCTAATTAGTTGCTCGAATTTTTAATACCAAATTTAAGCATATTAGATTGATATTTTTAAAGTAAAATTACAATAATAAAAAACATATTTTGAAAACACTCAACCCGCGCTCACTTGAATTAGGTTACTGCCCAATATAAAGTGTTTATGGCCAAAAAACTACTGATTCATGTTACTTACCAAGTTCTTACATTTTTAATACCAATTTGAACCATGTTTGAGTGAAATTCTTTTATAAAATAAACTAAGAACACACATCACATTATTATTTTTTCATATAATCTTTTTTTGTATATAACTAATAATAGTTTTATAAATCTTTTGACCCGCACTCGCATTAAATTAGTTTCTAGCCTATAGAGTACATTTTTAAACAAACAAACTAAAGGGGTTTTCCATATTAATTGCTGCAACTCTCAATATCAAATTTAACCATGTTAGAGTGGAATATGTTTTTTAAAAGTAATAATAAACTTATCGAAATTTGAATAATTACTGTATAGAAATCTTTCAATACACGCTCACTTTAATTAGTTTCCTTGCCAATAAAATGTGTTTATACACAAATAAACTATTTATTCTTGTTACTATTTTAGTGCTCAATCAGGTAGTAACCGAGGTATTGACCCTTTCTGAGTGGTTTATGAAAGAAGTAATAATTACTCAGAAGAATTGCAGTAAACTCTCAACCCAAGCTGACTTTATGTTCCTGGCCAATAGAATAAATGTTTAACCAAATAATCTAACGATCCCCCCCCCTTATTAACTGCTGTACTTTTTAATACCAAATTCAGCCATATTCTAGTGGTATGAGTTTTATAAAAGTGAAAATTAACTAGAAGAATTTTATAAATCTTTGAATACGCACCAGCCATTGACAAGAGTTATATTTCATTAACGTATTCATTTACACATGCCGTAAACAGATAATTATATTCATCCATTCATCGTAGCCTATTTATACAATACTTGTAAAACAACATTAAACGTTGTCTAGTAAAAATAGGTAAAAAATAAACGATACTAACGTGTATATACAATCAAAATTACAAATTTGTGTAACGAATACAAAATTAAGTAAATAATAACAAATGTAGCGATTCGATTTTTTTTATTGACTTTTTTTATTCAGTAAGCAGGATACAAAGGGTGCATTTATAATTAACCCTAGTTAACTTCATTTTGTGGACAACGATTCCATCCCCAGGAGGGGGGGTGTTGAAGTAAGAACGAAATATAATTGGGGGGGGGGGATCGCGCTATTACCTTTGGGGGGATTTGTCCCATGTGTTCTAAGAGAAGTATGATACACACGAAGCATATACAAAAAAGTATTTTTTCCCACAAAAACTATTTATTTACCTTTGGTATAATTTTATTTCAAAATAAGCAGACCTATTCATTGTTTTGTTTTGAAATCGTTCAAAAGCAATTACTATGTTCATTTTTTCCCATAAAAGTATTACTAAGATTGAGGTTTTGGTTTACTTATTTGTTATGTCTTGTCCATGGGCCGCAGTGTTTGAAAATGTCGTAGGATTGTACATTACTAGATCGTCTTTTCCAATTTTATTTTTTCAGGTCTAAGTATTCTTGTATTAGACTGCGGAAATAAATTCCACAGCTAAGTCTTTTTCATCACGCTGTATTCGAAAATAGCCCATTACCATACAGCTGATATCTTCGAAAATCGTCGATTTCCGTACACCAAAACAAATAATGATCAGCTGACTTTACCTGTCCTAAACATTACTTTTCGTCATACTACGCGGGGGTCCGTTGCACAACGTCAAGGTTTATCACGTAAAGTTCTATTTTTTTAAAGCAGCATTTCACAACGTAAAGTTTCATAAAGTAAAGTTGTCATTTAATACAATGCAATAAAAGCTATTGTCAAAACGTAAAGTTTCAAAAGGTAAAGTGACTGATTTAATACAGATTAAATTTATAAGTGTTTCAAAACGTAAAGTGTCATAAAGTAAAGATTTGTTTGTTGAATTTAATCTAAAGGAGTTGTAATAACGTAAAGTTTCAAAACGTAAAGCTTTGTTTTAAAAACAAATGTAATAAATGGTTGTTTAACAAAGTAAAGTTTCATATTGTAAAGCTATAACCGTAAACGGCAAAGATAGTTCACTCCAGTCCGTTGTTGAATCAAATTCAATAATAAAATATTTGGAAACATTTTAAAAATATACTGTTTCATAACGTAAAGTTTCAAAAAGTCAAGTATAGTCGAACTCAGAATTTCTTAGGGCTGGCTGTAGCAAACAATACGTTGATGTAACGCTTGCTGTTTCTCGCATTATGAAGACATAAAAGATGCGGCTAACTTCAGCTCTACAACCTAGTCACATGGATACTGTAACCGTATTGTCTTGATCACAGTTACAGTTTACAGTTTTTATAATTACTGATATGATTAATAAACGAGTTCGCACGCAGCACGCTGACGTGAGGGAAGTGAATTTCCACATAACAACTTTTAAAACTCAAAATCAGTGTAAAAACATACATTTATTCCAATTTTTATTGCAATCTGAAAACATTGATTTTTTGGTGGATCTGATACTCCTGGTTTCATTTACCAGCAAAGCTGGGAATACAATTTTGCGCATTATAATGTTAGGAGAAGGCCCAGACAGGCTTGAAAGTAGGCGTGAGTTGCTGGGGATGCTAAAAGTACTCTAACAAAGGAAAAAAGGCTTTTGTAGTGTAAAACCCCCATAGACAACGTACTGTGTTTAGTCCAAACACATTTTCTTTAATAACTCGGTAAATATTTATGTTAGAATGACGATAAAGGGCTTAAAACTTTCGCCTCACTGATTCCCATCTTTTTACATGCATTAATTTTACATCCAGAGCTTTTCTGACCCTTTTAGGGCCCAACAACTCGAAAAATTAAAAATTAATCCCCAAAAAAGGGGTGTAGAGTCTTCCGATTGTTTTGCCCAACGAACTTGTCCAACTGATTAGAGAAAGGGACGTCCCTACTAAATTTCAAGTAAATCGGACAAAAAATGCGACCGCTAGAGTGCAAACACTTATTTATATATATAATATTATATATATAAAATAAATCAGTGTTTGCACTCTAGCGGTCGCATTTTTTGTCCGATTTACTTGAAATTTGGTATATATATTATACAATTTTGATCGCCCCCCAAAACGTGTTCAGGAGGACACGTTAGGAACTTCTATGGTGGTCCCGGGCTTAAGTTTTACCGTGCGGGTCATGCTAATAGTTCACTTTCCAAAGGCAATTCACTAATAAAATTATATTAATAGTAGCTTTAATTATTAAGTAATATATAAATAAACGGTATCAGGAAACTGACACATACTTTCTCCCTTTTAGCCAAACTTTAATGACAAAAATATTTTTTATTTTCTAAATATAGAATATGAAGTACAGATAAATGTACAGCAAATTGTCTAAAATAGTTGTTTACAGAAATATCCACCCAAATCCCTTTTTGAGAGGCACTATAGAGTCCGTTGCTACACACAGTGGTTTTGAGAGGGGAAATTCCCGATTTCCCCCCCAGGGTTAAATAGCAGTATATTTCGAACATCCTCTGTTGGTCAATGCTAACTTGACCTGCATATCAAGTTTTAATGAAATTGATCAGTAAATAAGAGAGAAATAGTTATTTTTGTATTCCCCATAAGAATAACATTGGAAAATGTGCGTTTACCGCTAAATGAAAATTTAAATTTTCTGCCCAACTAGCAATCGTAGAATAATAATTTAAAATACTAATATATTTAGTTTTTGAGCTATTTTTAATGGTGAATAGTAATCTTTTTTAACATCTATGATTTTTATGAAAAATCTAAATACCCCCGTCGCAGCAAACCTGCGTACTCAGCGAATTTCCAATGCATAATATATGTCTTAATACCATATAAAGCCGCATACCAAGTTTCATAAAAATATATTCATATATAAGCGATATATACAATTTTAATTATTCTCCATAAGAATAGCATTGGTGATGAGTACATAGGTTTGCTGAAACAAGGAACACAAACAATGGGGTTTAATGCAAATATAAATATAATTTAACTAGGTGAAGCCACATACCAAGTTTAATCAATATTCAATCATAAGTAAGCACTATATAACATTTTAATTATTCTCCATAAGAATAACATGGGAGATGAGTAAGCAGGTTAGCTGCAACAAGGAACTAAAAAAATGGGTTTTGATGCAAATATCAATATAACTCAACAAGGTGAAGCCACATACCAAGTTGTATTAATTTATGTTCATAATTAAGGGAGTCATTACATTTTACTTATTCTCCATAAGAATAACATGGGGGCTGAGTACGCAGGTTCGCTGCTACGGGGATAATCAACAAAAAATCAATTTTTTGTGCAAAAATCAATATACCAGTACTACGTGACCCCAAGTGCCAAGTTTCATCAATATACATTCATTAATAATGGCGATATCAAATTTTATTTATTCTCCATAAGGATAACATTGGACAACGTACTGTGTTTAGCACTTTGAATATCTCTGCAGCGGTTGGACGTAGAATCACAATTTAAACACCAAAATGATTGTTTTGTGGAGCTGAGTAGATTGGTAAAAGCAAATATGAAGTTTACATTAAAATTAACTTAGGAAAAACCAAAAATCTTTTTCCCATAAGATTAACATAGGAGATTTTATGAGCAGGTTTTTTTGGATTTTCTCCGCAACCACTTAACCTAGCTTAATAATTCAAAATACCATATTATTTGTTTTTTAAGCTCTATAACATGGTCTAAACAAAAATTAAGTGTTTTAAAAATGTTAGGGTAAAAAATGCAAAAAACTGATTTTTGGAAAATTTAAAACCCCCATAAACCCCCCTTCCCATGCCCCAATTTTTCTGGTTTTCGAACTTAAAGTCATAAATGTCACTTTACACATTTGAGCCAAATTTCATCGAAATCGGACGTTTTTTACTCAAGTTATCGCATTTACGGACACACACACACACATATATATATATATATATATATATATATATATATATATATACATATATATAAATTTGAACGAATAGTGTTTTAGTCATCTGGGGACCTAAAAAAAAATTTGTCATGGTCTCGGGCTTAAATCTTACCATGAGCTTCTTCCCTATAGGGGAAATTCGCTAAAACTGAATTTTTGGATGTTTTAAGTCCTGTAATTTCTGAACCCGAATTTTTTCAGAAATGCGGGTGGTGTCATTTTGTTGGAAACCTAAAGTTCTACAAACCACTAAAGTTTAATCAAAATCGTTAGAGCGGTTTTTGAGAAATTTGGATTTTACATGTTTTTTGGGGAATAATTACCCTTAGAAATCAAAAAATGAAAAAATGCCTGGAGATATTGAGGATTAGTACCTACATACCAAATTTCATAAAAATCGGTCCATAGGTTAGGGCTCTAGCTCTGCACACGCACACACACACACACACACACACACACACACACACACACACACACACACACACACACACACACACACACACACACACACACACACACACACACACACACACACACACACACACACACACACACACAGACAGACAGACAGACAGACATCACGTAAAAACAACTTTTTTGGGTTCAGGGAGCACCAAAACGAATATTTCCACCAACAACTCAAATTCGAAAATTTTTACGAAAACAATACTTTCTCCATATACTATGTATAGGGGGAGAAAGTAAAATGTATAAGCAAACCGAAATTAAAATGCTTTCTAAGTAAATATAGCCTTTCCTCCTTCACGTTGTGCACATAACGGTTGCTTAAATTTATAATTTAATTCCTATATGATATCTGGAATAAATATATTTGAATAATAAATACTATACTATCTACTTTCCTTATAACTAGACATAAGATGTAAAAATCATTTTTTGGTCGGAGCGAATATACTACTTTGTTTTTTCAGCACGCCGAAGTGTGGGTTATGCATTTTCAAGTTGTAATACATTTAAAATTGTAGCTATTCAGATAGACCTATATATATATATTTACTAGCCAATCATACGGAAGTAATGTTTTATAGTAGGAAATGTAACAATTATAATTATACTATGGCATACTAATGGAACAACTCTAAATTAGAAAATATGTTTTACAATGAAAATTTCCCCCAAGACAACGTGTTATATCTTTTCTAAATGTATTTTTTTGTAACATCACATAACAAATTCTAGGAGGCTTAAAAATGTACGTATTTTTAAGCTTTCTATTTGGTTATACAAAAACTACACAGGGACATCTTTGTCCCTATTGAGGTCAAAGATTCAAAAACTTGCAATACAACCCCATAATAGGGGCAAGCGTTTTCCGGTATTTATGCCCAGTGAAATGTTAAAACTCGTTAAAGGAAAAGGTTTAGCAATCAAATTTTAAGTAAATTGGACAGTAAATAATATCGCATTCAAATAATTGAAAATATCCTATTTGAAGTTTTATTACATTACACATTAATAATAAAGTAAATCTACTTTATCATATTATTATAGGTCGGTATGACAATAATAAACTATAAAACATCACTACATTTTGTAAGTGTAGAAATTATTAAACATAAGGGATTTAAAACATGTAGATAAGTAGATAATGTATCTTTCGCGCTAGCCCATGCTCTGCAGCCCTCGCGCTCCAAACATAGTTAACAGTTACGCATGTTCCTCACTTCATAAAAACATTATATTTATATATAAATGTGTTCAGAAATGTGTGTGCAAACGGTTTTAGAAGAAGTGTTTTTCATTTACTATACGTATAACCAAAATAAACATCAAAAACCTAAATTTGAATAAACAAAAATAACTTTTTTTTATTTATTTTGTTTATCGTAAACAGTATCTGTATAAAAATTATAGCACATTTATTGACAAAAAGAACTGAAAAGAGTTAACCCTAAACAACGTTTTGTTAAAAAGTTATACTCGATAACGTTAAAGTCTACATTTTCGAGCTTTGAGGGGGGATAGGAGGGGAAGCACAATGCGGATTTTAGGGGACTTTTGAGAAAACACGTCTTTCAATATGGTCTATCAACTGAGAAAAGATCAGTTTTACCAAAAAGAGTTCAGACACAAAACATTTACCGACTTGGGCTACAAACGCCGCGGTCGCCGCACTGGCGCTGCGCTGTGTCGACAGATCTCCACGTGCTCGGGACCGCCTGCAACTTGTGGAAGGCAACACGCAACAATTTCCACGTGCTCAGGACCGCCTGCAACTTGTGGAAGGCAACACGCAGTACAATGTCTGGAGCGGACTGTACTTTACCTTGTCACTTTACGTTATGAAATAGTCTACTAAATTAAATTCAATGTTTTAAAATTCGACTTTTTGGAACATTCCCGTGTACTGACATTGGATCGAACTGGAGTGAGTTTCTTAACTGGACGTTATGAAACTTTACGTTTTGAAACAGGTGGTTTTTAAAAATACAAACTTTATGTTTTGAAACCTTACCTTATGAAACTCTATCTCCGAATAGAACTAAAAATTAAATACTGGACGTTATGGTACTTTACTTTATGAAACACACACATATTTTATTTAAATTATAATAGCTACTTTACCTTATGAAACGTTACGTTTTGAAACGCATTTTAAATTAAACTATATTAATTGATTACTTTACGTTATGGAACTTTACTTTGTGAAAAACTATATATTTAACACTTTATAATGATGAACTGGACGTTTTGAAACTTCACGATTTGAAATCGCTACATAAAAACACTGTAAAAAATAGCTACTTTACTTTATGCACCTTGAACCGTCCCCCTACGCGGGAACATGTGTCTTTCAATACTAAAATGCGGCTGGAAACTTGCTGTTTTCATTTAAAATAACATATGATCCTTTGTTGTCTTTTCCGATCACTTCTTTTCCGATCACTAAAATACTCTACATGTTAATCTTATGGTGAAAGCCTATTTTTGCCGGACAGTTCTTTTCCGATCAGTTTTAGAAGTTACAAATGCGACGCAACAGCTGACTTTCATTGTTGTCAAATCATTGGCCACAGTTAACCTCTCATTGATGTTAAACGTGTGAAGCATATTATGGCATTGTGTTTTTGTAATTATACTTTGACTTGTAATTATGACTTTTTTGTAGTATGACGAAAAGTATCGTTCAATACTCGTCCGAAAAGCTCTTTGCCAGTGCTTGATCTAAATTCCGTGCTCGACTTCGTCTCCACCTCGAACTGGCAAAGAGCGCTTTTCCGGACTAGTTAGAAATATACTATTTCACCACACTACGCTGAAATAACCTGTTTTCGGAACGTCATTTGAATACTGAAAGTAGAGTTTTTCCGCCCAAGGGCCGAAAGTCAGCTGATCTATTTAGCCAGTGTTGCCAACTTGTTTTCAAGCGTACACGACATTACCTGGTTAATACGTGCATACTATTTTGTGTTCTTTGGTTGAAACACTGGAAAAATAACAACAAAATTCAAAACATTGTACTATCGATGTTTTGTTTATTGGTCAACTGTTTTTAGTCCGAGATTGCATGAGGCCGCTCGTGTTTTAGACCGATCACATTTAACCCGTTAATAACTGAAGGATGGTGAAAAGTAGCGTTCGCACCTCTGCCGAAAGGGTTTTGCCCTCGAACGATTTATGACCTCGACTTCGTCTCGGTCATAAAACACGATCTCGGGTCAGCAAAACCCCACTTTCGGCCCTTGGTGCGAAATATACTATTTCCTGTCCCAAACAATACTTTACCTGTCCCAAACAAAACTTTACCTGTCCTAAACAACTGAAGTTCCCGTTTAGCTCAACAGGAGCACCAGTGTGATTTCGTTATTTTTGACGATTCTGTGTTAAAACAGCTGACTTTAACACTAAAATGAATTGTAAAACAGTGTTGTGTTTCCTTATACAAAATTACTAGACTATGAAATATCAGATAATTTTTGTTTAATGTGGTTATTTGCATCGTGATGAAAAGTATTGTTCACTACTCTTCACAAACGTCCTATTTCGTGACTAGTAGTGAAATATATTATTGTTGGCTGGTTTCATATGTAAGGGCCAGAATAAAACAACAAGCTACTGTTAGCTTAACTTAAGACGTATATTAATGGTAAACGTAAAAATCGTCTATTTAAAGTAGCTTTAGGATTGACTGTAGCGCCTAGGTGACAGTTGTCGGAAGTTTTTGTGCTGCAATGTAACCAAATCTACAGCCATCAGAAGCACAAGACTACGCTACAATAAATCATATTATGGAATAACTTTCCTCGAGCTTTCCAAAAAAATGTGAATTAAAAACAAATTTTTCTTTCTTGTGAATGTAAACAAATATCGACCCTTGCTAAGCGATGCAAGGTGGGGCCCCGTGCGAGGTCAGGGTTAGCAGAATTACGTTTTACCTTATATTGTTACCCTTCGTGGCTTCGCACGCGATCACAATATTATGTTAATAAGTTATAGGATAATTGACATTTGCAGAACATATTTTAAATATTTTTGTTCTTGAGGTATTGTGAGTTATTAAAATTATTGATTCAGGATTATGACTTATCACTGTATGACATATTAGGTCAATCTGTTGATTAAATTAGATATAATTTCTGAAACAGGAGCAAGCGTAAGACTGATTCTGGGTTTTCATCTAACTTTCTCAGAAAAAATAATCTCAATAAGTTTTGGACTTGGTGCGTAATGGATAATATACATATGTTCAAGACCATCGGGGTATAACTCAAAAGTACAATTAAAATAATAAGGAGAATTGAGTATTGGTCGAGTTCGGACACGTTCTATTTTCGTGCGTAATTGATCTGAACTGTTATTCAACACAATAATCGAAGAACTAATTGTGTAATATATAACAAATACGAACATAAAAATCTAACTGCACATTTAATACCTCAGATAGTTTGACCAAACATTGAAATGGTCATAATCAAAACAAACAACGTTTACATTTTTACTGGAATTTGCACATTTACTATAGTTGTCATCACTCTGTATTCGAAAATAGCCCATTACCATACAGTTGAGATCTTCGAAAAACGTCGATTTCCATACACCAACACAAATAATGATCAGCTGACAATACATGATGGGAAGAGTCATAAATCAAATTAAAAAATTCACAAAATTGAAGTAATTGGAAGAACAGAATTAAGAAAAGTAAAAGAAATTATAATGAACAATCCTTTATTTTCACAGGATGAATTTTTTTTAAGAAGAACCAACAAATTAAAAAAAATAAGATAACATGAAAAAGTAGAAAATTTAAGCTGCAATATTTTTTAGACTTAAGATATTTTTTTTAAAAGCCTATACACAATTTATAATTGTTTTTCGGCAAATAAATATTATTATTATACAATTTTAATTATTCTCCATAAGAATAACATTGGTGATGAGTACGTAGGTTTGCTGAAACAAGGAACACAAACAGTTGTTTTTATGAAAATATAAATAGGATTTAAATAGGCGAAACCACATACCAAGTTTCATCAATATTCATTCATAAATAAGCGCTATATAACTTTTTAATTATTATTCTCCATAAGAATAACATGGGGGCTGAGTAAGCAGGTTTGCTGCAACAAGGAACAAAAAAATGGGTTTTTATGCAAATTTCAATATAACTCAACAAGGTGAAGCCACATACCAAGTTTTATTAATTTATGTTCATAATTAAGGGAGTCATTATATTTTATTTATTCTCCATAAGAATAACATGGGGGCTGAGTACGCAGGTTTGCTGCTACGGGAAAATCAACAAAACAATAATTGTTTGTGCAAATATTAATATACCAGTACTACGTGAATCCATATACCAAGTTTCATCAATAAACATTCATAAATAATCGAAACATCAAATTTCATTTATTCTCCATAAGGATAACATTGGACAACGTACTGTGTTTAGTACTTTGAATATCTCTGCAACTGTTGGGTGTAGAATCACGAATTAAACACCAAAATGATTGTTTTGTGGAGCTGGACTAATTGGTAAAAGCAAATGTGAAGTTTACATTAAAATGAACTGAGGAAAAGCCAAAAACCTTTTTCCCTTAAGATTAACATGGGGGATTTTATGAGTACGTTTTATGGATTTTATCCGCGACCACTTAACATAGGTTAATAATTCAAAATACTACTTTATTTGCTTTTTATGCTCTATAACACAGTCAAAACCAAAATTAAGTTTTTTTAAAATGTTATGGTGAAAAATAAAAAAAAACTGATTATTGGAAAATTTAAAACCCCCATAAACCCCCCCTTCCAATGGTCCGATTTTTCTGGTTTTCGAACTTAAAGTCATGAATGTCACTTTACACATTTGAGCCAAATTTCATCGAAATCGGAAGTTTTTTACTCAAGTTATCTCATTCACGGACACATATATATACATATATATATACATTTGAACGAATAGTGTTTTTGGCATCTAGGACCTCAAAACAAAAAATTATCATGGTCTTGGGATTAAGTCTTACCATGAGACCTACGGTAATAGCTTCTTCCCTATGGGGGAAATTCGCTAAATGGAAACATATCACAAAAATACAGAATTACGGTTTTTGTCTATCTATATTATTAAAAGAATTTCTTGATTTTTGTTAGGCAATTTTAGACCCCTAAAACTATTATTTTGTATTCATGTTTAGTATCAATGAAAATCTCTTACTCTCTAGATGTGCCTTTTGTAGGTTTGAAAAACCTACACTTACAGAGCTTCGCCCTGCTGGCTTTCAAAGTTTCAATGTTAATTTGATGTAGTTATATTTTATTTAGTTAGTCAATTGATTATAATGTAAATAAAATTTTAAAACGTCTGGCTCTATAACTGCTAAATCTCCGTGTGGAGAACGGGACGAGTGTGTAGCTTGATATAAAAATAGGCAAGTGAGCGTAGCCAACGAGCTCATCCGGGAGGCGAGTGAGCGATGCGAACGAGCTCATCTTGAAAATGATCAAGAATTTGACATAAAACAAATTTAATGACATTAGGACAGGACAACGTCTGTCGGGCCAGCTCGTTAAAATGAACAAAAATCCAAATTTGTGTTTTTATTTATTTTAGATTTTGGCATACATATACATATTTTAAAATTTCTTAAAAATCCAATAAAAATAAAGTTGTTAGTTTATCTTTTTATAGGAGTCGAATTTAAAACCTCTGGAAACATTCAAAAGTTTCTATCGTTGATGTTATAAATAATGCATCCCATAATTTATGTTTCGTTCTATTTCATAATATCTCCACGCATAATTGTTTTCCTTTCTCCGCCGTATCGTGACCTGGAGTGAACGCCGAGGCGGCAGATTCATTACACATATTTGCCAACTGGCGCGTTTTTAACCTAAATAAAAAAACTGTATCAGAAAAATGGCATAATCTCTCCCAGTTGAACCTTTTAACAATAAGTACATCAAGCTGAAGGTTTATTTACTAAATGCTAGACTTTAATACAAGACAGCTTCATAATTTGTCCCGTCTGTTTTATAAGAGGAGTATGATCCAAAAAAGTCTTCTTTTAGACTATTTTTCCACAAAGACTATTTATTAACCTTTTATGTATAAACAGTCATATTCATTGTTTCACTTTGAAATTGTTCAAAAGCAATTATTAATTTTTGTCAATTAAAGTACTAGCTGGTACAAGGCGCGACCGCGACTTCGTTCGCGTGCAGTCTTTCTTAGTTACCATTTATTCCTGTTTCACTTTCCGTTGGTTATCATGAAAAAAACAAATTAAATAATTGCTCCATCAGGCTAACATTAATACTTCCAAATATACAAATTTTGAATGCGAATAGAGGGGAACCCCAAATGCTTTCAATACGGATATTAGATTCTCCTGTACCTATCTTTCTACCGAATTTCAGCTCCATATCATTCCAGAATAAGCATATGTTAGTAAGTATACTCTGAATGCCAGTAGGGCAGAGCCAAATCGGATTTCGGAACGGGATTAGCAATTTTTAATCTAGTGTTTTTCCTATTCCAACCGAATTTCAGTGTCACCGGTTCTGTTAGGTGCGTTACGGTTAATATGAGAATAATAAAGTTCAGTGGAGCAGAACCCTACATAATAATTTTGATCAGGAGTAGGCCTTTTTCTGCTTTTTACTGCATTAGCTACCTTTTTTTTAGTGCTGGCTAATTTTGAAGGCCAGTGGGGCGGAGTTTCATGGGATTTTCGGAACGGGAGTAGCACCATTTTTGATTCTGGTGAATGATCCATCTCAGTTCTAAATTTCGGCTTCATCGGCTCACTGGTGCGAGATGGTAATCATAACTTTAAATGCTGTGGGCGCAGGCCCAACGCCGGATATACGGATTAAGAAAACCTGTACATTTAATTCTGGCGTTTTTGTCTATTCATTCACCTACCAAATGTCAATTCCACAAATAGTTCAGTTTGATTCAGTAGTTGGTTTGTCATGATCAACATGGGCCTATTAAAGGCCAGTAGTGCAAAGCCGTAAGTATATTCTTATCGACAGTATAGGTCTCTCTCTGCCTTGCGCTATCAGCTCTCTTTCTATTGAATTTCAGCTCCATCAGTACAGAGGTATAGTGTGAGATGTTTGGAATAAGTATTACGAAGTTCGGGGGTGGAGCCCTAAAATATTTAGAACGTTAAAGCATAAGTTTCCTATAGAATATAAGCTACTTTCCCACCGAATTCCAGGTCAAAAGGTACAGTAAATCTTAATGTTCATAAGATTACATTGGAGTGGAGCCCTAAGGTTTATGACTTTGATTAATGTCTGGAAACTCTTTTAGGGTTATCCTGAATTACCATGTCAAGTTTTATCGGAATAGGATATATCATGTAGAGTAGAAATGCATAAAGGACAAATATAAAAAAAGAATAATATACATATATATTTTCATTTCAGCTCCCTACAAAAATAGTTAAATAGCGGTTTTCAATATTTTAAATTAGTTATCAGATAAAACCATAACAAATCTTTCCTCCATAAGAATAACATGGTAACTTTGAACTTCCATGTAGGGTGTATCCTTAAAGTCTAAGGACGTTGATTAATGGCTTTAAATCTTCCTAGGGTCAACCTGAATGACCATGCAAAGTTTCATTGCAATCGGGTGTATAGTGTAGTAGGTAATGTATAAACATCAAACAAATATTCAAATATACCAACGTTATTTTTTACATATAATATTACTGAACTACGTAAGAGGTTTTGATTGACCTATTTATTTTGCCTGGTTCAAGAGCAGCTAAAAGTCCACGACCCGTAATTTTTTAAAATGTCGTAGAGTTTCCCATTACTAGATCGTCTTTTCCAATTTTCCAATTTTTTTAATGTTCAATGAGTTTTTTTAGACTGTGGAAATAAATTCCAAACCTAAGTCTTTTATTGTTTTTTTCCCATAAAGGGCCAGGATAAGAGAAACAAACTACTGTTACTAAGTCGTATGCTAATGGTAAACGTATTAATTAAATACTGATGTATAACATCGTTATGCCACAGTACTTTTTAGAAAAGTTTAAGATGAGTTTCTGGTAATAGATAATAAAAGGGTAGGTTTTCAATGAAAAATCGATATGTGTCAGTAAAGGATGGCTTTTATTTGCGACTAATCACAGTTCAGAGTACGCTTTGATCTTTACAAACGAGTGATTAGGTTCATTCTAACATTGAACTTGAAATACTTAGAGACAGGTGCAAGCGCAGCTGGAGGGGGCGGGGAGGGCCAGTGGAGCGGCGGAGTAGGGCAGGGAAGTGGCGGAATAGGCCAGGGGAGCAGCGGAGAAGGGCAGGGAAGCGGTGGAGTAGGCCAGGGGAGCAGCGGAGAAGGGCAGGGAAGCGGTGGAGTAGGCCAGGGGAGCAGCGGAGAAGGGCAGGGAAGCGGTGGAGTAGGCCAGGGGAGCAGCGGAGAAGGTCAGGGGAGCGGCGTCGTAAGTGCAAGCAGGGGCAATTGTGGAGGAGGGTAGGGCGGGGAGTGCGAGAGGAGAGTAGGGCAGGGCGGAGGCGAGTGCGGGGGAGAGATCGAGGGATGAGTATGGCAGAGCGGTGGAGAGTGGGACGGTTGAGTAGGGCGGGGCGGGGAAGCCACAGCCACAGCCAGCCACCAGAGGTGCGGAGAAAGCACCCTGAAACAAAAAATATTATAAATTGTAATTTCAAAAAAATATTTAAAATATCAAATCTTACGAAGCTTTCCAGAAAATAAATTATAGTAATATAAGTAGTTTGATACACATTCCGATTACATTCTAACGTTATTTTACCTTCAGATCTAAATTTAAGGTAGATTTTTGGTGAGTACTATTTTAATTAAAGAGTATCAGACTTTTCCACAAACAGAAAACTACGCAATGACAACAGATAAATTATGAGAAAATGGTTTTGCCAACAAATGCGTTTGAAAATAATATTGTAAAAAGCCTTTGTGTATGATGGAATGGATTATATATTCAATTTTAAATGGGAATGGTTTTGCAAGTTATTATCAATGAACAATTTATTCAGTAGCATACAGAATGGTTACAATTATAAGAGAAACGAAAAATGACGTTTCGCAACACTATAAAGTATTTTACAGAAAGTTCAGTAACAGAGTAAAGATATTTTGTTAACTTCTGACACGTAATTCATCAATTAATTCGCTAATTATCAATTACTAGCAGTTTCCCGGCGCGCGTTGCAGCGCCCAAATTACGTTGTTTACTAATTACAGCTGTTAATTTTGTAAACACTAAATTTCTAAAAACTGACACTGCACCCTTGTATGCCTCCTGGGTCGGAGCCCTTTGGACAGATTTGCACTAAACTTCACACAAACCATCCTTGAATAATGCTTAATAATGCCTGAAAGTTTCATTACAACCTGTCGGGCGGTTTCGGAGTCCATAGGCTACATACATACATATATATATATATATATATATATATATATATATATATATATATATATATATATATATATATATATATATATATACATACATACATACTTCCTCTTTTATATATTTAGATAATCTAAACTTTTCAGCCTAATAGTTTTCTTTATTCTCTTAAGATTTGTCACTAAAAATCTGTTTGTATTATAGATTTTGTTTAAATTAATCAAACTAATTTACCATCACTCATCGTTTTGAATTTATAATTTGTTTGGTAACTGTGCGTTTCCATCTAAAATCCACTTAGAGATGTTGGATAAGCCACAAACAATAATTAAAATAAAATCAAATTGACTTGAGCAAAGCATTTGACATGGTTGATCATCAATTATTAATACACAAAATGAAAAATGTTGGAATAAGAGGAATTGCACAATCATGCTTTCAATCTTATTAAGTAATAGAAGGCAAATCCTCCAAATACCTACAGATTATACATATTGCCTAAAAACTTGCAGTTCAAATGAACAATTTATAAAAAGAGGTGTTCCTCAAGGCTCATTATTAGGACTAGTACTGCTTTTAATATATGCTAATGACTTACACAATTGTTTAACCAAAAATCATTAATGTATATTTGCCGATGATATCTGCACAACTTTTGAAAATACGAACAAGGGAACTTTAGAAGAAGAAACCTTTCAACAATGCAATAATTTATTACAAGAAATACAGAATACTAAATTACTAATGGATACTGAGAAGACTAAATTAATTACTTTTAGTAACGGCAAAAAAAACTCCATGAGCATACAAATGGATGAACCACTAATTACTAATTGCAGTGAAATTGAGTTTTTAGACATAAAAATCGATCAACATTTGAAGTACGACTTATACATTAAGAAAATATGCTCAACAATGCCATCAGCAATATTTATGATAAGACAACTGGCATCATATTCCAATACCAAATTACTACTAACTGCATATTATGGAGTTCTTTATCCCCATCTTAACTATGCTGTGCCCATCTGGGGAGCAGAAAATCATAGGTCAAAAATTATATTCAAACTTCAAAAGAGAGCTATAAGAATAATATTTCATTTGAAACAAAGGGACTCAACAAAACTCTTTTTAAAAAGACTATAATCCTAACATTTCCCTCTATTTATCTCCTTCAAACAATATTTTTCTAAAGCAAAATTATAAACTTTTTAAAAATTATCACTTAAAATCCACAGACAATTTAAGAAATAATAACAAATTTGAAAATTCCGGGCCATTATTTCGAGCTATTTAAAACCCAAGCAATATACTCGCCATAAACTTATACAACCATATGCCAGAGAAATTTGAAAAAATACTAATATTTAAGAAATGTAGGACATGGCTTGGCTACAAAGGATTTTATCGTGTTCATGAATTTACTAACAGGAAAGAAAATATCAACATCTATAAAGACAAATTAATAATCAAGACAAATGACGATGGTAATACATTGATTTCTTATTTAAGGCCACAATAAAGTGGTTGAAGTATCCCAGTGAAAAAAAGAATAAAGAAGACATAAAGAAGAAAAACATAATTTAATTGTAAAAAAATATTAATTTTAAGTTCTAAATTTAGGTAAAAAATAATTTAATGTATTTAATTTGTTGCCAATGCAATATTATATTGTTATCTTGTCTAAATAAATAAATAAACAAACAAAGCGTTATCCTTAATACGTTTACTTTCAACGCCATACCACATAGTCTGAGACACTGTCCATGATTTCCGCCTTCGGTCCATTCTTTTTGAATTTTACTTCAGCATCACATCTACCTTTTAAGTGAATTTCCTTTGGAAAGTGAACTATTAGCATGACCCGCACGGTGAAACTTAAGCCCGGGACCACCATAGAAGTTCCTAACGTGACCCCCTGAACACGTTTTGGGGGGTCGTTCAAAATGTTATGTATATATATATATATATATATATATATATATATATATATATATATATATGTGTGTGTGTGTGTTTGCACTCTAGCGGTCACATTTTTTGTCCGATTTACTTCAAATTTGGTAGGGACGTTGCTTTCTGTAATCAGTTGGACAAGTTCGTTGGGCAAAACAATCGGAAAACTCAAAACCCCTTATTTTGGGGATTAATCTTTCAAATTTCCAGTTTTTGGGCCCAATAAGGGTCAGAAAGGCCTCAGATGTAAAATCAATGTATGTTAAAAGATGGGAATTAAAAAGGAGAAAGTTGTAAGCCCTCTCTAGTCATCTTAGCATAAATAATTACCGAGTTATTAATGAAAATGTGTATCGACTATACACAGTACGTTGTCTTACGAGGGTTTTATACTAGAAAATCCTGTTATTCTATTGTTAGAGTACTTTTATCATCCCCAGCAACCTCACGCCTACTTTTAAGCCTGTCTGGACCTTCTCCTAACCTTATAATGCGCAAAATTGTATTCCCAGATCTGCAAGTAAATGAAACCAGGAGTATCAGAACAGCTAAAAAATCAATGTTTTCAAATTTCAATACGAATTGGACAAATGTATGGTTTTACACTGATTTTGAGTTTTAAAAGTTGTTATGTGGAAATTTACTTCCCTCACGTCAGCGTGCTGCGTGCGTACTCGTTTCTGTATCAAATTTTATTTTATTATATTCTTCTGTTTTAATAACAGTTTCACTTTTCTCAACTGTCGTTAAATAGTAGTGATCATAGCGGTCCTGTAACTATCTCTCAAATACCTGAAGTGAATGAATGAGAATGGAACAGCAAACATACACACGAATATAGAATATCCGGGACCTCCGCAACAGATACGGCTGTGGTTGATCAAAAGGTGAGACCAGCTATATACAGCAGGGGGATAAAGAGTATAATGTAATGTCATTTGAAATAGAAAAGGATTGATGGATCTGATGAGATTGAAGGAAAATTCATTAAAGCGTGGTAACTGTAGGGTAGTTGAAAAATATTTATTTAATGTCTCAGACTACTTGGTATAACATCATATAGATTAAAATAAATTTCATGAATTTAATTTGATGGTGGATAAAAAGGATTGTCCAAAATTGCAAAATGTCTGATTCAACATATCTCAGCAGATTTAAGAATTTAGAAAACTCATAAATTATGTTTTATAAGACTTTCCAAAAATAGTATATTAAAATAAGGAGTCATTATAAATTACTTGATTCTAAAACCAAATAAATGTTTAAAACCGATTAGGATAGTGACGCCAAAATTATAAATACAGAATCAAAAACGGTGTTAACAAAATTTGCTTACGAATTGTAAAAGAAGAAATTTTTCAAAAGGTATTTTAAAGTATCGGGTGAAAATTAAGTCGTCAAAATCGATTTAATATATATATATATATTTATATATATAATACATGTATCTGCAGTCTTACGCTAAAGACATTACTTGACATAATTGTGTTTAACTTTAATAGACTTTAATTATGTAATTATTACAAAAAACGAAATATACATGGAATAGAGGAAGGTGTTTTATAAATCAATACGTATTTAGGTAAGGTCTTAACTGGTCGGGGGAGCTGTTTACAGTAGCAGAGCTTAAGAATATATTTTGCGGAGCCGAATATATTTTGGAGAACGAAAACTGTACAATAATTAATGGAGGATTTTACAAGAAATAGTTATTAAATACTAAATATAATATCAAGTATTTGATGAAGAAGGTAGTTAAAAGAAAAGATTATTCGTTACACGTCAAATTGCCGGATTATTCAAATAGCAAAAATTCGTGGATATCTGTAAAGGATGTTTTAGAATAGAAAATAAAGCGAATTAAATGTATTGATGCATAATTAAACCTTTTTGTAATAGTACTGATTCGTTTACTGAAAAATACGGTTAAAATTTAAATATTTAACAGCCCAAGTAGTATTTGTAACGGCCAAATCAATTTTAAAATAATTTTAAGATGATTTGTTATGGTTTCAAAATTATTATAAAATGATTTTTTTACAATCAAATTTATTATCTGATCTATTTAATCATATTTTCAAATCATTTTAAAATTTATTTTGCAATAATTTTGAAATAACTTATAAATCAGTTTTAAATTAATTTTAAATGATTTCAAAATACTTTTACAAACAACAAAATTAATATTTACTGAACAAATACTGTTTATACTTATTTACAAAATCTGACTAATGTAATACGCATGAAAATCATTAAACAAAATTATGAAATATATTTCACGTTTCAAAAATATAATGACCTAACCGGGTATTGGACCCGCAACCACTGTACCCGCGTTCACTGTACACTCGCTTTACCCTCTTGACCACTTCGCCCCTTGATATGTGAAGGTCAGGCTGGCAACATAAAATAACCAATTGACTACACCCTTCAGGTACTTGGTGATACTATAGCATCCCTTGTTTGCTTTTGCTGTTGCTGTTAAACACTGTAATTTGTATACATCTTGTAAGGTTGTAGAAACAAAACTTGTAATATTCCTTTGATATATAAACATTTTGAGCAATATAGTACCCAAAACCGATTTTACACAAATCCTTTGCATGCAACAAATATAAAAAGGCCCACGAAAGTATTTATTTAGTTGACATACACTTTCACGGGAAGGGAAATGAAATGTACATTTATATAAGTTTTTTGGGGCTGAAAAGAATTACTACATCAACTCATTTTTGGTAAAGATAAACAATTTTAAACTAATACAGAACTTCTTTGCTAAGCAATCCATGTTTCTCATTAACTTTTAATCAGTGAAAAAACAATAGTAATAATTTTTAACATTTCATATTTTTAAAAGTTATTTATTTAAACAAATTTAAAATTTTTATTTTTAAAGGTTTAGTTAGGATTTACAATTCAGTTAGTAAAAGGTTATTTAATATAATTTTAAAGCAATACATAAACTATTTAAATTAATATTTTAAAGTTATTTTGAAACTAATTTAAAGATATGTTAAAATAGATTCAAAATTAGTTTAAATAATTTTGAAACCAGTGTTAAACTTAGTATCACTCTTGATTTATTCATTATTTTTGATCGACGAAACAATGATTTTAAATGATTTAATATCATGTTAAAAAAGTATCAAATTTTATAATTTAAAATTATGTTAATAAAATATTTAAATTATTTTAAAATATTGTTTCTACTATTTTGAACGAGTTTTGTAACATTTATTTATAATCATATTAAAACTGATATATAAATTACTTAATATATGTTTTCAAAATTATTTTTAATCAGCTGAAAACCCATTTCATAATTATATTAAAATAATTTTAACTCGTCTCAAACAAAAAATCATTTCAAAACCATTTGAAATTATTTTGAAAATATTACAAATTATTTCTATGCTACTTGGGAGGTGTCAACAAATAATCCCCTTAAGAGTAGCACGGAAACATACGTGGATTTTATATTTTATTGCCACTTCTTTATAGGAAACCTTATAATATATTTTGCTTCTTTTAAGTTTGTAAAATTGTTATTTTTACTGTTAGACCTACCTGGACGAGGAAAGCCAAAGCGAGAACTGCGAAACGGGCCATTTTGTCTGGAGATGGTGGTTCGATGTGACCCCAGTGCTCCTTGGGATCATATATAGTGCCCCTAATCTCTCAAACCTGCATAGAACACATGTCTGGCACGTCCCAGGTGATAACCAGGCGTCTGCTATCGTGTCGACTAACACTCTTTATGTTAGGATAATAACAGGGTCACGTCTCAAATCCGTAACTTCTCGATT